>CM033475.1:202312942-202830654 GCA_019447015.1 Hymenochirus boettgeri | reverse complement strand
ACCCATAATGTCTGTATAACAGTTACATAGTAACATAGTATTGGAGGTTGTATAAAGACATACGTCCATCTAGTCCAACCTTTATACCCTACCCATAATGTCTGTATAACAGTTACATAGTAACATAGTATTGGAGATTATATAAAGATATATGTCCATCTAGTGCAACCTTTATACCCTACCCATAATGTCGGTATAACAGTTACATAGTAATATAGTATTGGGGATTGTATAAAGACATACATCCATCTAGTCCAACTTTTAAACCCTACCCATAATGTTTGTATAACAGTTACATAGTAACATAGTATTGGAGGTTGTATAGAGACATACATTCATCCAGTCCAACCCTTATACCCTACCCATAATGTCTGTATAACAGTTACATAGTAACATAGTATTGGAGATTGTAGAAAGACATATGTCCATGTAGTCCAATCTTTATATCCTGTCTAATAGATATAGTAGTATAGTATTAGATGTTTAATGACACCTATCCATCTAGTTAATACAGTTCCATAATGCCTGGCTAATAGTTACACAGAGATAGAACAATAGAATCTAGTCCAACCTTTAATCCTCTCTTTAATGCTACCGTAACAGTTGATCCAGAGAAGAGAAAAAAACAGGGGGAGAAGAGAAAGAGAAAAGCTTTACTGACTCTAAATGGTGATGGAAATATCCCTAGATCAATCAGAACTAGAATATATAGTTGATACAGTAATTCTTAAATTATCTACAAACTACAGTATATGTATTAATACCAGTAATTCTCAATATTATATAGTATCCCGTACCAACCCAGATCTACAGTATATGTATTAATACCAGTTATTCAATATTATATAGTATCACTGTACCAAACCAGAACACAGATTATTTATTATCAGTAGAAATAATTATTATTTAAGTATATAACTGAATATATGTATTAATACCAGTAATTCTCAATATTATTCTAGAACTACAGTATATGTATAATACCAGTAATTCTCAATATTCTATAGTATCCCTGTACCAACCAGAACTACAGTATAGTATTAATACCAGTAATTCTCAAAATTATTATAGTATCACTGTACCAACCAGAACTACAGTATATGTATTAATACCAATAATTTCAATATTCTATAGATCCGCTGTACCAACCAGAACACGTATATGTATTAATACCAGTAATTCTCAATATTATATAGTATCCCCGTACCAACCAGAACTACAGTATATATATAATACCAGTAATTCTCAATATTATAAAGTATCCCTGTAACATCAGAACAACAAATATATATTAATACCAGTAATTCTCAATATTATAGTATCCCTATACCAACCAGAATACAGTATATGTATTAATAATCGCTAATTCTAAATATTATACAGAATCCCGTACCAACCAGACTAGTATATAAAAACCAGTAATTCTCAATATTATACAGTATCCCTGTACCAACCAGAACTACAGTATATATATTAATAACCAGTAATTCTCAATATATAAAGTATCCCTGTAACAATCAGAACAACAATATATATTAATACCAGTAATTCTCAATATATTAGTATCTCTATACCAACCAGAACTCCAGTATAATGTATAATATCGTAATTCTAAATATTATACAGTAATCCCCGTACCAACCAGAACTACAGTATATGTATATAATACCAGTAATTCTCAATTTTATATAGTCCCTGTACCAACCAGAACTATCGTATATGTAAAATACCAGTAATTCTCAATATTCATAGTATCCTTGTACCAACCAAAACTAGTATATGTATTAATACCAGTATTCTCAATATTATAGTGTCCCTGTACCAACCAGAACTACAGTATATATATTAATACCAGTAATTCTCAATATTATATAGTATCCTGTACAACAAAGATCACAGTATATGTTAATACCAGTAATTCTCAATATTATAGTATCCCTGTACCAACCAGAAACTAGTATATGTATTAATACCAGTAATTCTCAATATTATATAGTATCCCTGTACCAACCAGAACTACAGTATATGTATTAATACCAGTAATCTCAATATTAATAGTATCCTGTACCAACCAGAACACAGTATATATATAATACCAGTAATTCTCAATATTATATAGTATCCCTGTACCAACAGAACTACAGTATAGTTAATACCAGTATATTCTCAATTATATAGTATCCCTGTACCAACCAGAACTACAGTATAGTATAATAACCAGTAATTCTCGTATTATAGTATCCCTGTACAACCAGAACTACAGTATATATATTAATACCAGTAATTCTCAATATTATTATATATCCCTGTACCAACACAGAACTATAGTATATGTATTAATACAGTAATATCTCATATTATAAGTATCCCTGTACCAACCAGAAACTACAGTATATGTATTAATACCAGTATTCTCAATATTATATAGTATTCCTGTACCAACAGAAACTACAGTATATGTATTAATACCAGTAATTTCCTAATATTTATAGTATCCCGTACCAACCAGAACTACAGTATATGTATTAATACCAGTAATTCTCAATATTATATAGTATCCCCGTACCAACCAGAACTACAGTATATGTATTAATACCAGTAATTCTCAATATTATATAGTATCCTGTACCAACCAGAACTACAGTATATGTATTAATACCAGTAATTCTCAATATTATATAGTATCCCTGTACCAACCAGAACTACAGTATATGTATTAATACAGTAATTCTCAATATTATATAGATCCCGTTACCAACCAAAACTACAGTATATGTATTTAATACCAGTAATTCTAATATTATATAGTATCCCGTACCAACCAGAACTACAGTATATGTAAATACCAGTAATTCTCAATATTATAAGTATCCCTCGTACCAACCAGAACTACAGTATATGTATTAATACCAGTAATTCTCAATATTATATAGTATCCCTGTACCAACCAGAACTACAGTATATGTATTAATAACAGTAATTCTCAATATTTATAGTATCCCCGTACCAACCAGAACTACAGTTATGTATTAATACCAGTAATTCTCAATTTATATAGTATCCTGTACCAACCAGAACTACAGTATATGTATTAATACCAGTAATTCTCAATATTATAGTATCCCCGTACCAACCAGAACTACAGTATAGTTTAATACCGGTAATTCTCAATATTATAGAGTATCCTGTACCAACCAGAACTACAGTATATGTATTAATACCAGTAATTCTCAATTATATTAGTATCCCTGTACCAACCAGAACTACAGTATATGTATTAATACAATAATTCTCAATATTATATGTATCCCGTACCAACCAGAACTACAGTATATGTATTAATACCAGTAATTCTCAATTTATAGTATCCCTCGTACCAACCAGAACTACAGTATATGTATTAATACCGGTTAATTCTCAATATTTATATAGTATTCGGCTAACAACCAGAAACTACAGTATAGTATTAATACCCGTAATTCTCAATATTATATACGTATCCCTGTACCAACCCAGAACTACAGTATATGTATTAATACCGTAATTCTCAATATTATATAGTATTCCTGTGACCAACCAGAACTACAGTATATGTAGTAATACCAGTAATTTCTCAATATTATAAGTATCCCCGTACCAACCAAGATCATAGTATATGTATTAATACCAGTAATTTCAAATATATATAGTATTCCGTGTACCAACCAGAACTACAGTATATGTATTAATACCAGTAATTCTCATATTATATAGTATCCCTGTACACACCTGAAACTACAGTTATGTATAATACCAGTTAATTCTCAATATTATATAGTTTCCCGTACCAACCAGCTACAGTATATGTATTAATACCAGTATATTCTCAATATTATTATAGTATCCCTGTACCAACCAGAAACTACAGTATATGTATTAATACCAGTAATTCTCAATATTATATAGTATCCCCGTACCAACCAGAACTACAGTATATGTATTAATACCAGTAATTCTCAATATTATACAGAATCCCCGTACCAACCAGAACTACAGTATATGTATTAATACCAGTAATTCTCAATATTATATAGTACACATCTTATATTTACTAGTCCGTGTTGTGGGCACATTTTATATTTTTCAGTCCTTGTTGTGGGCACATCTTATTTTTACCAGTCCGTGTTGTGGGCAAACCGTCCGTGTTGTGGGCAAACCTTATATTTACCAGTCCATTTACCAGTCCATGTTGTGGGCAAATCTTATATTTACCAGTCTGTGTTGTGGGCACATCTGTTATATAGACTGTTATATAGACTGTTACATAGATTGTTATATAGATTGTTATATAGACTGTTATATAGATTGTTACATAGATTGATCCTTTTTTTTTTTATAAAGTATATACTTACTAAGGCTGGGTACACACAAACCAACAGATATTTCCGTGTATTGGTCAACTGTGATGATAATCATGGCAATTAGAGAATATATATAATATTATTATATGATCCATATATAATAGAACACATGGATGTAAATAAAAGAGGCTGGCACTGACTCTCAGGGAAGTGATTATGACAGCTAAGCAGGGGGAGAAGAATTAAATGTAGTAAAAGTAAATAACATTAGACAAGTTAAGAAAGGAGAGTTCAGTAAACTTATTGTAAAATCTCAGCACACCTTGTCGCTCTCACCCCTGCCCTCCCGTCCATATTGCTTATTCAACACTTTACTGCGTGCAGTCTATCTCGGAAGGAGGGGTCAACAGGATGTCAGCACTTCATTAAGTCTTTTCACTGACAAGCTCGGACTCTGTATACAGCCCGTCACTGCTTGAGGGGGAGTAGACGAGAGGGAGGGGGACTACACTCTGGTACAAACTTCTGCCATGTGAGAAACCCCCACCAGAAACATGAAAAGGCAGCTTATACTAAGTGATCTATACATGTATACAGACAAAGTTTTTTTTTCACTATGTTGCCCTTTAATGGTACCATGGAATTCATGATAATCAGTAACCTAGCACCGTCAAGTGCCATCAACCAGTTAATTCTCCAGTCATGCCACTTGCGTATGGGATCAGACGCTATAACCTCATAACACACTCCCTACTAAAGGAAAGGGAACTAATACTGACTAACTGCAATAGTTTGTGGCCTGATCAGTGGCATGTCACCTGTGACTAGGTGTTGAATGCAAGGAAGGGAGGGCAGACTGGAGGATGGATGGCTGTCAAAACTGCTGTCAAGGCACATGACTCTGGCTGCTTCACAAGCTGACTCCTCTGTGGCTGCACAAACTTGGAAACCATCAGAAGAGGCTGAATCCTTCAAGTCTGTTCAGCAAGAAGGAGCTTCCTTCAGGGACATAGCAAACAGGTAAGTATCTCAGTCTTGGGGAATATTATCGAATGTGTGAATTTCTGTGTGGAGCTGGATGCACCTTTAAGTGTGAGAACGCAAATCTGCCTAGTTATAGGCACTTGGAGGACTGGTTGAAACCAACACGTCAATATGACTGTGATAAAAGGCAGAATAGATGGGTCAATCAAAATGCCACGAGAAGGGAATTGAGTTTTGACTGATTCGAGCAATCCCTGTATGGACTGCTTTACCATCAGATTTGCCCATAGAATCATAACAAAAAACATTAGTTCAGTTGGTTTCCTCATTGTGCATTAGATATGAGAGTATATTTCTTTAAAATAACCATGATTACTACTACAGATTTCACATCATTGACATGTGCAAATTCCCCTTCATTCAGTGAATAATGACTCAATCAGTGAGTCATCCACAAATATTATATTTTTTATATAGGAGAAGTAAACCCAATTTTATACTCTAGAATCTGAAAACAACCCCCCTAAAAACACCAATAAGCTATATGACTTCAGTAAATTGTATTAAAGTAAATGTAAGCCTGGTAAGAACTGGATAAGTATCTGTGTGTATGTGCACTGTCAACCACACCTCCTGACCTCAGTCACATGCTTCCTTGCTGCATCTGTCCAGTAAAGGATTGGCTAGTGATTATTAATGGGTGTGACCAACTGTAACATTTCTGCCATAGCTAAGGACTGACTGTGCAGAACATAATGGTCGTTGACCAAACTGTGTGATACTAGATACTGGGAAAAGCACAAACCACATGTTATTAAGGTACATTTCCCGCTCAAATGAGAGTACACACAGATTACTGGCTTTATATCAAGGTGTTCTGCCTTCTGGTTCAGTGTTGTTCTGTGGCTTTAGTTGTCCTTTAAAGGAAGATATGCCCCTTTAACCACTGAACCACCACCTATTTTATACAGCCACATTATCCACCATGCAGCAGTATTTAGCAGGAGCACAAAGCCAGTTATTGTCTGTATCTACACGCTTCTGGTATAACCTAATGCAATAAGGTAAAACAATACTGGACGAGTTGTGTGTTGGCAGGCTAATAAAAACCTTGCAGTATCGGTCTACAAAATGCATTATATAAAAATAAACCAAATACCTTTTACATTAGTACTTTGCACATATTTAGACCACTATACAACAGATTTGTTTATTCTGTGTGAGTCAAATGTTCAACTGATTTCACAATTTTTAAATTATTCCAAAACTTATATTTCACATATTGCGGATAGATGGTTGTAGCCGTATAGTCCAGTAGCATATACTAAGCTGGGTACACACTATAGATATTTCGGTCCGATCGACCGTTAGTTCAGTGTATCGTCGATCGGACCGAAATTATCGCATCCGAATGTGCCCATGTCCGATCGACCATTCCTCCGAATCGGACGATCGGACATGGTGGAAAACCTCGTCCGATCCTCTATGGACCGCACATCGGACGCGGGAACATCGAACGCGGCTGCTTTTGCCGCAAACCGACAGTCCTCCCTCCTGGCCGAAGGTATCGAACGGTCGGTCAGAGAAAAATCGGCAGGTGTGTACCTAGCTTTGAGAGGAGTACTGTAGTATAAGGTGATACCTTTTTATTATGGACTAACAGTTCATTTTACAGACAAGCTTTCGAGAGATACCCCTCTTCTTCCTCTGAGTACAGCTTGACCTGGAAGTGCACTCTCGAAAGCTTGTCTGTAAAATGAACTGTTATTTATTATTCCATAAATATAAAAACGTATCACCTTATCCTACAGGACTCACATCTAGTATATTGCACATGTTAAAAAGGTAAATTGCCATGGACCATAACAAAAGACCCATTTGCATTAGACAGGTACAAGCCATTCTGTGCTATAGCGCATCAAACAGTGGACTTTCTTATCCATTATCAGTCATCAAGGTCATTGTTATATTGTAGTATTAAATCATACACTAGACATCTTTGCAATTTAGACATACTTCTTTTCAGAAGAATGTGACATTAAAAAGTGACCCAAAATATCCATTTAAGAGTTTATGCTGAATCCATTATTTTTATGTTGTGTATCCAGGCAACTGCGATTAAAAGACACATCCCTGCCAAATATTCCCTAGTCAGATATACGCCAGTGTGAACAGTGGACTGGGCCGGTAGACAAAGGTCAATTTCCTTCCGGGCCACTCTATGCAGCACTAATTGAGCCCTGGCTGCTGGTGTGATGTCCACAGACCATGACAAATGGTCCCATAATATCAACTCTCTGGCTGCTCCTTTGCAGCTTGGTGCTTCCCAATGTATTGTACTGTAGATTTCCTCCACTAGATGTGTTTTGGTACTATGTTAGATATAACAGAACTGTGAGTGCAAATAAGTGAAGGAAACTACCCGTCAATCAAGGAGTAGTGCCTATGCTGAATTAAGTGTCTATCTAGTAGTGGTGGGAGCATAAATTGCTGAGAAGCATAAAGGTGTGACATAACAGAGAGTTGCCAGATAGACTATACACAGATACCTTTTATTAAATATTAAAGGGCAGTCCACCTTCCAAAACATTTTAAATAATATTCCCCGTCCCCCCAGCCCCACCGCTATATTTTTTTATTTAGAAAGTGCCCCAAACTTTACTTACCTTCCTCTTTCCTCCGCCGCACTGCCAGGCCCTTGCTTGCGAGAAAATGCAAGCAGAGGGCGGGACCGGCAGTTTGTGCCTGTGATTGTCTGAGCGACGCCAATCACGGCACGTGGCTGCGGAGTTCAGTGCGGCGGAGGAAAGAGGAAAGGTAAGTAATGTTTGGGCACTTTCTAATAATAAAATTAACGGTTGGGCTGGGGGAATATTTATGGAAAGGATTTTACGCTAGGGGGAGGGATCGTAAATGTAGGGAGAGGGAGGAGAAGGGCTGCAGTACGCATGCCAAACTTCTCCCGTATGTCAGATAGGAGGCAGAGTCCTACATGGACTCTGCTATCCTCCTGGTGGGCAGTTTTTGGGACTTTGTGGGGGGGGGGGGGGGGGGGGGGGGGGGGGGGACTACAGGAACCATATGGAGCTGGGATATGAGGATTTTATTACACTACATGATGGGGCCATTACTGGGGGGATTATAGTTTTGGGGTGGACATGCCCTTTAAACCAGAATTCAGTTTAACTTCATCCCTGCAGCCTGAAATGGTTTATAATGAGCAGATGACCAGAGAACTCCCTAATATATGTGCACTATTCAATAATAAATATGTGCTCTATGCCATAAGTTGCAGTATCCCACAATATTGTGCTATATCCCATAATAACATGCAGTAAGTCATAAAAGCAATATTCAGTAATGATATTGTGAAGTACCCCTTTAAAATAAAAATACTGTGCTATATCCCTAATACGTGTTATACCCTTAATTATAATATACTGTGAAGTACCCAATAATACATACTGTGCTATAACCCATAATCACTGTGCTATATCTAATATTATTATTATTATAGATAATAATGTGCTATATCTAATCATTTTGTGCTATACCCCATTATATAATAAGGTGCTATTTCCCATTATAACTACTGTGCATATCCCTTAACAATAAATATACTGGGCTATATGTATGTATGTATAATTAGATTTATAAAGCACCACTTGGGTAGGCAGCAATGTAAATTGTAAATAAAGAGTATAAAGTGCACAATTATACAGTACAAGCAATTAAATACAATTTCATACATAGGGTAAGAATACATACATAAATGATGGATAAATTGATATAGTGAAGCATGCCATGACAAATTAGGAATGAGATCCCTGCCCCAAAGAGCTTATAATCTAACCCATGGTATGTCCAATATCATAATATATGGGCAGTATCCTATGATAATAATAATGTACAGTATCCCGTAATATGGTGCTATATCCCATACTAATGTCCAATATCCTATAATAGTCCAATATCCTATAATTAGAATGTGCAGTATCCCATAATAAAAAATAATGTGCTATTTCCTATTATACTACTGTGCTTTATCCCATAATAAATACTGCACTGTATCCCTTAATTATCTCCAATATCCTATAATAATTAGAATGTGAAGTATACCAAATATATGTACATCATACTAATGATGATACTGTGCAGTGTCCCTCATCATACTATGTTGATACTGTGCAGTGTCCCATCATCATACTAATGTTGATACTGTGCATGTGTCCCATCATCTACGTTGATACTGTGCATTGTCCCATCATAATAACGATGATACTGTCAGTGTCCCATCATAATAACGATGATACTGTGCAGTGTCCCATCATATAAACGATGATACTGGTCAGTGTCCCATCATTAAAGATGATACTTGCAGTGTCCCATCTAATAACGATGATACTGTGCAGTGTCCACATAATAACGATGATACGTGCATGTCCCATCAAATAACGATATACTGGCAGTGTCCCATCATAATAACTATGATACTGTGCAGTGTCCTCATAATAACGATGATACGTGCAGTGTCCCATCATAATAACATGATACTGTGCAGTGTGCATCATAATAACAATGTACTGTGCAGTGTCCCATCATAATGATGATGATACTGGTGCAGTGTCCCATCATAATGTGATACTGTGCAGTGTCCATCATAATGAGATAATGAATACGGTGCATGTCCCATCATAATGATGATGATGATACTGTGCAGTGTCCCATCATAATGAGATGATTATACTGTGCAGTGTCCCATCATAATGATGTGATGATACTGTGCGTGTCCCTCATAATGATGATACTGTGCAGTGTCCCATCATAATGATGATACTGTGCATGTCCCATCATAATGATGATACTGTGCAGTGTCCCATCATAAATGATGATACTGTGCAGTGTCCCATCTAAATGATGATACTGTGCAGTGTCCCATCATAATGATGATACTGTGCAGTGTCCCATCATAATGATGATACTGTGCAGTGTCCCATCATATGATGATACTGTGCAGTGTCCCATCAATGATGATACTGGCAGTGTCCCATCATAATGATCGTGTGCATGGTCCCATCATAATGATGATACTGTGCAGTGTCCCATCATAATGATGATATGTGCAGTGTCCCATCATAATGATAATGTCAGTGTCCCATCTAATGATGATAATGTGCAGTGTCCCATACTAATAAATGATACTGTGCAGTGTCCATCATTAAGATAGCTGTCAGTGTCCCATCATAATAACGATGATACTGTGCAGTGTTCCCATCATAATAACGATGATACTGTGCAGTGTCCCATCATAATAACGATGATCTGTGCAGTGTCCCATCATAATAACGGATGTACTGTGCAGTGTCCCATCATATACGATGATACTGTGCAGTGTCCCATCATAATAATGATGATACTGTGCAGTGTCCCTTCATAATAACGATGATACTGTGCAGTGTCCCATCATAATAACGATGATACTGTGCAGTGTCCAATCATAATAATGATGATCTGTGCAGTTCCATCTATAGATTATACTGTGCAGTGTCCCATCATAATAATGATGATAATGTAGTGTCCCATCATGGAAGTCATATCCCCAAACGTTGTATGTTGCTTTTTGCTCAATAAACATGAATGAAGTAGTGTGCTACTCCAACTTATTTGCATTGCCATAATGTGCATGTGTCCCTCATAATGATGATGATGATAATGTGCAGTGTCCCTCATGAGATACTGTGCAGTGTCCCATGATAATGATGATGATGATACTGTCAGTGTCCCATCATAATGATGATACTGTGCAGTCCCATCATAATGATGATAAGGTGCAGTTCCCATCATAATTGGATAATGTGCGTGTCCCATCATATGATGATAATGTGCATTGTCCCATCATAATAACGATATACTGTGCAGTGTCCCATCATAATAACATGATACTGTGCATTGTCCCATCATAATAACGATGATACTGTGCAGTGTCCCACATAATACATGATCTGTGCAGTGTCCCATCATAATAACGATGATACTGTGCAGTGTCCCATCATAATAACGATGATACTGTGCAGTGTCCCATCATATAACGATGACTGTGCAGTGTCCCATCATAATACGATGATACGTGCAGTGTCCCATCATAATAACGATGATACTGTGCAGTGTCCCATCATAATAACGATTAATCGTGCAGTGTCCCATATAAATGATATACTTGCAGTGTCCCTTATATAACGTGATGACTGTGCAGTGTCCATCATAATACGATGATACTGTGCAGTGTCCAAGCATAAATAATGATGATACTGTGCAGTTCCCATCATAATATGATGATACTGTGCAGTGTCCCATCATAATAATGATGATAATGTAGTGTCCCACCAGGGAAGTCTATCCCCAAAACGTTGTTAGTTTCTTTTTGCTCAATAAAACACTGAAAATGAATAGTGTGCTACTCCAACTTATTTGCATTGCCATAATGTGCAGTTCCCATCATAAGGATGATGATGTATGTGCATGTCCCTCATGATATACTGTGCAGCTGTCCCATGATATGATGATGATGTACTGTGCAGTGTCCCATGATGATATGAGATACTGTGCAGTGTCCCATCATAATGATGATGATACTGTGCAGTGTCCCATCATAATGATGATGATGATGATACTGTGCAGTGTCCCATCATAATGATGATGATGATCTGTGCATGTCCCATCTATGTGAGATATATACTGTGCAGTGTCCCATCATAATGATGATGATATGATACTGTGCAGTGTCCCATCATATGATGATGATGATGATACTGTGCAGTGTCCCATCATAATGATGATGATGATAATGTGCATGTCCCATCATAATGATAAGATGATGATACTGTGGCAGTGTCCCATCAATATGAATGATGATGAATACTGTGCATTGTCCATCATAATGATGATGATGATGATACTGTGCAGTGTCCCATCATAATGATGGATGATGATACTGTTGCATTGTCCCATCATAATGATGATGAGATATACTGTGCAGGTCCCATCATATGATGATGATGATTATACTGTGCAGTGTCCCATCTATGATGATGATGATACTGTGCAGTGTCCCATCATATGATGATGATGATGATACTGTGCATTGTCCCATCATAATGATGAGATGATGATACTGTGCAGTGTCCCACATAATGATGATGGAACTGTGCATGTCCACATCATAATGATGATGATACTGTGCAGTGTCCCATCATAATATGATGATGATGATATACTGTGAGTGTCCCATCATAATGATGATGAGATGATTGTGCAGTGCCCACATCATGATGATGATGACTGTGGGCAGTGTCCATCAATCATGATGATGATGATGATACTGTGCATGGGTCCCATCAAATGATGATGAGATGATACTGTGCAGTGTCCCATCATAATGAATGATGATACGGTCAGTGTCCCATCATAGATGATGATCTGTGCAGTGTCCCATCATGATGATGATACTGTGCAGTGTCCAAATAATGAGATGATGATGATCTGTGCAGTGTCCCACATAATGATATGATGATGATACTGCAGTGTCCCATCATATAATGAGATAATGTAGTGTCCCATCAGGGAAGTCATATCCCCCAAACGTTGTATGTTGCTTTTTGCTCAATAAACACTGTGAAGTAGTGTGCTACTCCAACTTATTTGCATTGCCATAATGTGCAGTGTCCATCATAATGTATGATAATGTGCAGTGTCCATCATGATGATATGTGCAGTGTCCCATATAATGATGATGATGATACTGTGCAGTGTCCCATGATATGATGATGATGATGATACGTCAGTGTCCCATAATAAGAGTACTGTGCATGTCCCATCATAATGATGATATGATGATACTGTGCAGTGTCCCATCATAATGATGATGATGTGATACTGTGCAGTGTCCCATCATAAATGATGATGATGAGATACTGTGCAGTGTCCCATCATAATGATGATGATGATGATACTGTGGCAGTGTCCCCATCAATAATGATGATACTGTGCTGTCCCATCATAATGATATACTGTGCAGTGTCCCTCATATGATGATACTGGTGCAGTGTCCCATCATAATGATTGATACTGTGCAGTGTCCCATCATAATGATGATACTGTGCAGTGTCCCATCATAATGATGATACTGTGCAGTGTCCATCATATGATGATACTGTGCAGTTCCCATCTAAGATGATCTGTGCATGTCCTCATACTGTGATACTGTGCAGTGTCCCATCATAATGATGATACTGTGCAGTGTCCCATCATAATGATGATAATGTGCAATGTCCCATCATAATGATGATAATGTGCAGTGTCCCATCATAATGATGATAATGTGCAGTGTCCCATCATAATGAATATAAGGTGGCAGTGTCCCTCATAATAGAATACTGGGCAGTGTCCCTCATAAAACGATGATCTGTGCAGTGTCCCATCATAATAACGAGTACTACGGTGCAGTGTCCCTCATAATACGATGATACTGTGCAGTGTCCCATCATAATAACGATGATACTGGCAGTGTCCCATCATATAATCGATGATACGTGCAGTGTCCCATCATAATAATGATATACTGTGCAGTGTCCCTTCATATAACGATGATACTGTGGTGTCCCATCATAAACGATGATACTGGCATGTCCATCATAATAATGATGATACTGTGCAGTGTCCCATCATAATAATGATGATACTGTGCAGTGTCCCATCATAATAATGATGATAATGTAGTGTCCCATCAGGGAAGTCATATCCCCCAAAACGTTGTATGTTGCTTTTTGCTCAATAAAACACTGAAAATGAAGTAGTGTGCTACTCCAACTTATTTGCATTGCCATAATGTGCAGTCCCATCATAAGATGATGTGATAATGTGCAGTGTCCCCATATGATGATACTGTGCAGTGTCCCATGATATGATGAGATGATACTGCAGTGTCCCATATAATGATGATACGGTGCAGTGTCCATCATAATGATGATAATGTGCAGTGTCCCATCATAATGATGAATTGGCAGTGTCCATCATAATGATGATAATGTGCAGTGTCCCATCATAATAACATGATACTGTGTCAGTGTCCCATCATAATAACGATGATACTGTGCAGTGTCCCATCATAATAACGATGATACTGTGCAGTTCCCTCATAATAACGATGAACTGTGCATGTCCCCATCATAACGATATACTGTGCAGTGTCCATCATAATAACGATGATAACTGTGCAGTGTCCCATCATAATAACGATGATACTGTGCAGTGTCCCATCATAATAACGATGATCTGTGCAGTGTCCCATCTAATAACGATGATACTGTGCAGTGTCCCATCATAATAATGATGATACTGTGCATGTCCCTTCATAATACTATGATACTGTGCAGTGTCCCTCATAATAACGGGATATGTGCAGTGTCCAATCATAATAATGATGATACTGTGCAGTGTCCCATCATAATAATGATGATCTGTGCAGTGTCCCATCATAATAATGATTATAGTAGTGTCCCATCAGGGAAGTCATATCCCCCAAAACGTGTATGTTTTTTTGCTCAATAAACACTGAAATGAAGTAGTGTGCTACTCCAACTTATTTGCATTGCCATAATGTGCAGTGTCCCATCATAATGATGATGATGATATGTGCAGTGTCCCATCATGATGATCGTGATGTCCCATAATGATATGATACTGTGCAGTGTCCATGATAATGATGATATGATGATACTGTGCTGTCCCATCATAATGATGATGATGATACTGTGCAGTGCCCACATAATGATGATGATGATGATACTGTGCAGTGTCCCTCATAATGATGATGATGTATACTGTGCATGTCCCATATGATGATATGATATACGTGCATGTCCTCATAATGTGATATGATGATGTGCGTGTCCATAAATGATGATGATGATACGTGCAGTGTCCCCTCATAATGGATGATTGATGATACTGTGCAGTGTCCCATCATAATGATGATGATGATGATACTTTGCAGTGTCCCATCATAAGTAATGTGATGATACTGTGCAGTGTCCCTCATAATGATGATGATGATACTGTGCAGTGTCCCTCATAATGATGATGATGATGATACTGTGCAGGTCCCATCATAATGATGATGATGATGATACTGTGCAGTGTCCCATCATAATGTGATGATACTGTGCAGTGTCCCATCATAATGATGATGATGATGATACTGTGCAGTGTCCCATCATAATGATGAGATGATGATACTGTGCAGTGTCCCATCATAGATGAGATTGTGCAGTGTCCTCATAATGATGATGATACTGTCAGTGTCCCATCATAATGATGATGATGATGATACTGTGAAGTGTCCCATCATAATGATGATGTGATGATACTGTGCAGTGTCCCATCATAATATGATGATGATGATACTGTGCAGTGTCCCATCATAATGATGATGATGATGAACGTGGCAGTGTCCCATCATATGATGATGATGATATACTGTGCAGTGTCCCATCATAATAATGATGATCTGTGCAGTGTCCCATCATAATGATGATGATACTGTGCAGTGTCCATCATGATATGATGATACTGTGCATGTCCCACATAATGATGATGATGATACTGTGCAGGTCCCATCATAATGATGAGATGATGATATGTGCAGTGTCCCATCATAGATGATGATGATGATACTGTGCAGTGTCCCATCATAATGGATGATGATACTGTGCAGTGTCCCATCTAAATGATGATGATATGATGATACTGTGCGTGTCCCTCATAATGATGATGATGATACTGTGCAGTGTCCCATCATAATGATGATGATGATGATCTGTGCAGTGCCCATCATAATGATGATGAGTGATACTGTGCAGTGTCCCATCATAATGATGATGATGATGATACTGTGCAGTGTCCCATCATAATGATGATGATGATGATGATACTGTGCAGTGTCCATCATAATGATGATGATGATGATACTGTGCAGTGTCCCATCATAATGATAATGAGATGATCTTGCAGTGTCCATCATAAGATGATGATGAGGATACTGTGCAGTGTCCCATCATAATGATGATGATGATGATGATCTGTGCAGTGTCCCATCATAATGATGATCTGGCATGTCCCTCATAATGATGATACTGTGCAGTGTCCCATCATAATGATGATACTGTGCAGTGTCCCATCATAATGATGATACTGTCATGTCCATCATAATGAGATACTGTGCAGTGTCCCATCATAATGATGATACTGTGCAGTGTCCCATCATAATGATGATACTGTGCAGTGTCCCATCATAATGATGATACTGTGCAGTGTCCCATCATAATGATGATACTGTGCAGTGTCCCATCATAATGATGATACTGTGCAGTGTCCCATCATAATGATGATACTGTGCAGTGTCCCATCATAATGATGATACTGTGCAGTGTCCCATCATAATGATAATACTGTGCAGTGTCCCATCATAATGATGATAATGTGCAGTGTCCCATCATAATATAATGTAGTGTCCCAAATTAATAATGTACAGTGCCCCATAATAATAATGTACAGCGTCCCATCATAATAATGAGAACGTACAGTGTTGCATAATAATGATAACGTAGTGTCCCATAGTAATAATGATAACACAGTGTCCCATACTAATAATAACATACAGTATCCCATACTAATAACAATGTACAGTGTCCCATACTAACAATGATAATGTACAGTGTGCCATACTAACAATGATAATGTACAGTGTCCCATACTAACAATGATAATGTACAGTGTCCCATACTAACAATGATAATGATAATGTACAGTGTCCCATCATAATAATAATAATGATAATGTACAGTGTCCCATCATAATAATAATAATGATAATGTACAGTGTCCCATCATAATAATAATAATGATAATGTACAGTATCCCATCATAATAATAATAATGATAATGTACAGTGTCCCATCATAATAATAATGATAATGTACAGTATCCCATAATAATGATAATGTACAGTATCCCATCATAATAATTAATAATAATGTACATTTCCCATCATATAAAATATATAATGATAATGTACAGTATCCATCATATATAATAATGATAATGTCAGTATCCCATCATATAATCATAATCATGTCGTTCCATAATAATCATGTACAGTATCCCATAATAATCATGTACAGTATCCCATAATAATCATACGTATCAATAGTATACATACCATAATATGATAAGTACAGTATCCATAATAATGATAAGTTACAGTATCCCATAATAGATAATGTACAGTATCCCATTAATATGATAGTACAGTATCCCATAATAATGATAATGTACAGTACCCATAATAATGATAATGTACCGTATCCCAATAATGATAATGTCGTATCCCATATATGATAATGTACCGTACCCATAATAATGATAATGTACCGTATCCCATAATATGATATGTACGTATCCCATAATATAATAATGATAATGTACATATGCCATAATAATAATAATGATAATGTACAGTATGCCATAATAATGATAAGTACAGTATCCTAATAATAATATGATATATGTACAGTATCCCATAAAATAATATGATGATAATGTACGTCCCAGAATATATATGATAATGTACAGTATCCCATATAATATAATGATAATGTACAGTCCCATAATAATAATATGATGATAATGTACAGTATCCCATAATAATATAATGATGATAATGTACAGTATCCAATATAATAATAATGATGATAAGTACAGATCCATATAATAATGATGATAATGTACAGTATCCCATAATAATAATGATGATAATGTACACGTATCCCATAATAATAATGATGATAATGTACAGTATCCCATAATAAATAATGAGGATAATTACAGTATCCCATAATATAATGATGTAATGTACAGTATCCCTAATAATAATGATGATTGTACAGTATCCCATATAATATGATGATAATGTACAGTATCCCATAATAATAATGATGATAATGTACAGTATCCCATAATAATAATGATTAATGTTACAGTATCCCATAATATAATGATGATAATGTACAGTATCCCAAATAATAAATGAATTACAGTTCATAATAATATGATTAATGTACAGTACCCATAATAATAATGTATGAATGTACAGTATCCCATATATAATGATGATAATGTACGTATCCCTAATATAATGATGATAATGTACAGTATCCCATAATAATAATGATGAATATGTACAGTATCCCATAATAAAATGATGATATGTACGTATCCCATAATAATAATAATGATAATGTACAGTATCCCATAATAATATGTATATATGTACAGTATCCCATAATAAATAATGATATGTACAGTATCCCATAATAATAATATGATAATGTACATTATCCCTAATAATATGATAATGTACATATCCCTAATATAATGAAATGTACAGTTCCCATAATATAGATGTAATACAGTTCATAATGATAATGTACAGTATCCCATAATGATAATGTACGTACCATAATAATAATATACAGTATCCCATATAAATGTACATATCCCATAATATAATAATATGTACAGTGTCCCATAATAATAATGATGTACAGAGTGCTGGTATACGGTGAGGCCTAGTACTAACAGGAACCTCCTCCCCGGCTCCCAAAATGTTACAGGTTCCAGATTCGATTATGGGGTTTTTACCTCCCAGTAGCGGCCATCCCGTCTCAGCTGAACCACATTGACGGCGGCTGCAGTCGCCCCGATCTCCGTGCGAGGTAGAACCAGACCGACCGGGACTTACAACAGACCAAAGAAGAGAGCGCGTCACAACATGGCCGCCCGTTAGGTCCGCGGTGCATTGTGGATAGTTCGTTACGTCAGGGGGAGGAGCCGGGATGCTGAACTCTCGTTGAAGTGACGCGGGAGCGCCGTGGAAGTTTTTTATTTTATTTTATATTTGACTTACCGACAAGTAAGTGGGTGATTATTACCTATCGGTGGTGGGTCCCTTTACACCCACATTGGTTACTATGGAATGAACTGTCCTATAATCATACACCAGGTTCTGGCCTAGGGCGGGACTTCCTGTTACCCTTAGCGACCATCAGCAGGTGCGTTTTATAAGCAGCTTTCGGTTGTTGAGATAGTAGAGAGCATCCTATTGGCTGGAAGGATTTGTAGTGGTAACTTGTTTTGTTAGGGCTAGTATACTGTGAGGCAGTAAGCTAGAGGCTCTTACTCCCCTCACACCACACTCTTTATTTGCGGATTAACAGACATGCAATTTTCTATCGTGTGTCGTGTTTACGGTCGTTTGTATTTGTGTGCAGTTTTTGGAAAACAAACTGGAAATACCATAGCAACACAACAAAACAAGTTTGTCCGCGTGTTTCCGCTTCCCCTTCCCATAGACTATTACTAAAGTGCGTTTCTGACACATATGGACCAAAAGTCACGCAAGCATTGGATTAACCAGACCAAATAGATTATACAGCGGGAACTGATTCTCACCGTTCCATATACTTAATATACATTGCGATTTGCAAAATGCACAGAAAATAGAACGCAACGCTCAGAGTGGGACCTAACCTTTGGTTGAGTCCACACTACAACGCGCCAAAAAGCACCTTGCATTTCTGTGCGCATTTGCCTGCTTGTATCCTCTTTTTTTCCCCCCTACTTGCGTTTCACATGGGGATTATGGTTAAAAAGAAAACCCCATGTCATATTTGATGAGTCCGATTTTTTTAATGCTCTCCATAGACTTGTATAAAAGGGCATGTCCACCCCCAAAATTAAAATTTAATACCATACTGGCCCCACATGTAGTTTAAAAAAAACCTTCCTTACATCTCTGCTCCTTATGGTTCTCCCGCAGTGCCTTTTCATAGTCCGAAAGTGAAGAGTAGAAGCTGTCAGTGATTCATCTTGTGCCTACTGCTTCCATACCTCCACAAGGACTGTGACACCCGAGGGGAGCCCTCCGGATCCATCCTCTGCAGCTGTGGCACCTAGAGGTGAAATCCTTTGGACATAAGGTAATCGCACTAAAAGGGCTGTCCACCCTGAAAATGAACTTTTAGCATAAGGTAAGCACCCCTTGCCCACCCCCAACTGCAGAAATATTTCTTCAAAAAATGTTATATCGATACTCTATACACGCCCCTTCTCTCCCACGAAGGGTCTCCATTGAAAGTAGCCTCTCACCAATCACAGATGGGGGTGGGCAGGGATGCCTACCTTATGCTAAAGGTTCATTTTCATGGTGGCAAGCCCTTTAAATTCGATTTTGACAGAAATGGACCAAAAATGGTGATCACATGAGTTCTAAAAATGGAGTGCAGTGCACATGTCACAATCATTTAAATAAAATGGCACTGTGGATTTAAAAATACAATGGATTGCAAAATGCAGCAAATAGTTGCTAGTGTGGCCTAGGCCTAAAGCTTAAAAAATAATCACACGTGTGCATGCGTTTGTTTGGGGGTTGTTCGTTGATCCACCATGGCGAATGCATACACGTGTGTGATTATCACCCGAACGGACGTTTATTGCGAGTGTGCGTTGGGGGTCTTGGGGGTGTGTTAAATCTTGTGTATACGAAGCTTTAGTTTTGCTGGTGTTATTAAGGTAAACATGACCTTAAATTTACTACTGCATTTCAACAAATTCCAAATCTCGTTGCATGCACCTCGAAAAGTGTATTAATAAAATCCCTTTAATTACGGTATTCCAAAATGGGCGCAGTAGAAGTTCACAAAGATGAAACACATCCGTCTCTCTCTACTTTCCCATGCACTTTACGAATTAGGCCATAAGGGATAATAGGTGTTACCCTATACTACTGACTCTGATCAGACAAAGGTGACGTGCCGATCATTACATGAAGGTATTTAAGTATATTTCTACGATAGCATTGTGCACTTTTTATTGTGTATCTATATTTCTTATGTCTGTAATGAACTGTATGGAACATATAGTACCACATTGTTTTCACAATAATTTAATGAAACATCTGTAGTGTGCTCCTCTGCTTTTGTTCATATTTGGATTGCCTTAACCCTAGGAATAGAGGGTTGGAGGATTGCACCTACTACTGTCTGTCAAACAGCCAACATCAGTGTGCTAGAGTGACTCTGGACTATAATGAAGTGTATGGCCATTATATTTGATTGGGGCAGGTTGATTTGTGTACATATGTTTTTTAGGATATTTTATCAATTTGAGCTAATGTCTTTTGTCTGATCTTTTGTCCATTTGTTTCCCCCACTTTTGATGGATTAAATTAAAGGGGTTTTTAAAATACATTTTATACTGTTTCCTAACCTGAAGAAAAAAAGTTTCATCTACGGGTTAGGAAAGGTTTCTTTACAGGGAGAACAGTGAAACTGTGGAACTGTCTTCCGCAGATGTGGTAATGGCAAGTTCATTAAATAGCTTTAAAGTGGGCTGGATAAGTTTCTAAAACTATAAAATATTGAAATTACTGGTATTAATATATACTGTAGTTCTGTTGGTACGGGGATACTTATAATATTGAGAATTACTGGTATTAATACATATACTGTAGTTCTGGTTGGTACGGGATACTATATAATATTGATAATTGCTGGTATTAATACATATACTGTAGTTCTGGTGGGTACAGGATACTATAATATATTGAATTTCTGGTAATTATACATATACTGTAGTTCTGCTTGGTAGTGGATGCTATATCATATTAGAGAATTACTGGTATTAATACATATACTGTAGTTCTCTTTGCTATAGATATATTATATTGAGAATTACGGGTTTATATACATATACTGTAGTTCTGGTTGGTACGGGGATACTATATAATATTGATAATTGCTGGTATTAATACATATACTGTAGTTCTGGTTGGTACAGGGATACTATATAATATTGATAATTACTGGTAATTAATACATATACTGTAGTTTCTGCTTGGTAGTGGGATCTATTAATATTGAGAATTACTGGTATTAATACATATACTGTAGTTCTGGTTGGTATAGGGATACTATATATTATAGAGAATTACTGTTATTAATACATATACTGTAGTTCTGGTTGGTACGGGGATACTATATAATTTTGAGAATTACAGGTATTAATACATATACTGTAGTTCTGGTTGGTACAGGGATAATATATAATTTTGAGAATTACTGGTATTAATAAATATACTGAAGGTCTGGTTGGTACAGGAATACTATATAACAGTAATTCTCTATAATATATAGTATCCCTATACCAACCAGAACTACAGTATATGTATTAATACCAGTAATTCTCAATATAATATAGTATCCCCGTACCAACCAGAACACAGTATTGTATTAATACCAGTAATTCTCAATATTATATAGCATCCCACTACCAAGCAGAACTACAGTATATGTATTAATTACCAGTAATTATCAATATTATATAGTATCCCTGTACCAACCAGAACTACAGTTATTTATTAATACCAGCATTATCAATATTATATAGTATCCCCGTACCAACCAGAACTACAGTATATGTATTAATACCAGTAATTCTCATTATAATAGTATCCCTATAGCAAAGAGAACTACAGTATATGTATTAATACCAGTAATTCTCAATATGATAGCATCCCACTACCAAGCAGAACTACAGTATATGTATTAATTACCAGTAATTATCAATATTATATAGTCTCCCTTTACCAACCAAACTACAGTATATGTATTAAACAGCAATTATCAATATTTATAGTATCCCCGTACAACCAGAACTACAGTATATGTATTAATACCAGTAATTCTCAATATTATATAGTATCCCCGTACACACCAGACTACAGTATATGTATTAATACCAGTAATTCTCATATTTTATAGTTTTAGAAACTTATCCAGCCCCCTTTTAAAGCTATTTATGAACTTGCCATTACCACATCTGCTGGAAGACAGTTCCACAGTTTCACTGTTCTCCCTGTAAAGAAACCTTTCCTAACCCGTAGATGAAACTTTTTTTTCTTCTTAGGTTAGGAAACAGTATAAAATGTATTTATAAAACCCCTTTAATTTAATCCATCAAAAGTGGGGGAAACAAAGGACAAAAGATCAGACAAAGACATTAGCTCAAATTGATTAAAATATCCTAAAAAACATATGTACACAAATCAACCTGCCCCAATCAAATATAATGGCCATACACTTCATTATAGTCCAGAGTCACTCTAGCACACTGATGTTGGCTGTTTGACAGACAGTAGATAGGTGCAATCCTCCAACCCTCTATTCCTAGGGTTAAGCAATCCAAATATGAACAAAAGCAGAGGAGCACACTCCAGATGTTTCATTAAATTATTGTGAAAACAATGTGGTACTATATGTTCCATACAGTTCATTACAGACATAAGAAATATAGATACACAATTAAAAAAGTGCACAATGCTATCTGTAAATATACTTAAATACCTTCATGTAATGATTCGTCCACGTCACCTTTGTCTCGATCAGAGTCAGTAGTATGGGTAACACCTATTATCCCTTTGGCCTAATTCGTAAAGTGCATGGAAAGTAGAGAGAGACGGATGGTTTTCATCTTTGTGACTTCTACTGCGCCCATTTTGAGAATTACCGTAATTAAAGGGATTTTATTAATACACTTTTCGAGGTGCATGCAACAGATTTGAGAATTTGTTGAAATGCGTAAATTTAACAGGTCATGTTTACCTTAATAACACCACAAAACTAAAGCTTCGTATACACAAGATTTTAACACACCCCCAAGACCCCCAACGCACACTCGCAATAAACGTCCGTTCTGGGTGATAATCACACACGTGTATGCATTCGCCATGGTGGATCAACGAACAACCCCCACAAACGCATGCACGTTTGATTATTTTTTTTTAAGCTTTAGGCCTAGGCCACACTAGCAACTATTTGCTGCATTTTGCAATCCATTTGTATTTTTAAATCCACAGTGCCATTTTATTTATATGATTTTGACTGTGCACTGCACTCCATTTTTTAGAACTCATGTGATCACCATTTTTGGTCCATTTCTGTCAAAATCGAATTTAAAGGGCATTGCCACCATGAAAATGAACCTTTAGCATAAGGTAGGCATCCCCTGCCCACCCCCATCTGTGATTGGCTGAGAGGCTACTTTCAATGGAGACCCTTCGTGGGAGAGAAGGGGCTGTAAGTATCGATCTAAACACATTTTTTGAAGAAATATTTCTGCAGTTGGGGGTGGGCAAGGGGTGCTTACCTATGCTAAAAGTTCTTTTCAGGGTGGACATGCCCTTTTAGTGCGATTACCTTATGTCCAAAGGATTTCACCTCTAGGTGCCACACTGCAGAGGATGGATCCGGAGGGCTCCCCTGCGGGTGTCACAGTCCTTGTGGAGGTTATGGAAGCAGTAGGCACAAGATGAATCACTGACAGCTTCTACTCTTCACTTTCCTGGACTATGAAAAGGCACTGCGAGAACCATAAGGAGCAGAGATGTAAGGTAAGGTTTTTTTTAAACTACATAGTGGGGCCAGTATGGTATTAAATTTTAATTTTGGGGGTGGACATGCCCTTTTATACAAGTCTATGGGAGAGCATTAAAAAAATCGGACTCATACAATAGACATGGGGTTTTCTTTTTTAACCATAATCCCCAGTGAAACGCAAGTAGGGGGGAAAAAAAGAGGATACAAGCAGGCAAATGCGCACAGAAATGCACGGTGCTTTTTGGCGCGTTGTAGTGTGGACTCAACCAAAGGGTTAGGTCCCACTCTGAGCGTTGCGTTCTATTTTCTGTGCATTTTGCAAATCGCAATGTCATTTAAAGTATAATGGAAACGGTGGAATCAGTTCCCGCTGTATATCTTGGTCTGTTTTAATCCACATGCTTGCGTGACTTTTGGTCCATATGTGTCAGAAACGCACTTTAGTAATAGTCTATGGGAAGGGGAAGCGGAAACACGCGGACAAACTTGTTTTGTGTGTTTGCTATGGTATTTCCAGTTTGTTTTCCAAAAACTGCACACAAATACAAACGGACCGTAAACACGACACACGCATAGAAAATTGCATGTCTGTTAATCCGCAAATAAGAGTGTGTGTGTGAGGGAGTAAGAGCCTCTAGCTATACTACGCCTCACAGTAACATAGCCCTAACAAAACAAGTACCACTACAAATTCCTTCCAGCCAATAGGATGCTCTCTATCATCTCAACAACCGAAAGCTGCTTATAAAACGCACCTGCTGATTGGTCGCTAAGGGTAACAAGGAAGTCCCGCCCTAGGCCAAACCTGGTGTATGATTATAGGACGTTCATTCCATAGTAACCAATGTGGGTGTAAAGGGACCCACCACCGATAGGTAATAATCACCCACTTACTTGTCGGTAAGTCACATATAAAAATAAAAATAAAAAACTTCCACGCGCGCTCCCGCGTCACTTCAAACGAGAGTTCAGCATCCCGGCTCCTCCCCCCTGACGTAACGACTATCCCACAATGCACCGCGGCCCTAACGGGCGGCCATGTTGTGACGCGCTCTCTCTCTTCTGGTCTGTAAGTCCCGGTCGGTCTGGTTCTCACCTCGCACGAGATCGGGGCGACTGCAGCCGCCGTCAATGTGGTTCAGCTGAGACCCGGGATGGCCGCCTTACTGGGAGGTAAAAACACCCATAATCGAACTCTGGAACCTGTAACATTTTGGGGAGCCGGGGAGGAGGTTCCTGTTGTACTAGGCCTCACCGTATACCAGCACTCTGTACATCAATTATTATGGGACACTGTACATATTATTATTATTATGGGATACTGTACATTATTATTATGGGATACTGTATATTATATTATGGGTACTGTACATTATCATTATGGGATACTGTACATTATCATTATGGAATACGTACATTATCATCATTATTTTATGGGATACTGTACATATCATTATTATTATGGGATACTGTACATATCTTATTATTATGGGATCTGACATTATCATTATTATTATTATGGGATACTGTACATTATCATTTATATTATTATGGGATAGGTACATTATCATTATTATTATGGGGATACTGTATTATCATTATTATATTGGATACGTACATTATCATCATTATTATTATGGGATACTGTACATTATCACATTATTATTATGGATACTGTACATTTCATCATTATTATTATGGGATACTGTACATTATCATCATTATTATTATGGGATACTGACATTATCATCATTATTATTATGGGATACTGTACATTATCATCATTATTATTATGGGATCTGTACATTATCATCATTATTATGGGATACTGTACATTATCATCATTATTATTATGGGATACTGTACATTATCATCATTATTATTATGGGATACTGTACATTATCATCATTATTATTATGGGATACTGTACATTATCATCATTATTATTATGGGATACTGTACATTATCATTATTATTATGGGATACTGTACATTATCATTATTATTATTATGGGATACTGTACATTATCATCATTATTATATGGGATCTGTACATTATCATCATTATTATTATGGGATCTGTACTTATCATCATTATTATTATGGGATACTGTACATTATCATCATTATTATTATGGGATACTGTACATTATCATCATTATTATTATTATGGGATACTGTACATTATCATCATTATTATTATTATGGGATACTGTACATTATCATTATTATGGGATACTGTACATTATCATCATTATTATTATTATGGGATACTGTACATTATCATCATTATTATTATTATGGGATACTGTACATTATCATCATTATTATTATTATGGGATACTGTACATTATCATTATTATTATATTATGGTGATACTATTAGCATACTGTACATTATCATTATTATTATTATGGCATATGTACATTATCTTATTATTATTTGGGATACATTGTACATTATCATTATTATGGGATACGTACATTATCATTATTATGGGATACGGTACATTATCATTATTATGGGATACGGTACATTATCATTATTATGGGATACGGTACATTATCATTATTATGGGATACTGTACATTATCATTATTATGGGATACTGTACATTATCATTATTATGGGATACTGTACATTATCATTATTATGGGATACTGTACATTATATTATTATGGTATCTGTACATTATCATTATTATGGGATACTGTACATTTCATTATTATGGATACTGACTGATATGATCTGACTTATTATTATGGGATACTGTACATGATTATTATGGGATACTGTACATGATTATTATTATTATGATGGGATACTGTACATTATCATTATTATTATTATGATGGGATACTGTACATTATCATTATTATTATTTATTATGATGGGATACTGTACATTATTATTATTATTATGATGGGATACTGTACATTATCATTATTATGGGATACTGTACATTATCATTATTATTATGATGGGACACTGTACATTATCATTATTATATTATGATGGGATACTGTACATTATCATTATTATTTTATGATGGGAACTTACATTATATATTTTATGATGACACTGTACATTATCATTATTATTATTATGATGGGACACTGTACATTATCATTATCATTTTATATGGGACACTGTACATTATCATTGTTAGTATGGGCACTGTACATTATCATTGTGTTATGGCACACTGTACATTATCATTGTTAGTATGGGACACTGTACATTGTTATTAGTATGGGATACTGTATGTTATTATTAGTATGGGACACTGTGTTATCATTATTACTATGGGACACTACGTTATCATTATTATGCAACACTGTACGTTCTCATTATTATGATGGAACCTGTACTTATTATTATGGGGCACTGTACATTATAATTTGGGACACTACATTATATTATGATGGGACACTGCACATTATCATCATTTGATGGGACCTCACAGTATTATCATTATTTGATGGGATGCACGTATCACATTATGATGGACCATGCACAGTATCATCATATGATGGGACACTGCACAGTATCATCATTATGATGGGACACTGCACGTATCATCATTATGATGGGACACTGCAAAGTTCATCATTATGATGGACACTGCACAGTATCATCATTTATAGGGACACTGCACAGTATCATCATTATGATGGACACTGCACAGTATCATCATATGATGGGACACTGCACAGTATCATCATTATGATGGGACACTGCACAGTATCATCATTATGATGGGAACACTGCACAGTATCATCATTATGATGGACACTGCACAGTATCATCATTATGATGGGACACTGCACGTATCATCATCATCATCATCATTAGATGGACACTGCACATATCATCATCATCATCACTTATGATGGGACTGCCCAGTATCATCATCATTATCATTATGATGGACCTGCACATTATCATCATCATCAATTATGATGGGACACTGCACAGTAATCTCATCATCATCATCATATGATGGGACACTGCACAGTATCATCATCATCATCATTATGATGGGACACTGCACAGTATCATCATCATCATCATTATGATGGGACACTGCACATCATCATCATCATCATTATGAGGGACCTGCACAGTATCATCATCATCATTAGGGATGGGCACTGCACAGTATCATCATCATCATCATCATTTGATGGGACACTGCACAGTATCATCATCATATGATGGGACACTGCACGTATCATCATCATCATCATTATGATGGGACACTGCACAGTATCTATCATCATCATTATGATGGGACACTGCACAGTATCATCATCATCATCATTATGTTGGGACACTGCACAGTATCATCATCATCATGATGGGACACTGCACAGTATCATCATCATTATGATGGGACACTGCACAGTATCATCATTATTATGATGGGACACTGCACAGTATCATCATCATCATCATTATGATGGGACACTGCACAGTATCATCATCATCATATGATCGGACCTGCACAGTACATCATCATCTATTATGATGGGACACTGCACAGTATCATCATCATCATCATTATGATGGGACACTGCACAGTATCATCATCATCATCATTATGATGGGACACTGCACAGTATCATCATCATTATGATGGGACACTGCACAGTATCATCATCATTATGATGGGACACTGCACGTATCTCATCATCATCATTATGATGGGACACTGCACAGTATCATCATATCATCATTATGATGGACACTGCACATACATCTCATTATGATGGGACACTGCACAGTATCATCACATCATCATTATGATGGGACCTGCACAGTAATCATCATCATCTTATGATGGGACACGCACGTATCATCATCATCATTATGATGGGACACTGCACAGTATCATCATCATCATCATTATGATGGGACACTGCACAAGTTCATCATCATCATCATTATGATGGGACACTGCACAGTATCATCATCATCATCATTATGATGGGACACTGCACAGTATCATCATCATCATCATTATGATGGGACACTGCACAGTATCATCATCATCATCATCATTATGATGGGACACTGCACAGTATCATCATCATCATCATTATGATGGGACACTGCACAGTATCATCATCATCATCATTATGATGGGACACTGCACAGTATCATCATCATCATCATTATGATGGGACACTGCACAGTATCATCATCATCATTATGATGGGACACTGCACAGTATCATCATCATCATCATTATCATGGGACACTGCACAGTATCATCATATCATTACATGGACACTGCACAGTATCATCATGATGGGACACTGCACATTATCATCATCATCATTATGATGGGACACTGCACATTATGGCAATGCAAATAAGTTGGAGTAGCACACTACTTCATTTTCAGTGTTTTATTGAGCAAAAAGCAACATACAACGTTTTGGGGGATATGACTTCCCTGATGGGACACTACATTATCATCATTATTATGATGGGACACTGCACAGTATCATCATTATTATGATGGGACACTGCACAGTATCATCATATTATGATTGGACACTGCACAGTATCATCGTTATTATGATGGGACACTGCACAGTATCATCGTTATTATGAAGGGACACTGCACAGTATCATCATTATTATGATGGGACACTGCACAGTATCATCGTTATTATGATGGGACACTGCACACAGTATCATCGTTATTATGATGGGACACTGCACAGTATCATCGTTATTATGATGGGACACTGCACAGTATCATCGTTATTATGATGGGACACTGCACAGTATCATCGTTATTATGATGGGACACTGCACAGTATCATCGTTATTATGATGGGACACTGCACAGTATCATCGTTATATGATGGACACTGCACAGTTACATCGTTATTATGATGGGCACGCACAGTATCATCGTATTATGATGGGACACTGCACATTATCATCATTATGATGGGACACTGCACATTATCATCATTATGATGGGACACTGCACATTATCATCATTATGATGGGACACTGCACAGTATCATCATTATGATGGGACACTGCACAGTATCATCATCATCATTATCATGGGACACTGCACAGTATCATCATGATGGGACACTGCACATTATCATCATCATCATTATGATGGGACACTGCACATTATGGCATGCAAATAAGTTGGAGTAGCACACTACTTCATTTTCAGTGTTTATTGAGCAAAAAGCAACATACCGTTTTGGGGGATATGACTTCCCTGATGGGACAACTACATTATCATCATTATTATGATGGGACACTGCACAGTATCATCATTATTATGATGGGACACTGCACAGTATCATCATTATTATGATTGGACACTGCACATATCATCTTATATGATGGGACACGCACAGTATCATCGTTTTATGAATGGACACTGCACAGTATCATCATTATTATGGGACACTGCACAGTATCATCGTTATATGATGGGACACTGCACAGTATCATGTTATTATGATGGGACACTGCACAGTATCATCGTTATTATGATGGACACTGCACAGTATCATCGTTATTGATGGGACACTGCACAGTATCATCGTTATATGATGGGACACTGCACAGTATCATCGTTTTATGATGGGACACTGCACATTATCATCATTATGATGGGACACTGCCATTATATCATATGAGGGACACTGCACTATCATCATTATGATGGACCTGCACATTATCATGATGGCACTGCACATATCATCATTATGATGGGACACTGCACAGTATCATCATTATGATGGGACACTGCACAGTATCATCATTATGATGGACACGCACAGTATCATCATTGATGGGACTGCACGTATCTCATTATGATGGGACACTGCACAGTATCATCATTATGATGGGACACTGCACAGTATCATCATTATGATGGGACACTGCACAGTATCATCATTATGATGGGACACTGCACAGTATCATCATTATGATGGGACACTGCACAGTATCATCATTATGTGGGACACTGCACAGTATCATCACATCATCATCTTATGATGGGACACTGCACAGTATCATCATCATCATCATTATGATGGGACACTGCACAGTATCATCATCATCATCATTATGATGGGACACTGCACATATCTCATCATCATCATTTATGAGGGACACTGCCCAGTATCATCATCTATTAGCACTCCAGTTCATCATCACATATTATCATGGGACACTGCACAGTATCATCATCATCATTATCATGGGACACTGCACAGTATCATCATGATGGACACTGCACATTATCATCATCATCATTATGATGGACACTGCACATTATGCAATGCAAATAATTGGAGTAGCACACTACTTCATTTTCAGTGTTTTTATGAGCAAAAAGCAACATCAACGTTTTGGGGATACTTCCTGATGGACACTACATTATCATCATTATTATGATGGGACACTGCACGTATCATCATCATCATCATTATGATGGGACACTGCACAGTATCATCATCATCATCATTATGTTGGACACTGCACAGTATCATCATCACATGATGGGGACACTGCACAGTACATCATCATTATGATGGGACCTGCACAGTATCATCATTATTATGATGGGACACTGCACAGTATCATCTCATCATCATTATGATGGGACACTGCACAGTATCATCATCATCATCATTATGATGGGACACTGCACAGTATCATCATCATCATGATTATGATGGGACACTGCACAGTATCATCATCATCATCATTATGATGGGACACTTCACAGTATCATCATCATCATCATCATTATGATGGGACACTGCACAGTATCATCATCATTATGATGGGACACTGCACAGTATCATCATCATTATGATGGGACACTGCACAGTATCATCATCATCATCATTATGATGGGACACTGCACAGTATCATCATCATCATCATTATGATGGGACACTGCACAGTATCATCATCATATATGATGGGACACTGCACATATCATCATCATCATCATTATGATGGGACCTGCCAAGTATCATCATCATCATCATTATGATGGGACATCTGCACAGTATCATCATCATCATTATGATGGGACATGCACATATCATCAATCATCATTATGATGGGACACTGCACAGTATCATCATCATCATCATTATGATGGGACACTGCACAGTATCATCATCATCATCATTTGATGGGACAACTGCACAGTATCATCATCATCATCATTATATGGGACACTGCACATTACATCATCATCATCATTATGATGGACACTGCACATTATCATCATCTCATCATTATGATGGGACACTGCACAGTTCATCATCATCATCATTATGATGGGACACTGCACAGTATCATCATCATCATCATTATGATGGGACACTGCACAGTAATCACATCATCACATTATGATGGGACACTGCACAGTATCATCATCATCATTATGATGGGACACTGCACAAGTATATCATCATCATCATCATGGGACCTGCACAGTATCATCATCATCATTAGCATGGACACTGCACAGTTCATCATGATGGGACATCTGCACATTATCATCATCATCATTTATGATGGGACACTGCACATTATGGCAATGCAATAAGTTGGAGTAGCACACTACTTCATTTTCAGTGTTTTATTAGCAAAAACAACATACAACGTTTTGGGGGATATGACTTCCCTGATGGAACACATTATCATCAGTATTATGATGGACACTGCACAGTATCATCATTATTATGATGGGACACTGCACAGTATCATCATTATTATGATTGGACACTGCACAGTATCATCGTTATTATGATGGGACACTGCACAGTATCATCGTTATTATGAGGGACCTGCACAGTATCATCATTATTTGATGGGACACTGCACAGTATCAATCGTATTATGATGGGACACTGCACAGTATCATCGTTTTATGATGGGACCTGCAAGTATCATCGTTATGATAATGGGAACTGCACAGTATCATCGTTATTTATGATGAAACACTGCACAGTATCATCGTTATTATGATGGGACACTGCACAGTATCATCGTTATTATATGGGGACACTGCCACGTATCACGTTTTATGATGGGACACTGCACAGTATCATCGTTATTATGATGGGACACTGCACAGTATCATCGTTATTATGATGGGACACTGCACAGTATCATCGTTATTATGATGGGACACTGCACATTATCATCATTATGATGGGACACTGCACATTATCATCATATGATGGGACACTGCCCATTATCATCATTATGATGGGACACTGCACAGTATCATCATTATGATGGGACACTGCACAGTATCATCATCATCATTATCATGGGACACTGCACAGTATCATCATGATGGGACACTGCACATTATCATCATCATCATTATGATGGGACACTGCACATTATGGCAATGCAAATAAGTTGGAGTAGCACACTACTTCATTTTCAGTGTTTTATTGAGCAAAAAGCAACATACAACGTTTTGGGGGATATGACTTCCCTGATGGGACACTACATTATCATATGATGGGACACTCAAGTATCATCATTATTATGATGGGACACTGCACAGTATCATCATTATATGATGGACACTGCACAGTATCATCGTATTATGATGGACACTGCACAGTATCATCGTTATTATGAAGGGACACTGCACAGTATCATCATTATTATGATGGGACACTGCACAGTATCATCGTTATTATGATGGGACACTGCACAGTATCATCGTTATTATGATGGGACACTGCACAGTATCATCGTTATTATGATGGGACACTGCACAGTATCATCGTTATTATGATGGGACACTGCACAGTATCATCGTTATTATGATGGGACACTGCACAGTATCATCGTTATTATGATGGGACACTGCACAGTATCATCGTTATTATGATGGGACACTGCACATTATCATCATTATGATGGGACCTGCATATTCATGAGGACACTGCACATTATCATCATTATGATGGGACACTGCACAGTATCATCATTATGATGGGACACTGCACAGTATCATCATTATGATGGGACACTGCACAGTATCATCATTATGATGGACACTGCACAGTATCATCATTATGATGGGACACTGCACATTATCATCATTATGATGGGACACTGCACATTATCATCATTATGATGGGACACTGCACATTATCATCATTATGATGGGACACTGCACAGTATCATCATTATGATGGGACACTGCACAGTATCATCATTATGATGGGACACTGCACAGTATCATCATTATGATGGGACACTGCACAGTATCATCATTATGATGGGACACTGCACAGTATCATCATCATCATTATGATGGGACACTGCACAGTATCATCATCATCATTATGATGGGACACTGCACAGTATCATCATCATCATTATGATGGGACACTGCACAGTATCATTATCATCATTATGATGGGACACTGCACAGTATCATCATTATGATGGGACACTGCACAGTATCATCATCATCATTATGATGGGACACTGCACAGTATCATTGTTATTATGATGGCACACTGCACAGTATCATTGTTATTATGATGGGACACTGCACAGTATCATCGTTATTATGATGGGACACTGCACAGTATCATCGTTATTATGATGGGACACTGCACAGTATCATGCGTTATTATATGGGACACTGCAAGTAATCATCGTTATTATGATGGGACACTGCACAGTATCATCGTTATATGATGGGACACTGCACAGTATCATCGTTATTATGATGGGACACTGACAGTATCATCGTTATTATGAGGGACAGGCACAGTAATCGTTATTATGAGGGACACTGCACAGTATCATCGTATTATGATGGGACACTGCACAGTATCAACGTTTTATGATGGGACACTGCACAGTTATCAACATTAGTATGATGATGGGACACTGCACAGTATCAACAGTATATGATGAGGGACACTGCACAGTATCATCATTAGTATGATGTACATTATTATTATGGTATACTTCACATTCTAATTATTATAGGATATTGGAGATAATTAAGGGATACAGTGCAGTATTTATTATGGGATAAAGCACAGTAGTATAATAGGAAATAGCACATTATTTTTTATTATGGGATACTGCACATTCTAATTATAGGATATTGGACTATTATAGGATATTGGACATTAGTATGGGATATAGCACCATATTACGGGATACTGTACATTATTATTATCATAGGATACTGCCCATTATAATTATGATATTGGACATTACCATGGGATTTAGATTATAAGCTCTTTGGGGCAGGGATCTCATTCCTAATTTGTCATGGCATGCTTCACTATATCAATTATCTCCATCATTTTTATGTATGTTTCTTACCCTATGTATGAAATGTATTAATTGCTTGTACTGTATATTGCTTGCACTTTATCTCTTTATTTTACAATTTACATTGCTGCCTACCCAAGTGGTGCTTTATAATCTAATTATACTACATACATATAGCCCAGTATTATTATTATTGTTAAGGATATAGCACAGTAGTATTATAATGGGAAATAGCACATTATTATTATAATGGGGTATAGCACAAATATTAATATAGCACATTATTATCTTTATAATAATAATATATTAGATATAGCACAGTATTATGGGTTATAGCACAGTATGTATTATTATGGGTACTTCACAGTATTATTTATAATTAAGGGATATAACAGTATTTAGGATATAGCACAGTATTTTTATTTTAAGGGGTACTTCACAATATCATTACTGAATATTGCTTTTATGACTTACTGCATGTTATTATGGGATATAGCACAATATTGTGGATACTGCACATTATGGCATAGAGCACATTATTATTATTGAATAGTGCACATTATTATATGGGAGTTCTCTGGTCATCTGCTCATTATAAACCATTTCAGGCTGCGGGATTGAAGTTAAACTGAATTCTGGTTTAAAGCATGTCCACCCCAAAACTAATCCCCCCCAGTAATGGCCCCATCATGTAGTGTATAAAATCCTCAATCCAGGCTCCATATGTTCCCTGTAGTCTCCTACAGGGATACTATATAATATTGAGAATTACTGGTATTAATACATATACTGTCGTTCTGGTTGGTACAGGGATACTATATAATATTGAGAATTACTGGTATTAATTCATATACTGTAGTTCTGGTTGGTACAGGGATACTATATAATATTGAGGGGCTAGGGGCCGGCTAGGTCCCACTAAAGCCGTAAGGGCTAGTCCCCACTAAGCAGTAAGGGCTAGGTCCACTAAAGCAGTAAGGGCTAGGTTTCCACTAAGCAGTAAGGGCTAGGTCCACTAAAGCAGCAAAGGCTAGGTCCCACAAAGCAGTAAGGCAGCTTCCCTAAAGCAGCAAAGGCTAGGCCCACTAAAGCAGTAAGGGCTAGCTTCCACTAAAGCAGAAAGGCTAGGTCCCACTCTAAGCAGTAAAGGCTAGAGTCCACTAAACTAGTAAGGGCTAGGTCCCACTAAAGCAGTAAAGGCTAGGTCCCAATAAAGCAGTAAGGGCTAGGTACCACTAAAGCAGTAAGGGCTAGGTCCCACTAAAGCAGTAAGGACTAGGTTCCACTAAAGCAGTAAAGGCTAGGTCCCACTAAAGCAGTAAGGGCTAGGTCCCACTAAAGCAGTAAGGGTAGTCCCACTAAAGCAGTAAGGGCTAGGTCCACTAAGCAGTAGAGGTCCCACTAAAGCAGTAAGGGTAGGTCCACTAAAGCAGTAAGGGCTAGTTTCCACTAAAGCAGTAAAGGCTAGGTCCCACTAAAGCAGTAAGGGCTAGGTCCCACTAAAGCAGTAAGGGCTAGGTCCCACTAAAGCAGTAAGGGCTAGGTCCCACTAAAGCAGTAAGGGCTAGGACCAAAGTCCCACTAAAGCAGTAAGGGCTAGCTTCCACTAAAGCAGTAAAGGCTAGGTCCCACTAAAGCAGTATGGGCTATGTCCCACTAAAGCAGAAGGCTAGGTCCACTAAGCAGTAAGGGCTAGGTCCCACTAAAGCAGTAAGGGCTAGGTCCCACTAAACAGTAAGGGTAGGTTCCACTAAAGCAGTAAGGGCTAAGTCCCACTAAAGCAGTAAGGGCTAGGTCCCAAAAAGCAGTAAAGGATAGGTCATTAAACAGTAAGGGCTAGGCTAGGTCCCACAAGGTAAGGGCTAGGTCCCACTAAAGCAGTAAGGGCAGGTCCACTAAAGCAGTAGGGCTAGGTCCCACTAAAGCAGTAAGGGCTAGGTCCCACTAAAGCAGTAAGGGCTAGGACAAGGTCCCACTAAAGCAGTAAGGGCGAGCTCTTCCACTAAAGCAGTAAAGGCTAGGTCCCACTAAAGCAGTAGGGCTATGTCCCACTAAAGCAGTAAGGCTAGGTCCCACTAAAGCAGTAAGGGCTAGGTCCCACTAAAGCAGTAAGGGCTAGGTCCCACTAAATCAGTAAGGGCTAGGTTCCATAAAGCAGCAGTAAGGGCGAAGTCCCACTAAAGCAGTAAGGGCTAGGTCCCACTAAAGCAGTAAGGCTAGGTCCCATAAAGCAGTAAGGGCTAGGACAAGGTCCCACTAAAGCAGTAAGGGCTAGGTCCCACTAAGCAGTAAGGGGATAGGTCCCACTAAAGCAGTAAGGCTAGGTCCCAATAAAGCGTAAGGGCTAGGTCCCATAAAAACAGTAAGGGCTAGGTTCCACTAAGCAGTCAGTAAGGGCTAGGTCACTAAAGAACAGTAAGGGCTAGGTCCCACTAAAGCAGTAAGGGCTAGGTCCCACTAAAGCAGTAAGGGCTAGGTCCCACTAAAACAGTAAGGGATGACTAGGTCCCACTAAAGCAGGCTAGGGCCCATAAAGCAGAGTAGGGTAGGTTCCACTAAAGCAGTAAGGGCTAGGTCCACTAAAAGCAGTAAGGGCTAAGTCCCACTAAAGCAGTAAAGCATAAGGGCGTAGGTTCCAAATCTAAAGACGATAAAGCAGTAAGGGCTAGCTTCCACTAAAGCAGCAAAGGCTAGGTCCCACTAAAGCAGTAAGGGCTAGCTTCCACTAAAGCAGTAAAGGCTAGGTCCCACTAAAGCAGTAAAGGCTAGGTCCCACTAAACTCTAAGCGCGACTAGTCCCACTAAAGCAGTAAAGGCTAGTCCCAAGTAAAGCAGTAAGGGCTAGGTACCACTAAGCAGTAAGGGCTAGGTCCCACTAAAGCAGTAAGGACTAGGTTCCACTAAAGCAGTAAAGGTAGGTCCCACTAAAGCAGTAAGGCTAGGTCCCATAAAGCCAGTAGGCAGGTCCCACTAAAGCAGTAAGGGCTAGGTCCCACAAAGCAGTAGTGGCTAGGTCCCACTAAAGCAGTAAGGGCTAGGTCCCACTAAAGCAGTAAGTAAGGGTAGTTTCCACTAAAGCAATAAGGGCTAGTCCCACTAAAGCAGTAAGGGTAGGTCCCACTAAAGCAGTAAGGGCTAGGTCCCACTAGCATAGGGCTAGGCCCAATAAGCATAAGGGCTAGGACCAAAGTCCCACTAAAGCAGTAAGGGCTAGCTTCCACTAAAGCAGTAAAGGCTAGGTCCCACTAAAGCAGTATGGGCTATGTCCCACTAAAGCAGTAAGGGCTAGGTCCCACTAAAGCAGTAAGGGCTAGGTCCCACTAAAGCAGTAAGGGCTAGGTCCCACTAAAGCAGTAAGGGCTAGGTTCCACTAAAGCAGTAAGGGCTAAGTCCCACTAAAGCAGTAAGGGCTAGGTCCCACTAAAGCAGTAAAGGCTAGGTCCCATTAAAGCAGTAAGGGCTAGGACCTAGGTCCCACTAAAGCAGTAAGGGCTAGGTCCCACTAAAGCAGTAAGGGCTAGGTCCACTAAAGCAGTAAGGGCTAGGTCCCACTAAAGCAGTAAGGGCTAGGTCCCACTAAAGCAGTAAGGGCTAGGACCAAAGTCCCACTAAAGCAGTAAGGGCTAGCTTCCACTAAAGCAGTAAAGGCTAGGTCCCACTAAAGCAGTATGGGCTATGTCCCACTAAAGCGAAGGGCTAGGCCCACTAAACAGTAAGGGCTAGGTTCCACTAAAGCAGTAAGGGCTAGGTCCCAAATCAGTAGGGCTAGGTTCCATAAAGCAGTAAGGGCTAAGTCCCACTAAAGCAGTAAGGGCTAGGTCCCACTAAAGACAGGTAAAGGCTAGGTCCCATTAAAGCAGTAAGGGCTAGGACCTAGGTCCCACTAAAGCAGTAAGGGCTAGGTCCCAACTAAAGCTAGTAAGGGCTAGGTCCCACTAAAGCAGGAAGGGCTAGGTCCCACTAAAGCAGTAAGGGCTAGGTCCCACATAAAACAGTAAGGGCTAGGTTCCACTAAAGCAGTAAGGGCTAGGTCCACACTAAAGCAAGCAGTAAGGGCTAGGTCCCACTAAAGCGTAAGGCTAGGTCCCACTAAAGCAGTAAGGGTAGGTCCCACTAAAAACAGTAAGGGTAGGACCTGGTCCCACTAAAGCATTAAGGGCTAGGTCCCACTAAAGCAGTAAGGGCTAGGTTCCCACTAAAGCAGTAAGGGCTAGGTCCAATAAAGCAGTAAGGGCTAAGTCCCACTAAAGCAGTAGGGGTAGGTCCACTAAAGCAGTAAGGGCTAGTCCCACAAGCAGTAAGGACTAGGTTCCATATTAAAGCAGTAAGGGCTAGCTTCCACTAAAGCAGTAAAGGCTAGGTCCCACTAAAGCAGTAAGGGCTAGCTTCCACTAAAGCGTAAGGGTAGTCCCACTAAGCAGTAAGAGGGCTAGGTCCACAAAGCAAGCAGTAATGGCTAGGTTTCCACTAAAGCAATAAGGGCTAGGTCCCACTAAAGCAGTAAGGGCTAGGTCCCACAAGCAGTAAGGCTAGGTCCCACTAAGCAGTAGGGGCTAGTCCCACTAAAGCAGTAAGGGCTAGGACCAAAGTCCACTAAAGCAGTAAGGGCTAGCTTTCCACTAAAGCAGTAAGGCTAGGTCCCACTAAAGCAGTATGGGCATGTCCCACTAAGCAGTAAGGGCTAGGTCCCACTAAAGCAGTAAGGGCTAGGTCCCACTAAATCAGTAAGGGCTAGGTTCCACTAAAGCAGTAAGGGCTAGTCCACTAAAGCTTAAGGGCTAGGTCCCACTAAAGCAGTAAAGGCTAGGTCCCATTAAAGCAGTAAGGGCTAGGACTAGTCCCACTAAAGCAGTAAGGCTAGGTCCCACTAAAGCAGTAAGGGCTAGGTCCCACTAAAGCAGTAAGGGCTAGGTCCCACTAAAGCAGTAAGGGCTAGGTCCCACTAAAGCAGCATAAGGCTAGGACCAAAGTCCCACTAAAGCAGTAAGGGCTAGCTTCCACTAAAGCAGTAAAGGCTAGGTCCCACTAAAGCAGTATGGGCTATGTCCCACTAAAGCAGTAAGGGCTAGGTCCCACTAAAGCAGTAAGGGCTAGGTCCCACTAAAGCAGTAAGGGCTAGGTCCCACTAAATCAGTAGTGGCTAGTCCACTAAAGCAGTAAGGGCTAAGTCCCACTAAAGCAGTAAGGGCTAGGTCCACTAAAGCGTAAAGGCTAGGTCCCATTAAAGCAGTAAGGGCTAGGACCTAGGTCCCACTAAAGCAGTAAGGGCTAGGTCCCACTAAAGCAGTAAGGGCTAGGTCCCACTAAAGCAGTAAGGGCTAGGTCCCACTAAAGCAGTAAGGGCTAGGTCCCACTAAAACAGTAAGGGCTAGGTCCCACTAAAGCAGTAAGGGCTAGGTCCCACTAAAACAGTAAGGGCTAGGACCTAGGTCCCACTAAAGCATTAAGGGCTAGGTCCCACTAAAGCAGTAAGGGCTAGGTTCCACTAAAGCAGTAAGGGCTAGGTCCCACTAAAGCAGTAAGGCTAAGTCCCACTAAAGCAGTAAGGGCTAGGTCCAACTAAAGCAGTAAGGGCTAGGTCCCACTGAAGCAGTAAGGACTAGGTCCCCACTAAACAGTAAGGGCTAGGTCCCACTAAAGCGTAAGGGTTAGGTCCCACTAAAGCAGTAAGGGTTAGGTCCACTAAAGCAGTAAGTTCTAAGTCCCACTAAACAGCAGTAGGCTAGGTTCCACTAAAGCAGTAAGGGCTAGGTCCCCTACAGCAGTAAGGCTGGTCCCAAAGCAGTGGGCTAGGTCCCACTAAAGCAGTAAGGGCTAGGTCCCACTAAAGCAGAAAGGACTAGGTCCCACTAAAGCAGTAAGGGCTAGGTTCCACTAAAGCAGTAAGGGCTAGGTCCCACTAAAGCAGAAAGGACTAGGTCCCACAAGCAGTAGGGCTAGACCAGTCCACTAAGCATAAGGGCTAGGTCCCACTAAAGCAGTAGGGCTAGGACCTAGGTCCCACTAAAGCATAAGGGCTAGGTCCCCACTAAAGCATAAGGGCTAGGTTCCACTAAAGCAGTAAGGGCTAGTCCCACTAAAGCAAGAAAGGACTAGGTCCCACTAAAGCAGTAAGGGCTAGGTTCCACTAAAGCAGTAAGGGCTAGGTCCCACTAAAGCAGAAAGGACTAGATATGGTATAGCGAGTGTAGTTAGATTTAGTGTTTGTATGAGGTGTTAATTTATAGTCAAGGGGCTAGTAGTGAGAGGGTTCGTAGCGTTAGAGATTTTCAGTATTATTAGGCTTGATATATTGTAGAGTTTGTTAAGTTAGTTTTTGGAGTTCACTGAAAGCTATTAATGAGATAGGGCTAAGATCCCACTAAAGCTAGTGTAAGGGCTATGGTCCCACTTTAAAGCAGTAAAAGGTCTATTTAGTTAATTGGTTCCCATTGTAAAGCAGTTAGTAATGGCTTAAGATCCTAGGTAGACCCACTAAAGCCAGGAAGGCTTATCGGGTCTCCCACGAAATGCAGTAAGGGATTATAGGTCCCATATATTAGCGTAAGGGCTATTAGGGATCCCAGCCATACAGCTAAGTAAGGGACTATGAGTGAACTAATAGGACTTTTAAGTTAAAGGTGCTAGGACCACGAAATGTCAGTACCACTAAACCGCATGTGTAAGGGCTAGCTTCACTAATGACCGGTAAAGTCTATAGGATGCCCCATAAGTCCAGTTGTGTCTATTGTCCACTAAATGCAGTATAGAGGGACCTGTAGGTCCCACTAAAGCCGAGTTAAGGGCTTTGGTCCAGGGGAAAGTCTAGTGAAGCTGGACGTAGAGCCCATATCATAAAATCCAGTAAGGTCTAGGTTCCACTAAAGCAGAAGGGCTAATCCCGAACTTAAAGCAGTTGTAAGGCTTTAGGTCCACTAAAGTACTAGGAAATGGGAGGTTATCACATAAGCGAATGGAAGGGCAGGATCCTCTGGGGGGGTTATCCCCTTCTAATAGTTAGTTTAAGGTGACTGTAGGTCCCACTAAAGCAGTAAGGGCTAGGTCCCACTAAAGCAGTAAGGGCTAGGTCCCACTAAAGCAGTAAGGGCTAGGTCCCACTAAAGCAGTAAGGGCTAGGTCCCACTAAAGCAGTAAGGGCTAGGTCCCACTAAAGCAGAAAGGCTAGGTCCCACTAAAGCAGTAAGGGCTAGCTTCCACTAAAGCAGCAAAGGCTAGGTCCCACTAAAGCAGTAAGGGCTAGCTTCCACTAAAGCAGTAAAGGCTAGGTCCCACTAAAGCAGTAAAGGCTAGTCCATAAACAGTAAGGGCTAGTCCACTAAGCAGTAAAGGCTAGGTCCCAATAAAGCAGTAAGGGCTAGGTCCACTAAAGCAGTAAGGGCTAGGTCCCACTAAAGCAGTAAGGACTAGGTCCACAAAGCATAAAGGCTAGTCCCACTAAAGCAGTAAGGGCTAGGTCCCACTAAGCAGTAAGGGCTAGGTCCCACTAAAGAGTAAGGGCTAGGTCCCACTAAAGCAGTAAGGGCTAGGTCCCACTAAAGCAGTAAGGGCTAGGTCCCACTAAAGCAGTAAGGGCTAGTTTCCACTAAAGCAATAAGGGCTAGGTCCCACTAAAGCAGTAAGGGCTAGGTCCCACTAAAGCAGTAAGGGCTAGGTCCCACTAAAGCAGTAAGGGCTAGGTCCCACTAAAGCAGTAAGGGCTAGGACCAAAGTCCCACTAAAGCAGTAAGGGCTAGCTCCCCACAAAAGCAGTAAAGGCTAGGTCCCACTAAAGCAGTATGGGCTATGTCCATAAAGCAGTAAGGGTAGGTCCCACAAGCAGTAAGGGCTAGGTCCCACTAAAGCAGTAAGGGCTAGGTCCCACTAAATCAGTAAGGGCTAGGTTCCACTAAAGCAGTAAGGGCTAAGTCCCACTAAGCAGGCAGTAAGGGCTAGGTCCACTAAAGCAGTAAGGCTAGGTCCCATTAAAGCAGTAAGGGCTAGGGACCTAGGCCCATAAAGCCGTAGGCTAGGTCCCACTAGCAGTAAGGGCTAGGTCCACTAAAGCAGTAAGGGCTAGGTCCACTAAAGCAGTAAGGGCTAGGTCCCACTAAAGCAGTAAGGGCTAGGACCAAAGTCCCACTAAAGCAGTAAGGGCTAGCTTCCACTAAAGCAGTAAAGGCTAGGTCCCACTAAAGCAGTATGGGCTATGTCCCACTAAAGCAGTAAGGGCTAGGTCCCACTAAAGCAGTAAGGGCTAGGTCCCACTAAAGCAGGAAGGGCTAGGTCCCACTAAATCCGTAAGGGCTAGGTTCACTAAAGCAGTAAGGGCTAAGTCCACTAAAGCAGTAAGGGCTAGGTCCCACTAAAGCAGTAAAAGGCTAGGTCCCATAAAGCAGTAAGGGCTAGACTAGGTCCCACTAAAGCAGTAAGGGCTAGGTCCCACTAAAGCAGTAAAGGCTAGGTCCCACTAAAGCAGTAAGGGCTAGGTCCCACTAAAGCAGTAAGGGCTAGGTCCCACTAAAGCAGTAAGGGCTAGGTCCCACTAAAGCAGTAAGGGCTAGGTCCCACTAAAGCCAGTAAGGGCTAGGTCCCACTAAAGCAGTAAGGGCTAGTCCCACTAAAGCAGTAAGGCTAGGTCCCACTAAAAAACAGTAAGGGCTAGGACCTAGGTCCCACTAAAGCATAAGGGACTAGGTCACTAAGCAGTAAGGGCTAGGTTCCACTAAAGCAGTAAGGGCTAGGTCCCACTAAAGCAGTAAGGGCTAAGTCCCACTAAAGCAGTAAGGGCTAGGTCCAACTAAAGCAGTAAGGGCTAGGTCCACATGAAGCAGTAAGGACTAGTCCCACTAAAGCAGTAAGGGCTAGGTCCCACTAAAGCAGTAAGGGTAGGTCCCACTAAGCAGTAAGGGTTAGGTCCACTAAAACAGTAAGCTAAGTCCCAATAAAGCAGCAGTAAGGGCTAGGTCCCACTAAAGCAGTAAGGGCTAGGTCCCACTAAAGCAGTAAGGGTAGGTCCCACTAAAGCAGAAAGGACTAGTCCCACTAAAGCGTAAGGGAAGTCCACTAAAGCAGTAAGGGCTAGGTCGGGGGGGTTTTTTTTTTTTGGGGTCCCACTAAAGCAGAAAGGACTAGGTCCCACTAAAGCAGTAAGGGCTAGGTCCCACTAAAGCATGCAGCACATGCAGGATTTTTGCAATGAGCTTCTGTGCATGATACTCCGTGTGTGCTGCATTCACGGGCCAAATCATGTTATTGGCATGCATGCGATCCGCACCAAAAGCTGTGCACACGTGTGAACCACTAACAGACCGGACCACAGAGCACATAGTGGGAACTACCCTGTAGCATTGCATTGGCATTGCGAACCGGAAGCATGAACGGAGCGCAAATCACGCTCTGAAACGCAGTAGTGGGACCTAGCTCTAACAGTCAATGTCGCCAAGTTTGATTACAGACCGGGTATCGGCAAAAAGGGTAAACCTGCCTTGATGAATTAGGCATGTGAATGTCTAATATCAATAGTATCAATATTACGGTTTTAATATCAGGGGACATTGCAGCTGTGTGAAAGATCATGTGAGTTGTTTTGAATATACAAACTTTGGACCATCCACCCAACAGGTTTAAATCGAATTGATTCTCATTTTAGATCTATTTATAACAGGGAATTATATATAACAGGAATTAAACATTTTTGTATGTGCATTTCAGGACCTTTAGGGCTAGGCCACACTGATGCACTTTAAGCGTGATCCGATTGATGTGGCCACATTAGAGTGCGATTGCACGCTGTGCGTTAACTGGAGCGCATGCGATCCGCATTCTTTTGCGCAATTTCATGCGCTCTGACTGTGAAACATTGGAAGATCGCAAATCGCACTGCCACTGCAAAGTGATCTCGCGCACCGGGGATACGCATGCAATTGCTAGCATTAACATGTGCGCTTCTGTGTGCATGGGAACACATTGCAGTGTGGCATAAACCTCAGTATTAATCGTCACACCTTAAAAAAGGAAGGAGGTTTAACTTTAAAGGGCATGTCCACCCTTAAAAACTGATGACTAAATATATCGCATCCCCAACTGCTCTTTTTACCAGTTTACAACATGCATTTGTAACCAGATATTTAATAAGTTCTTTTATTTTCTGTCAACGGTACCTGCCTCCTCCCTCTGCTCAATGAGCTTTTATATAAGCTAGAGCATGTGCAGAGGAGGCAGCAGGTGAAACAGCAGTCAGTCATTGGTTGTGGTGTCAGCAGTCACAGCCTTGATTTACTGCATGTAGAGAGGGGCCAGAATGGGGACAATAATTATCCTTAAATATCTGGTTAGTAATGCAGGTAATAAAGTACAAAATATATCAGTTGGGGTTGGGGGCAGGTAACTGACAATTGACCGCTTGCTTACCTCCATTTGGATCAATAATATATGTGCTGTTTATAATGTTATCTGTAAAAATAAATTGGAAGTGATCTTTGGTCAGGACCTTTAAACTGGGAAAGTCTAAGACAAGTACGTCCATTTTAGTCAATTCGTATTTACTTACAAGGCATGTCCACCCCCAAACTAAAATGCTTCTAGGTATACTTACCAGCCCTCGTTCCCTTGGATGTCTTCTGCTGCTCTGTGCCTGTTCTGTGTATGGCAGTATCAAAAGGGGTGAAAACGTCAGCTACGCCAGTGATTGGCAGAGCCGCAATATTTAAGGTGTCCATACACTGGGCCAATATTTTGATCAATCCAACATGCGATTAGACATTTCCATTGATTGGCCCAAAAATTGCACATTTTCCCGATCTTATAATACGATATAGGATCGTTATATCAAGTCGTTTTTTTAAGTCGATTGGTTAAAGGATCGTAGTATTTTCGATTAAATGTAAATGTAGCCTCAAAATAGACGACATTGGACATTAATCGGCAAATAAATCAAATGTTGAACAATATGTATGGTACATCTACATACAATTAACATTGTACATCTGTCAATCAAAGTATCGGCCGGTTTGCGATTGCAATAACCTTTGGCAGTATATGGCCACTTTAAATAGATAAATAGATTTAAACCATTGCGAGCCCTTTTTATTTGTCTATAACGAAATGTCATGGTTGGCTTTCCAGTATACCAGGAACAATTGTTTGCCCACATAATCTGTATATACACTCAGGCTACATTTGCTGAAGGACATGCTAGGGAAGTATCAGGTTTGTGTCTTTTTCTGATTTAATATTCCTGGAAAAATATCTTTACTTGTAATTCTAGAGATACTGTTACATATTATTTTAAATTCTGTCACAGTATGTACATCCTGTCTCAGTATTCTCGCAGGGAGATTTTTATTATTGAGGGGGAAATAATTGTATTTGTTTTCATCTCTCTACTTAGCTTTTAATGTACTACACAATAATTAGGTACTCCTACTGCTAAAAAAGGCCCTGATCCAACGGATCCAAGTCCGACAGATCGGAAGTGTGTGTAGCGTCTTTCCCGAATGAGCATTCACGACAGCCTCAGGGTCGTTCAGGAAAGACCTGAAATTTGCGATCGCCAGGCTGACCCGTGAAGTTCGATTGTGTTCTGAATGGAAATTTTGGGCAGCTATCATGTAATGAATAGGTGTTCTGTCAGGCTAAATGGGCGTTCAGTCAGGAATCGTTGCTGATCCACCATGTTGGATCATTGAGGCCCAAGCAAGCACAGACATTACACAATACTCGGATATAACTGCTGCTTGATACACCGTCATGCTTCCCTGGTCGGCCCTGCGACAATCAAGGTTGACAATCTGTATCATATGTTTTATCTATGCGTTTGTTGTAAAATTGAACAAAACTTTTCCTTATGTTGGCTTTGACATAGAAATATTTTTATATTTTGCCAGCACTTTCTCAGAGTATTGCCATTAACCCTTTCAGCTGCCAGTCTTGACATGTTGTACAGTATGTACCTGCTTTCCATGTCACTCCTTTTCTACTCTAAGCTCTAATTGGAGAGTTGGATGGAAGGAAGAAAGAGGCAGGGATAGGGATCTCATGGCTGCTAGACAATCTGTATCATATGTTTCATATATGCTATTGTTTAAAAATGGTTGTACAATACTTTTCCTTATGTTGGCTTTGACATAGAAATATTTTTCTTAGGTCTATTTAATTGTCCCAACAATATAGATGGAATCACATTTCCATTACTCACTGTAGGTTTATTTATTAATTGCCTAATGTGATGTAATGTGTGGACAGATGCTTTAGCCAAATGGTGGCCGCAAGTTTTCCAAGAAAATGTGTAATCAGTAGCATGTGTTGCACTGGCTTATCTTTAAATGCAAAGAAACACAAGATGTACATTTATATGCTACAGGCTAATGAAATGAAAATACTGGGGATGCCATAAGTTCTGAAACGAATCAAAGGATGGTTAATCAGATGCAAATTTAACAGGGAACTAAAGGGATTAATTTAACCCCTTCCTTATTCTGTACCCAATGTCAGGATCTATTACGCTATGGAGCTTATTTAGTAAATGGTGCAAAATTTTGCCATGCACTGTCTGCAGCAACCAATCATTTTTTTCTAATTGTAATAGACAGTAAATAGGTATCATCTGATTGGTGGCTGCAAATTAACAGAATGGGTAAAATGAACAAGCTTGATTTGTCCTCACCCCTGGCAGTACAGCAGATATTGAGGAATCTTATATTCAAAGTTCTTCCCCAATTCTACTCCCTTCCCCTGGGCCAGAGATGAGGTTCAAGCATTGATCATCACCCCCTGGGTACAGCAGATCGGAGGGGTTTTTAAATAGAGTAGGCTATAAAGGTTGGACTAGATGCCCATGTGTCTTTATTCAAACTCCATTACTATGTTACTATCTAGGTCTGCTTGCAACAATTGCACATTATTATTATTATTATTGTGGATTTATATAGCGCCAACATCTTCCGTAGAGCTTTACAATTACATGTACACATTCACATCATTTGAAGTTTCCAAAGCTCTGCATAATTTAATGTTATCAGCAAACACAGAGACCTTGCTCTCAATGCCCTATTCTAAGTCATTTATAAACAGATTAAAAAGAACTGGCCCCAGTACAGAACCCTGAGGCACTCCACTTAGGACTTTAGTTCCATTGACCATTACTCTGTATTCAATCCAACAACCGATTTACTATCCATGTGCAAATATTTTTTTTCTAGGCCAACAGATTTCGGTTTATACATTAGTCGCCTATGCTGCACAGTATCAAAAGCATTAGCAAAATCCAGGTATACTACATCTACTGCAATGCTAGAATCTAAATGCTAACTAACTTCTTCGTAAAAAACAAACAAGTTTGTCTGACACAATCTATTTTTCATAAATCCATGCTGTCTACTTATAAGATCAATGCTGGAGTTTTTAGTTACCAGGCTGTGAACGACTACCCTTTTTGAATATTGGTATTACATCTTCTTTTTTATAATCAAGAGACACAACACCAGACAAAAGTGAATCTGAAAAGATAAGAGACCATGGTCTTGATAAAACTGGGTGCACACCTGAAGATATTTCATATCATCTGAACAAGCCTGAACTTTTGTTAGGATGAATTTTAACATTATGTTTGATCGGATTTGCAGAAAATTTCATTTCTAGCCATCTTGGTGCCTTAGCGTGATCAGATCACAATCCGATCGCATTTAAAATCTGTCTGGCCTAGCCCTCCAAGAGTATTGGAATCAACACTTTCATTGCCAGCACCAGTGAATTGACATTAACCCTTCTGTGCCAGAAGACTTCCCCAGAATATTGTGATAACCACTTTCAATGCCATCAGAGCATTACCAATAACCCTTCAGTACCAGCATACTTTCTTAATAATAATTTCACTGCCAGCACTTTCCCAGAGTACTGCCATTATCCCTTCAGTGCCAGAACTTTCCCAGAGTATTGCCATTAAACCTACAGTGCCAGCACTTTCCCAGAGTATTGCCATTAATTCCCCAGTGCCAGCACTTTCCCAGAGTATTGCCATTAACCCCCCAGTGCCAGCACTTTCCCAGAGTATTGCCATTAATTCTTCAGTGCCAGCACTTTCCCAGAGTATTGCCATTTACCCTCCAGTGCCAGCACTTTCCCAGAGTATTGCCATTAACACTTCAGTGCCAGCACTTTCCCAGAGTATTGCTATTAACCCTTTCAACTGCCAGCATTGACATGATATACATTATGTACCTGCTTTCCATGTCTCCTCCATTGAATTGTTCACTCCTCACCCACTCTAAGTTCTATTTGGAGAGTTGGGTGGAAGGAAGAAAGAGGCAGGGATAGGGATCTCATGGCTGCTAGTCACAGGGTCACTGTTATAAAGTCTGCAGCAGCTTTTACCTGACATTTTAGAACTGTTCTCCTCATTACTATTAGCTGAGCTCATCCTCCCCTCTCCTTCCTTCACCTTCAGTTCATTTGTAACATTGTATCCAAGTAGAGGGAGCTTACTACTTCAATGAATTGTGCAGGAACAAGGGGTGAACCCACTTTATAGACTAAAAGGCAGATTTAAATGTCCACCCCTCAAACTAAAACTTGGTATCCTGTAGGAAATAGCTATAAACCTCAACCTTGCAAGGTTTATAGCTTTCAAAGGACACCCCAAATGTACTTAGCCAGTCCTCATTCCTTTGCCACTTTCTGCCTATCTTCCATGCCTTTTCCGTGCATGGAAGACAAGCAGAAGGGGCTTGACTGGCACCTGCTCCTGTAATTGGCTAAGGCATCGCCAACCATTTATTTCCTTACTTTCCATGAATTATACTTGTGAATAGAGGAATACGTAGGTTTGCTTAGATCCAACATTACAGCAGAGCATTGTGGGAAGAAAGAGCGATGCCAGGCAGCTGCCTGTTTTCATTTTAAGAAAAAACATGGCCTAGTAATAAATGTCACATTCTTTTATTGGTTTCTCCTTAATAAGCAGCGCTCACGGCTGAAAGCATTATCCTTTAAATGTTTTTTTTATGGTAGAGAACCCCACAGCCAAAGCAAGCAAAATGACTGTTTGCATTTATATATTAAAACACAAAACCCAGAAAAAAGCAAAGTCTGTGAATGTAAAAAGCCATGACTTTATTCCTTTATAAAAAGACAAACTAACTGGAATGACTTGCAACAATGAGTATTTCATCAAAGGTTCCTTCACTACTTGCAAATTTACTACCAATCAGATGATGCCGTGTCATTTCTGTACTTCCCACCTACCAATCAGGGTGACTTATTTTTGGCATTTTTTTCTAGCATTGGCTCCGTAGCAAACACTTCAAAGGAGAATTATACTTGTGCAGTATCTGACAGCTTTCTAGTTTCTTCCCTCCATTATCATACGTCTCCAATGTCAGAGATCAGAAAATCGTCAGTGACAATGGCTGTAGAAAAAGCCAAAGTTAATCAGTTACTGCATGAATATATTCTCCTTTAAAGGGGAACTGGGGTCTCCATACAAACGGGCTTAAAAAGACCACACTCCTACCATGCTCCAAGATCAGGAATCTAGCTGCAGTCTCCAAAGTTACAGCAGTATAAAGGGTGTTTTTTCTTGCTAGTACTGTGACACCACCAGCACCAATGATTTGCCCCCAAGTCTCAGGCTGGAGCAAACCCACTGCTAGGACACAGCATCAACCCTGAAAATATTTTCTTTCCCTAAGGTGCTTACAGGTAGAAAAACACAGTGAATGGTTGCACCTTACAGGGGTGTGTTAAAGGGGATTACTGGTGCCTAGAATCTCCCCTTTCTGGCTGCTCAGTGCTCAGTCTACTGTTCCACTTCTCCTGCTGTGCATTGAAGGTTATATAGATTGTTATATAGACTGTTACATAGATTGTTATATAGACTGTTACATAGATTGTTTTATAGACTGTTACATTGATAGTAATATAGACTGTTGCATATATTGTTATATAGACTGTTACATAGATAGTTATATAGACTGTTGCATAGATTGTTATAGACTGTTACATAGATTGTTATATAGATTGTTATATAGATTGTTATATAGACTGTTATATAGATTGTTACATAGATTGTTATAACGATTGTGTATATAGACTGTTACATTGTTATATAGATTGTTACAGACTGTTATATAGATTGTTACATTGTTACATAGATTGTTATATAGATTGTTACATAGATTGTTATATAGATTGTTATATAGACTGTTACATAGATTGTTAGATAGATTGTTATAACGATTGTTATATAGACTGTTACATTGTTATATAGATTGTTACATAGACTGTTATAAAGATTGTTACATAGACTGTTACATAGATTGTTATATAGATTGGATATAGACTGTTATATAGATTGTTACATAGACTGTTATATAGATTGTTATATAGATTGTTACATAGATTGTTATATTGACTGTTATATAGATTATTATATAGATTGTTATATATATTGTTATATAGACTGTTACATAGATTGTTATATAGACTGTTACATTGATAGTTATATAGACTGTTGCATATTGTATATAGACTGTTATTAGATTGTTATATAGATTGTTATATAGATTGATATATAGACTGTTACATTAATAGTTATATAGGCTGTTGCATATATTGTTTATAGACTGTTACATAGATAGTTATATAGACTGTTGCATAGATTGTTAAAGACTGTTACATAGATTTAGATAGATGCTACATAGATTGTTAGATAGATTGTTATAACGAGGTAATATAGACTCGTTACCACATTGTTATATAGATTGTTATATAGATTGTTACATAGATTGTTATATAGACTGTTATATAGATTATTATATAGACTGTTATATATATTGTTATATAGACTGTTACATAGATTGTTATATAGACTGTTACATTGATAGTTATATAGACTGTTGCATATATTGTTATATAGACTGTTATATAGATTGTTATATAGATTGTTATATAGATTGATATATAGACTGTTACATTAATAGTTATATAGGCTGTTGCATATATTGTTATATAGACTGTTACATAGATAGTTATATAGACTGTTGCATAGATTGTTAAAGACTGTTCATAGATTGTTAGATAGACTGCTACATAGATTGTTAGATAGATTGTTATAACGATTGTAATATAGACTGTTACATTGTTATATAGACTGTTACATTGTTACATAGATTGTTATATAGATTGTTACATAGACTGTTACATAGATTGTTATATAGATTGTTATATAGACTGTTATATAGATTGTTACATAGACTGTTATATATAGATTGTTATATAGATTGTTATATAGATTGTTATATAGATTGTTATATAGACTGTTATATAGATTATTATATAGACTGTTATATAGATTGTTATATAGACTGTTACATAGATTGTTTCATTGTTAATTGAGCTGTGAGTTAGAAGCAGCAGTTTTTTGTTTTTAAAAATGTATCCAGTGTACCCTGTAATTGACAGCTGCATAGAGATCTGTATCAACATTAACCCTACAGATCCCTGAGGTGATTGCTGAGACTGGGTTTATATACATTATATATACATACACAGGAGTGATTGTTGCATATATTCTTTATACAGAATGATTGTTAATGTGTCCATACAGGGTTCGATGTAGTAAAGGAAGCCAGTAAAGGAAATTTTCTGTCTTGCCTGATGGGTCCCATTCCCAATACCGACAATATTCAGCAAATTCAGTCATATCCGCCGGCAGTGTTACAGCTCTGACTTTGAAGCAGAACATTAAGCTTAGTACACTAAAATTTTTCATCCAGACCTTTCGGCGCTATCGAGTGGTCGGCCGCAGCAAATGTCTCCTATGGAACACACGATCAGCGATCGTTTACTGACATGTAAAATTGCCCGATCATCTGATCCAGGCGAATGGGTGATCGACATCGTTCACCGCCGCCAACAAAATCACCCCAGATTTTTCGGCCTGACCGACTGATAGATGGAAATATTGGTTGGTTGGCCCAAAAAATCTGTTTGTATTGATCCAGCCTTAATGTATATACTTTACTTTTCTGACACATCATGTGACTGTCACAGACCCGAACAGTAAGGACAGACAAGGAAGTGTAACTCTACAAGCTTATAACTTACAATACATTAAAATTAAAAACATCATCACAGGCTTGGTTGAAAGGTACAACCTTCATCTTTTAAATAGAGGGCACTTGTATGGAGACAACAGTTACCCTTTTAACTAAGTAGGCACAGTGAAGTGCTACTATCAATGCAGGAAAGTAACGTTTACATCCTACAATAGCAACCAATATACATTCAGAGTTATTCAATAAAAGTTCTTATTGTTAAAAATGGTGCTAATTTTGCCTCAACCAATCAGATATTATTTTTAAATAATAATAACTTTTATTGAATCTCCCTGTATGAGTTTTATTGTATGCACCATCTTTGTGAGTGTATGGTTAAACAGTATTACTTTGCTGGTGTTAAAGGGGCAATTCAGTGGAAATTATCACAATTTATTAAATTGTTTGTTTGTGTAATTACTTCTCAGTTATTCTACATATTCTCTCCCATTTTGAAAAATCAATTGATTTCATACCCTTTGCTGTTCCCTGCTGTTGACATTAGTGAGCTGACATTTCAGGTTCTAACGGTCCTTCTTCTTCCCAGAATGCACCACTTCCTTGGAATGTTCCTAACAGTAATTTCTACTGATTGGCTGTTGGATGGGTCAAACATGCTCAGATCTCTACTGAGTAACTGAATCAACCCAGTTTCACTAGTCATCCGACTGGCTTTCTCAATTCAGAATGACTTGTACAAAAATCTGTTGGCAATCTGTTGACTTTCCAGGGTAGTTACCGTAATTGTCAACTGATTCTTGCACATCTCAATACAACAGAACGCTCATTTCAAAATCTGCCACACATGATCTAATCTGATAGCCGTATGATACCAGGATTGTTGCATGTATGGGCCCCTTTACGGAATATGTTGCACAGTGTGGATAAAATTCTTGTCTCCTCCTACACAGTCCACAAATCCCAAACCTTTCCTCCCAACTGCTAAACTCTGCAAACTTGGACGGGAACAAAGCCATGAAAAGCTCTGCCCCTAAACATCACAACCATGCCTCCATGTCACGGGCACGCCCACAAATGTCACGGGCACGTCCACGCTGCAGTAAAGCCCCGCCCACCCTGCCACCCTTCAAACCAATACAGTCCAGGGTAAATGGGATGGTTGTGTGCTGCTCAGTAAATAGCCACAAGATACCCATTAACTATAAAGACCATGTTAAGTGAGGGTTTGTTTCACCTAGTATGAATTAAATTAAATGAATGACCTCATTCATAAAACCCACCCTAATACTGCAATCTGACAGACAGGTGGCTCCAATGGTATCTGATTTTTAATTAAGCCAACAAGAAAATCTTAAAAAGACAGTATTCGTTAATAAATCTCCATCCAACATGAGCAGTAACCGTACTTTGGAACCCAAAGGAATCCATTACTGTGTATTAAATCATCTATGTGCTTGTTATGCAGAACAGACTAATGGGGATTTTGATAGCATGTTCCTGAAAATTAATTGTTGCATTGTGTGGGCCATACCCTGGGCTGTCTCGGCTGGTTAATAGACCTGACATTCCATTTTGTTTGGAGTTACTTGTTTACCTATACACTGCCTATAATCTTAATGGGATCTGTCCTTCAGTGTTGTGCTGCTGGCTCACATGTAAACTAAACAACCTTTGTTCTTAAAGGGGTATGTCCATTCGCAGGGAACATTTTTGCCCACTTTGGACAATCTCCTAAAATTATTGGGCTGATGCAATAAGCCGTGCAAATGATTGACTGCTAAAAATATGTTGCAACCAATCAGATGTTCTCTAACTGCAGTAACCCAGTAAAAAGCTAACATCTAATTGGTTGCTGCAAATAAATAGCACTGGCAAACTTATTGCATCAGCCACTCTAAATATATTACATCAACATGGATGAAAAGTGTAATTATACAGCAATATATATGAACATTATCCAGAAGAAATGCAGAAAGATTAAGAAATTTGACATGAGATTATGTTCAAACGTCCTGCTTCTATTAGCTTGAGGGACATCACCTGACCCTCTGCTCCTTCCCAGTTTCTGGGCCAGAGCATGGTCAGTTAAAGGACAACTGCAACCTTTTAGTGACAAAAAATATGACAATATATTCTACTTTGTCCTCGGGAATCATTGGTGTATGCTTGATATGCTCCTAGATGCCTCATTGAAACCAAGGGGTAGTGTGTGTTAAAGGCAGGGGCGTACCTGAAGGGGCCCAGACCCCCCCACGAGTTTGGTGGCCGGGCCCCTGACTCCCTCCTTCCTCTGCAGACTGCAAGATCTGTGCAGGGACGTGCAGGTTTTAATCAGTGGACCGCGTGTAAGAATGAAACATACGAGCAATCAGCTATTTAAAACTGGACCCGAACTTCCGGAACTGAACTGTTTCATTCATACGCGCGATCAACTGATTAAAACCTGTACGTCGCCGCACAGATTAGGGGCTTGTGACGTGCCCTACTAACGTCTGGACCCCCCCGTGGTCGCGGGGGTGGCGGTAGTTACGCCACTGGTTAAAGGGCATGTCCACCCTTTTAAAAAAAAAAATCATATGTTGTAGGGCTTCCTCCACCAGCCCCAACCACATTATTATTATTTCCAGAAACTCCCCCGATCATTACCTACCTTCCCTCTATCCTCTGCCACACTGTCCTGGCCCTCTGCTTGCATGAAACTGCAAGCAGGGGGCTGGACCGGCAGCCGCATCTGTGATTGGCTGAGAGGCAGCCAATCACAGACGCGGCTGCCGGTAGTTCAGAATGCCGGAGGAAAGAGGGAAGGTAAGTAGAGTTCGGGAGATCTGTATGCACTACAGAGTGGGGCCAGTAGAGGGTTAAATTATAATTTTGGGGGTGGACATGCCCTTTATTGTCTATATTTGTTCACGCCCCATTCAGCAATTTATTGAGCTGGTTATGAGCTTGAGCATGCACAGACGAGACAGCTAGAGGATTCGAATTTAGTCATGTCATCTGTCAAATCCATAACTGACAGTTGCTAACTTGAAGAACCAGGTAGCAAAAAAGTGGGCAACAGGACATTGTTCAGCATTTCGGATTAATCTTCTAACCTGCTCAGTAATCTCTATGAGGCAACATTGGGAGAGGGAATTTCCCACTATGCAGTTCACGTACCAACGGTCACGATTCCAGCTACAGCAAAACTATAAGTAACAAAAGAATTTATGATACTAAGGCACTTGATTAACAGCTGAAATATAAGATGGTTCAGACTGTATATCTAAAGAAATAGGGGGATAAACCAACAATAAAAATGTAAAGTGATAGTAGGGAAGAATTATAGTTTCCAGTAATGGGCAATTTAAAAAAACAAATTACCCAGTGTACATATCCTTTAATATCACATTCGTGCCAGTTTGGGTGAGAATTTTAATGACAAATAAATAGAATTAAAATCCTGCTGCCCTTAAGACAATAAAGATGCCCCCCACAGTAAATGGATTGGGTCTCTCCATAACTATGTCAATACTGCATTGATAATTCTAACATATTGACAAGCTTATGAATAAGGAATCATCGGCCTTACAAAGAGCTCATGATACAAAGATGAATTCAATTGCACTGATAACACGCCACAGCCCGCAAGGCCTACTAACAATTATTGTGATGACTATGTAGCTTTGATATATGAAGATACATTTATTTCTTGTGTCATCCCCTCTGGTTCTGCTAAGTACACCGCATACAATGATCTTTCCTTAAGTATACAGAGCCCATCTTTTTAAAGAAGCCTTCAAATCATGGTTAACCCTATGCATCCAGATACAACCACCTAGTGCGTTGCTGTGCCTCGCATTCCCAATCATAAATAGCATTTTAATATGCATGTTGTATTATTATAAAATCATTGGCATTGTGTATACACACTTTGGGATAATCTGAGTGGCAGCAAATGCCAACACATGGTTTTCTGTCTATTTCTCAGAGAAAATTGACCAGAGCTTAAATGTTTTATAAACTTAATGACATAATAGCAATTCCTTGTTTTGTCTAATTTGCCTGTAAACAATAAATACACTCACAACAAACAACTCACTTATTAAATATTCCCAGAAGCCTTTTATGTTTATTAAGGCTGAGTACAAACTAGAAGATTTTAAGGCCGACCAACCAATATTTCCGTGTACTGGTCAGTCTCCCCAAAGAAGCGGAGATGTTTTAGTGGGCACCCACAATTGGGCATGCAGTCGCCTATGGATGGCACATAGGTGATGGTTGTGGCAAACTATCAGCCGCAGCTACTTTTGTGGCGTCAGTGATTCCTAATGGGACGAGCACTTGCTAGTGGCGAACGGCCGCCTGGGACTAAAAATGTGTTTGTGTGTACCCAGCCTAAAACATTCCAAGTCAATACTTACTTTTTTCACCTTAAAGAATGGAAGGTAAAGGAGCTATGTCCACTTCAATTAATCTAACAGGAGCCAGGAAAGAACCCAGCAAACATACTTATGGTCACGCTACTCCCCTGCTTCCTCTGACATCTCTACATCCATGCTACTTAGAACTATACACGCATGCTTATATAGGAATAGTACAATTTTTAGGTGGGGATACCCTTTTGGTGGCATGTCCACCAACCCCCCTCCCCAACAAAAATGAGGATCCTGCTTGAAATTACAACCCTTAATATACTTACCAGCTCTTGTACCATCCCCTGCTTTCTGCTGCTTCTTTTGATCGCAGAAACAGAAGAAGGGGCTGCATTTTGCAAGGGATTATGGGTGTCCAATTTTCTATGCCCTTCCATAGACTTTTATTGTGCCAAATCCCAAAGGGCAAGCGGATCGCAAAACACGGCAAAAGTGTGCTAGTAAGCTTAGCCCTCAACAGTGAATACTGGACAAGGTTTAAACAAATACGGCCATTTTGATGTTCTTGCGCTTTGAGCCATGAAATGTTTAACGTCTGAGTCCCAGGGTTCAATTCTGGTGGTGAATGCATATCGTACGCAGATCTAAAATCAGAATGACATTTTGTGGTTTCTTATATTGTCAGGTAATGTCAATATTTCCTGCACTAATCATTCTGATCTACCATAAAAACCACAATTCAATCTTAACCGAAACCTACAGCTTTTTCATGAATTAACAGTAGTTATCTCCATGGAGGATACAAAAAATCATAGGATCATTTCTTTATAGTGTTCTATAGATTTCCCTTATTATTATATTAATATTTTCTTCATTCTTAACCTTCCTATATGGCCAAGGACGACAAAGCTGGAGATTAACAAAAATCCATCCAAAATTGTAACAAACCTTTAAATAATCCTTCAGAACCTGGAGGATTATTTAAAAGCTCAGTGGTTGGCACTGATGCCTTGCAGCACTGTAGTCCTGAGTTTGATCCCACCCTTGGACACATCTTCAAGGAGTTTGTATGGTCTTCCTGTGCTTAATGGGTTTCCTCCGGGCACTCCGGTTTCCCCCACAAACATAAAGACATACCGATAGGTTGTATGTGTCAAATAAATGTGCTTAGATTGTAAGCTCTTCAGGGGAGGGCCCGATGTGAATGTATACCTGTAATTGTAAAGCGCTACAGAAGATTTTGGCGCTATTTAAATCCACAATAATAATAACCTTCTCTGGTGCCTACCAAGCTCATTATGCGAGAAAAGCCTGGCATTACTCTGCAGTCAAGCAAACTGATTAACCATTTAAAAACCGGCAAGATCATTTTGTTGTTTTCTCTAGCAACCCCTGAATTGTCAGGTTGTATTGCAAGGATTCATTTTTTACACTGGTTGTGTTTGGAACATAGGCTGCCATCTTAAAAATATTTAATGCAACCTGTAAGACAGGGAATTCTGGGCGTTGTGGTTTAACAATACAGCCAATGCAGTATACTCCATTAAAGTGTTAAGTGAACTCTTTGTGTATAAATAAAAACTTTCAATGTACTGGCTTCCTAATTTCCTTTGTTTTACAATGTAACTGCTGGATCATGGTAAAATAATACAATATTGATTACCGTATATATATTTATGTGTCCAAACTGGAAACAGAAAAGCAATTTACTTTAGGCTTCCATACCTCCCCCATAATGTTTGTGTCATTACCAGCGCTATTTAGAACATTCCCTCTACACGTGTATAGAATAATGTTCCATTTATTTCTCTTGGATTGTCATCATTGCCCAGTGCAGTAACATGCACTGGGCAATAAAAGTTCTTATCGTTTAAAATGGTGCTTATTTTGCCCCAACCAATCAGATCTTATTTAACATTTGAAAGCTAACATCTGATTGGTTAGGGCAAAATTAGCACCATTTTAAACGATAAGAACTTTTATTGAATAACCCTGATAATGTTATATAACCAGTGGTGGAACTAGGAATCACTGGGCCCCCTGCAAAACTATAATGGAGCCCCCTCCCTGCATCATCTACTGTATCTCTGTCATAGGGAAAGAAAGGATCCCCCCCCCTCTCCAGGATCTGTTCCTGATAATTATGCCCCTGTATAACATGACTGTATGTCTTGCAGAAACTGTTACACAAGGGGTGATCAAATCCTAATTTTGGTTCCCAACTGACATGTAACTGATTGTTTAGTGTTCATGAGTACAAGGTACTGGTAAGGCCCCATTTGGAATATGCGGTGCAGTTTTGGAATCCCGTATACAAAAGGGACATCTTGGAAATGGAAGGAGTTCAGAGAAGAGCAACTAAATTAATAAGGGGAATGGAGGGGCTTGACTATGCAGGCAGATTAGACTAGTTAGGGCTGTGTTACATTAGAGAAGCAATGTTTGCGTGGGGATATGATAACCTTATACAAATATATTAATGGGCCATACAATGAACTCTTTGGTGCATTGTTCACTAATAGGTCATATCAGAGGACTCGTGGACATCCTTTAAGGTTGGAAGAAAAGAAGTTTCATCTTCGGGTTAGGAAATGTTTCTTTACAGTGAGAACGGTGAAACTGTGGAACTGACTTCCAGCAGATGTGGTAATGGCAAGTTGGGCAAATCACAGAATAGCTTTAAAAGTGGGCTGGATAGTTTTCTAAAACTAAAAAAATATTGAGAATTACTGGTATTCATACATATACTGTAGTTCTGGTTGGTACAGGGATACTATATAATAGAGAATTACTGGTATTAATCCATATACTGTAGTTCTGGTTGGTACAGGGATACTATATAATATTGAGAACTACTGGTATTATACATATACTGTAGTTCTGGTTGGTACGGGGATACTATATAATATTGAGAATTACTGGTATTAATACATATACTGTGGTTCTGGTTGGTACAGGGAACTATATACATTGAGAATTACTGGTATTAATGCATATACTGTAGTTCTGGTGGTAGAGGGATACTATATAATATTGAGAATTACTGGTATTAATACATATACTGTAGTTCTTGTCGGTACAGGGATACTATATATATTGAGATTACTGGTATATACTATACTGCAGGTCTGGTTGGTACGGGATACTATTTAATATTGAGAATTACTGGTATTAATACATATACTGTAGTTCTAGTTGTTACGGGAATACAATCTAATATTGAAATTACTGGTATTAATACATCTAATGTAGTTATGGTTGGTATGGGGATACATATAATTTAAGAATTACTGGAATTAATACATATACTGTAGTTCTGGTCGTACAGGGATACTGTACAATATTGAGAATTACTGGTAATAATACATATACTATGCTGAGTTCTGGTTGGTACGGGGAACTATATAATATTGAGAATTACTGGTATTAATCTGGTACATAATATTCTGAATTGAGAAAGCCAGTCGGATGACTAGCGAAACTCTTCAAAACTACATTTCAGTCGTTGATCTAATTGAATACACATATATACCATGACTGATGAATGAGAATTCACGGGTATTAATACATTACTTTAGTTCTGTTGTAGGGGGGATACTATATAATATTGAGAATTACTGGTATAATACATATACTGTAGTTCTGATTGGTACGGGGATACTATATAATATTGAGAATTACTGGTATTAAATCATATGCTGTAGTTCTGGTTGGTACGGATCCTATATAATATTGAGAATTACTGGTATTAATACATATACTGTAGTTCTGGTTGGTACAGGGATACTATATATATTGAGAATTACTGGTATTAATACATATACTGTAGTTCTGGTTTACGGGAATACAATATAATATTGAGAATTACTGGTATTAATCATGTAATGTAGTTTGATTGGTATGGGGATACTATATAATATTAAGAATTACTGGTATTAATACATATCTGTAGTCTGGTTGGTACAGGGATACTTACAAATTTGAGAATTACTGGTATAATACATATACTGCAGTTCTGGTTGGTACGGGGATACTATATAATATTGGGAATTACTGGTATAATACATATACTGTAGTTCTGTTGGTACAGGGATACTATATAATTTGGAATTACTGGTAATAATCATATACTGTAGTTCTGGTTGGTACAGGGATACTATATAAATTGAGAATTACTGGTATTAATACATATCTGTAGTTCTGGTTGATACAGGGATACTTTTCTGATTGCCGTTTGGAGCCATACCAGAACCTAAAATGGCAGCTAACTACTAACCACAGCAAAGGATTTAAAATATTTTTTCTAAAATAATGATATATTTAGAACACGTATGTGTGTGTTTTATAAACTAAATAAAATATATATATTTTGAAATTTTACTTTACATACATTATATATAGTGTAGCCCACTATAAACAAAGAAACTCATACCACATGGTAGTGGTAGGTAGTCTCTTAAGGCCTTCCTGGGTCCCTACATAAGTAAAAAGCATTGTTTTATTTCTACATGAACTGCTAGATTTTATTTCCTATTGACCTCAGGAATGTACAACCTGTGGCCCTGAAAATGTTGAAACACAACCCTATGGCGGTCTGGGTGCAGGGGTTTAGTTCTACAGCAGCTTGAGGCCTCTCTGATTCTTCTCATTTTGTCCTTAAATTGGGGGATCCCCAGGCATCCAGCAATATTGCCTGGAGCCCCATTGTCTAGCAACACCATCCCATCTGCGTATCCGCTGCCCTCTTTAACACATGATTTGTAATAACACAGCCCTGATATTTCAACTTTACAAAGCGTTTCCAAAAAATGCCAGAGCTGTCAACCAGTAAAATGAATAAAATATTTACACTTCAAATCCGAAGGCGAACACCGGGCTATTAATTACTCCTCACAGCGCAGAGAATCCATTGCATCATAATGGCAGAGGAACACCAGGGCAAGGAATGAAATGCCTTTTGAGAATATTAATGTAGTATTTGCTTGACTAGTAGTAATGTATTTATGAGAACAGAGACAAGCTGGAGGTGTAACGGCTTGGGGGCAAAGAGAAATATTACAGACGCAAATACACTATCAGGCTGTCAGCGGGAATCATCATTTTAATCTGTATAAAGAAAAGATGGCAAAGCCTAAGCAGACAAGTCCATCTAAACCATGCCCATGTCAAAGAGAACATGACCTAATTTCTAGTATTGTGTTTCCCGAGGTGGGGGGGGGGTCACATGGCTAGAGAAAAATAAAGATAATGCAGCAGCTAGAGGGACTGAGGAGAGCAGAAATGTGTATCCAAACCAAGTTTACAGTCCCTCAGGTGCTAAGGAGGACATATTTTTGCATCTCCCAGAAGCACTTGCATTTGGTCTTCCATTGGGGCTTGCTTCTATTTCATTGTTTGTTCAGATAAACATAGAATAACGAGTTTAATGTCATCTTGCCTGTCCACAGCGGTGGCTGTCAATAGAATCCTCTAGGGAAGGTACGATGACCTTGTTTCCGCCCTGTCAGGCAACAATAGACTCCTTCCTAGGCCTGGTGACAGTTCTGAACAGAGAAAATATCTATGGGTCTATTCAGACTCAAAGATTTCTAAGAATGTTTTAAGGTTTTTTTTTTTTTTTTTTAAGATGTTTTATGTTTTGCAGCCAAAACATGTGTATGATCTATGTAAATTCAATAAACTTGTACAAATAAATGTGTACTGAGGCCTTCATCCACCCATGCACACTGAAGTCTATATGACTAATTTATTCTAATGCAGTTGCTACAGCACTTTTCTCCCCTGTAGTCAGTGATGGATGTGATGGTTGTGATGTTGTTTTGATCAGTGTATATTGCAATATCTCTCTAAACAACTGTGATGTCAAACCCTGGCCCTCCATTGTTTTGCATTTGTTTTGCACAGTATTCCTGGCTGCATACTGTGCATCCTGTATTAAAGGGACACTATACTGAAAAAATGACTGCCTCATCTTAATCTATAATTGAATACATGTATGTAGCACCTCTGATTTGCGTGATGCTGCATGCCTTCAATCCAGCACACATTTTGTTTAGGAAGCAGTATCCCCCCTCCTCTTTTAACCACTCCCACTTCCTTCCGACCTGACCCCCCCCCCCACAACCAACTGTCAAGCCTGCACACAGTACACAGCATTTCAACTGTCAAAACTCTGTCACCATTCCAGCTACAGTAAAACTACTCACAGAAGAAAGTTATTGAGAGCAAGGAACTTGATTGACAGCTGAAATATAAGAAGTTTTAGATTGGATATCTAAAGAAATAGGGGGCGATAAACAAAAATTATACAGTGGTGGTTGGGAAGAATTATAGTTTCCAGCTATGGTCAATTTAAAATAACCTATTTTTCGGTATAGATGTCCTTTAAGTGTTCATGTAAGTTTACCTTCATCTTTACGTTACTGGAAACAGGCAAAGATTTAGAGAAAACAATTGCACTGCTTATAGGAGCTCATTTGCATTTACCCACTAATGTTGGAGGTGAGAAAAACAGAATGACCACTTTGTGGTAATTTCTATCTGCATTGGACTCAGGTATCCCACCCCTCCGCACTCATGGGATTCTTCTGCACTCCCATGAAACCACCCCAGCTCCCGCGAGGGACAGGAGTCCTAATCTCCTCCCCATCACACCCATTTTGGCCGCCACTCCCTGGAACACCCCTAACTCCGCCTCCACTCACCCCAAGTGACATCACAAAAGCCAAAGCCATGCCCCTCACCACATCCCCTTTCCCCACCCTGCCCAGAAGCCTCAATGGCAGGGTGGATGTTTTGACTCTAAATAAGGTCCTAATAATGGTTTAATGGTTTCGATTTACCACCACCATGGCCATCTTGCCATAAGATGACCTCTGGTGATTTTCTCCATATTTTTTAATGGGATCTGTTCATATGATTAGGTGGGCACTCAGGTAGCAGCAAAGGAGGCTCATCTCTGACTGTGCAGCGCCAAAATATCTTTCTGTCTACTACACTTTGGTCTCATGCAATAAAAGGTACAAGTTTGCCTGTGCTATTATTGCAGCAACCAAACTGATGTTAGCCCATGTATTACAGCTTACCTGCAGACCGATCCCAACATTCAATCAGTTACAGAGAACCTCCTTTCCAGATCTTCTTTGCGGCAATATATGTTCAAAAAATGAATGGTGGAGGGGATAACTTTGCGATCGTATGCTGACCCCAAAGAAGACTCAGAAAGGCCAGAAATTGATTCAAAGTTGCGGGATCGGTTTGCAGGTAAGCTGTAATGTATAGGCACCTGTCCATCCTTTAAACTTTCCTTAATAATGTTTAACAAGCCACCAAACCTAGGTTTCGCAATATTTTTAAGTTTCGAAGATGCCCCAGAACTTCCTTACCTGACCCAGTCCCTCGCCGCTCCTACTGCTGATAGCGGTTCCCCTTCCTGGTTGCGGCTGTCAGTAAAGGCATGACGTCACGCCTAATCGCCTGACAGCCACAACCAGGAAGTAGTACAGCTGTCTCCTGTTTTTGCTCTCAGGTAAGTACCTATAGGGGAATCTTTGAAACTTAAGTATATTGCAAAACCTAGGTTTGGAGGGGGGTTTAACATTTTAAAGCAACATTTTTTTAGGGTGGACTTGCCCTTTAACAATACAGTACATGGATTTTACACTAGGAATAGATTGTCTATAATATAGACTCTATAGGATTGTTGAACAACAGGCTGGATAGTCTTTGTGTGCTCAAGTGAATCTTGATAAATTATTTACTGTATGTTTAATTAACATACACATTCTTCACAAAACTTAATTATCTCAGAAAATCATTTTACAAGAATCTGAAGGTTGCAGCTTCTGAAGCTTCCATAAACTAACAAATACATTGGAGCCTTCAAGAGGGCGATTTTCCAGAAGAGCAAAGGGGTTGGTAGAAACAAACTAATTTTAAGATAAATTCAATTAATTTTGGGGGAGGGTTGGCAATTTTAAGGCTGGTACACACCATGCAATATTTCAGCCCAATCTACCGATAGTCCAGTGTATTAGTCGATTGTGCCAAAATAATCGCATGGGTTCCGGTGCGCTGACATGTTGTGAAAGGATGACGCCGGAAACTCGTCGGTAAACCGTTGGCCATAAATGTACTGCCTAAATGTAAACCGAATGGCCATAAATGTACTGCCGCTAGGGTACTTTTATGCTAACCCATGGTATCAGAAGTTTCCAATAGTGTGGCCTAGCCTCCCAGAGTATTGAAATTAACCCTTCAGTGCCAGCGGACTTCCACAGAATATTGTGATTACCACTTTTAGTGCCAGTAGGGTATTACCATTAACCCTTCAGTGCCAGCAGACTTTCTTACTTATAAAGTCAGTGCCAGCACTTTCCCAGAGTATTGCTGTTAACTCTTCAGTGCCAGCACTTTCCCAGAGTATTGGCATTAACACTTTCAGGGCCAGCAGAGCATTACCTTTAACCCTTTCAGCTGCCATCATTGACATGATATACAGTATGTACCTGCTTTCAATGTCTCTTCCATTGAATTGTTCACCCCTCACCTTTTAATTGGAGAGTTGGGTGGAAGGAAGTAAGAGGCAGGGCTAGTGATCTCATTGTTGCTAGTCAAAGGGGCCACTATTTTAAAGTCTGCAGCAGCTTTTACCTGGCATTTTAGAACTGTTCACCTCAGTCCTTTTAGCTAAGCTCATCCTCCACCCTCCTTCCTTCACCTTAAGTTCATTTGCAATCTCCGCTCAGCAAATGATCTCCTCCTCTCATCCACCCTTGTCCGGGACCGTATTCAGGACTTTGCTCGTGCTGCTCCGCTGCTCTGGAACTCCCTTCCTCTGTCTGTCCATCACTCACCGTCCCTTAATACCTTCAAACGTAACCTTAAACCCCATCTCTTCAGGCAAGCATATAACCTGGCCTAGACATTGCTCATCTTACTACCCAATATAATCAAATCCGCCTTTCACACTCCACTGCCAATCTATTTACAGCTTACTGATTCCCACAACCTTGTGTCTCACCCCCATATCCTGTAGACTGTAAGCTCTTTGGGCAGGGTCCTCTCTCCTATTGTATCACGGTATTGCTGTAAGAAACTCATCACCTTGCTTACTTATATTATGTATTACTTGTGTATGTAATATGTATGACTTTGTATAACCTGTATTACCCTGTATGTAATGTATGACTATGTAATTGTAAAGCGCCATAGAAGATGTTGGCGCTATATAAATCCATAATAATAATAATAATAATAATAACAACAACATTGTATCCAAGTAGAGGGAGTTGAGTTCAGGCTCTGTACTCACTACAATGTTACAAATTACAGCTGAACAAGGAGATCAGATCTAACACAGCAAGTAAAAGCTGACAGCGATTTGCTAGGGAGAACACTGGGTGCCCTGGTTTAACATAGAAGCCCTAGCTCTTTGCCTAGGTGGCCTATGCCTAAAAAAGGCCCTGGTTCAATGTTAAATGTTTTACCATTTAGTAGATGTAGCATTGTAACAACTAAATTAAAGGATATCTCCACTCGTTTTTATAAGTTTTGGTAATCCAGTTCTATTGAAGAACGGGAGGTAAAGGAGCTGTGCCTTACCCTCGTTCTTCAATAGAACACACAGGAGCCAGGAGACAAGGTAAGAAACTTACCCGCTCGCTCGCTCCCCCAGCGCTTGGTCTGACAGGTCCTGACGGACCTTGTCTTCTATGCGCATAGATCGCGCATCGCATAGAAGACAGGTCCGTCGACCTGTCAGACTACGCGCCGGGAGCAGAGCGACGGGTAAGTTTCTTACCTTCTCTCCTGGCTCCTTTTTTTCTATTGAAGAACGGAAGGTAAGGCACGCTTTTTACTCCCGTTCTTCAATAGAATGGATTCACAAAACTTATAAAACAAGTGGAGATACCCTTAAATGTTCGCAGCACTGAAGAAAATTGTCCCACTGTTGTTCACAGATCTAGGACTTTTATTTTGTAGTTCGGAACATATTTTTATCAGACATGTATTGCCAAGAAAGTTCATTTACATATCAGATATCGGATAAAACCCCTATTCTATTGCTTAACATGTAATCAATGGCTGCAGAATTCTAGCTACTTAGCTGCTCCACTTTACTAACTGGCATAAAGTGCTATAATACTTGTGTTCTTAAACTACATGGCTCAGAATTCCCCATGATCTAGCTAAGCGCCCTGAAGCAGGTCTGTCTGTGTGCTTTTAAAGGGCTAGAAAGAAATTACATTGACCCAAAGCCATGGACATTTTTGATAAAATACAGAGGGTCCCACCTTCCCAGAGGGGTCCATTGTAAAAAATTGTAGATGTACATTGTGTTTATTGGGATTCCTATTTGTAGTGGATGTGATTTGAATGCACATGACCGTGGCTAAATGCTATAATTGTGAGTATGGATCTGTGCAGCACTGGGTCACTATGTCTGTCTTGGGTCCCTGCACTTGTCTGAGTCTATGTTTTTTTAATGCTGCTCGTCCCTCCGGTCTGCCGTGTACTTGTACCTATATTAACATTGCTGGTGTTTCTGCAATGGCTGAACAGTGCAGTAAAAGGCATAATAACGATTATGCTGTAATATGCGACCAGTATACTTTAATGGCATTGTGACATCCATTATAGTTCTGCTTTACAAATCAATAACGCGTAAGAAATCTAAAAAGTGAAAAACAATAATAAAAACTCATTTGTAACATGTGAACACTAAAGGTTTATATACACGCTCAATTTGCAGATAACCACGACCCCAACACTGAGCACTACACGCGACAAATGGCCATTTTGGCCAAGATCGTCCGTGTATGTGTTCGGTCGAGGGTCATTTGGCAATCCGCCGGGTGATCAAACAACCCCAGACCGAACGCATACACACGGACTATTCTGCCAAACGGCCGTTTGACGCAGGTAGTGCTCAGTGTCGGGGGTCGTGGATGGTTAGCAAAATCGTACGTGTGTACGAACCTTAACACTGCAGTTACAGGGCAGTAATTCAGGAAGTTTACAGATGGGAGATTTCTCATACAAAACAATCAGAAGAGGTTGATACTGCATGTGCACCAATCAGCAAATCCCTGCAAACTTCTTAGGCCTGGTTACTGATATTTTTTCATACCTTAATATAAGTAATGAATGTAATAAAATCTAGAGGAACACATGCATAGAAATTTGGTCCTCCACAACAGGGAAATTAAGACACACAACCATGTTGCCATTTTATTGGTACACAATATAGTATAAATACATATGATCACATGTTGCGTTGATTTATACAGGTCATACAACTCCAAGGATTTCTAATTCTTATAGACTACATTGTTTCAGTGAGTCGTGTGACTGTGATGAAATAGTTAAGCACCAATAATTACTGATGACAAAGTGCAATTTATATATCCAACTTTCCAGAAGAGGCAGGACATTCATACCCCCGCCCCAACTCTGACCCCCAGACCAACCAATCAAACTGCAAGACTGGCCAATCAGCACAACCAATCCGCTGACCACCCATTCCAGACAAGGCTCTGCTGTTTGGGACAAGCTCATCAAAACAGGACTGTCTCTGTGAAACGCAGTTTTGGGGGGTTATGAAATTAATTTACAGAACATTATGGCTTTGTGTGTATTAAATAAAACATACAAGCTTGTTGGTGACTGGGTATGGTTTGATAATATAGAAAAAGTAGCAATATAGACTAGGTACATTTGTAGGTGAGACAGGTTAACAGCTCGTGTTAAACTTTTTTTTGTTAGATCAGATCTCAGTGCTAGTTATTAGTGTTACTATGCTGCAGGGCTGTTTGTCATGTTGCTTTAGTAACTTGTAATTATTAGTACTTATTTGCACCACATATTGATGTCTGATTTAATCTCCTGCCTGCAAGTCTTGTTGGGCTCTAGGAAATATTTTGATTTGGAGCCCCCATTTACGGCAATAGGGCCCGATATAAAAAAAACAGTGGTTCGTGACACATTGTTCATTAACTGCTCCTGCAGCCCTAACAGGGGCCCCTGAAGTTTTCTTGGCCCCAGCAGAAGCCTAGGTTGCCTTGTCGATAACTTTGCTCTGCCTAGATGCTAAGTAAATGAAGGTCGTTGTATAAAATAGTTTCCTATAGGTGCCCATACAGATGCGATTATGATCACATGAGTACCTGTGGATCCCATTGTGTGCCCACACATGAGGACCAGCTTATAGTACTATAGTAGAGGGAGCCAATACCGACTGACAGAAATTTAATCAGATACTTTCTTTCATCTACCAACAGATTATTATATCTCTCGGGAGATTTGTCGGAATAAAAAAAGGGCCATAGCCCATATTTCGACCTAACGCTTGATCTTGTATGTAAAAATCCACAGCACTGGGTCATAGCTACAGACTTTCCAATTTTTTTCCCAAATCCCACAGCGGGCAGTTCTAACCTGAATATATCGACCTGTGTGTATACTATGTCTGTATAAATGCACAGAAGGAGCCAATTCCTTCCTCTTATGAATTCTCTACAGCAGACAGCAGAGTCATAACAACAATGCTACTCGTACTATTAAAGTTGCGGTGCTTGGCAACAGGCATATCTTTGTTTGTATAAAAAAAGAACTCATGTTCTCTGGATTAATCATAGTCCTCTGGGACTTCTTGGATAAAACTGCTTTAAAATGATCTGTTTCTCGGCATGCAACTTAATTTAAAGGAACTATGGACTGAAAATGGAAACATAGTATAGTTTTCTTTTCATTCAGGCATGGGGATTATGTGCATAGTCAGAGAATTAAAGTTTAAAGTCTGAAATGAATGTGCCAATAGCTGCAATTCTCATCTTTGTCTCAATACTGAGTTTTCTGACTGCTTAAGCTAGGTACACGCTATACGATCCTTCCTCCTGACTGACTGTTTGAGCGGCCAGGAGGAAGGACAGTCGGTCACAGCAAAAGCAGCCACGCATGACAGTTAGGCGCGACCGATTGTGGGGTCCATAGAGGACAGCGCAATCAGCTTGTGATTTTCCAACCCGTCCGTAAGTCCGATTCAGACAAAGGAACGGTCGCACCCCATCCACAAGGAGCCATACAATAATTTGGCCTGACCACCAAACACTGAAATGTCTGTTGGTCGGGCTGAATTATTGTATCGTGTGTACCTAGCTTAGCCTTGATTACATAAAGGTTCCACACAGATCAGCCATGTTACTTGACATCTTTGACGAGAGAGGAAAGGAGCATGTGTAACTTTGTATAAATGTCCAGGACACACTCTAGAAGGAGTGAACAGCCAGAAAGCTGTAGAATTAAATAGATGACTTCTCCACAATAATGCAGAAAGGAGTGAAAAATACAGACGGTTTTGATGAGAGACATAGCGATGTTTAGTTAGAATTACAGGGTTATTTTAAACAAAATGCTTCAACGTTCCTTGAACTTCTCTCTGTTATCATGACTAGGATAGACATAGTAATAAGAGGCTGCACAGTAATCCAGGCTGATTTAAACATAAGAAAGTGATGTCCCTTGCATTAGCCCAAAACCATACCAAATGCCCTCTGCCTGGAAATAAAAAACTAATTATACAGTTCATTTTGTACATAAGTCTGGTTTTTCTGGACTATTTCCGTCTAAGCTCAATGAGGTGCAGAGATTTATAGTTTTGCAAGAACTGCACTTCTTCTTGTTGTTTTTCCAGCTTGGGTAGCCACTTTTCCCTCCCGTTATCTAACCTTGGTTTGGTCCATCTATAGGTCCATTCATCTAAAGCCCCCCCATAATGGCATTAATAATTCAAAGACATTTTTCAGCAGCATATCGATCGGTTTATTGAAATCTATATATATATAAGCTCAACGCGGTACAGAGATTTGTAGTTTTGCAACAACACATTTTCTGGTTGTTGTTTTTTTTTTAACTTGGGTAGCCAGCTTCCCTAATATGTCTGGACCCCCCTCCCCTCTTTATCTAACCAGGGTTTGGTCCAACTATTAAAGTCCATTCATCTAAAGGCCCCCCAAATATGGCATCAATAATTCAAAGACAGTTTTTCAGCAATATGCTCGGTTTATTGAAATCTATATAGTTTTACTGGAGAAGGGGGCTCAAGTGGGGAGTTATAATCAGTTTGTTTCAAATTGGAAAACCATGGGCCCATGCATTAGCTTAACCGGCCTACCCTCTGTTCCTATACCTTGATCTGAACAGTGCATTGAAGTTTTGGGGAGACCTATCTACACTCTTTCTACAATCGTACTATGTCACTAATTACACTACAATGTGGCTTTGGTAAACAATGGAATATTATGGGAAATGAGAATTCATTAACGTCCAACTCTTGAATAACGTCAACCCTGTAACTCTATCTGATATGGGTTCGTTGGTGCTATGGGTTAAGTACATTAAATGCAAGTGCAACCAATAACAAAAAACAAGGGAGGATCTGTGGGAAAGTGAGATCCCTGGATGTGGAATGGTCCCATTAACCATGACATTTTGCTTTTCCCTGCAGAGAGATGTGTGAAAGTCTACTTATAATTCAAGTGAATAGCTCAGACACACTAGAACTTAATCAGTCTTCAGGTAGCACCCCCTATCTATTCTTTGGATGTACCCCCCTCCCCCTCCTCTCCCCATCAGCCTCATCGTGTCCATTCATTCTACAATGAACCTAACTGATGCAAAATATGCCAGGCAGCCTGTGCTGTTTCCATGTAACCCACACTGTGCAAATGCACCCTTCCCCCCCCCTACTTACTGCTGCTTTCGGGATGCTGTCTCTCTATGCTCCCTTCCTCCTCTGTTACTAACTGACACAATTCTCCTATCATGCCAAGGTACATCCACATGCATGTTCTGCTCTAAAACCACGGGGAGTACAAGTTCCATACATGTTGCTCGTCTCCTAACTCCAGTCCACCAGCCTGCATGCTCTGTGTTTGCCTGCATTTCTTTGGGAGCCGGTCACATGTTTACAGTGAAACAAGGAGCCGACATGTAACTTCATTCCCCCACAATGCTGCAGAGAGCTAAACCCACACAGCCCGGCTATGACCCTCCATTCATTAGCCGTACAGAGCGAGCCTTGTTTGCCCCTGACCGCCCTAGCTGCTTATTCGTTTTATTCCATCCACATGCTTGGATAAGCGCACATTGCACCTGGCTTGCCTTTCTTTTTTTTTTCGATCACAAACTCTGCTGCAGTAACACTGCACATAAACACAGTTCCATTGAAAAATACACACAGGACGGAAACACTGTATGGTTACACAATTCCTGTTACACAATTAAAACAAGTGCACATTTACCCTACTGATTTATTGAGGACGGGTGAAATAGAATAGCACAATAATAGAGAACATTTGCAGGATGATCTCATCCATTTAGGATCATAGATCTGAAAGAAGCAAGTACTCTATAGAAAACAGACACATTGGTTTGCTTGTGTTGTTTCCAATACCGGTGTCCTGAGCACAGAAACAAAGCCCAGTAAATCTATCTACAAGCAATGTCTGAGCCTTGTCCATAAGATTCCTTTCCATACACCATCAATTTCAATTTAATAAAGATGCAATCCAACTCAATTCCTACACAACACACATACACACACTCTAATCACATGGAAGACAACAATTTTTGTCGGTCTCTACCTCCTTTTTCCATAGAAAACTCAAATCTCCAGGTTATGTATAAAATCCAGTACTGGAGTATCCGGAAATTCCCCGTGTACAATATCCTGCAAAAATATAGAAAAAACTGGAGAGAAAAAAAATCTGTTGCTCTTGTTTTTTTTGTCCGGTATATATATTTTATATACATGTATATATACCATATATATCTATTTAGATATATATATGTATATGTACCTCTATATATAAAACATATATATATATACCTTTATTTCTATACCAGTAGTGATACAAACACATAGACAATAAAAATTAAGCACTTGTTTTTTTTTAAAAAATGATTTTCCTCTGTGCTTAAAATAAAAAGACTGTAGGGGAAAAAAAACAGAGACCTGATGTCTGTTTGATTTGATTGGATAAAATCAGCCTCCCCTTCTTCTAGCTTGATGTTATGATTGGCTGCATATTTCCACGGGGCTGGTTTTTTTTTTTGCTAATTTCCCTCCCAGTCACCTCCTCGTTCCAATATATAATATATATTATATATATATATACACAGTATATATATCCTTCCTTTCGGTAAAGATTGCATCAGGAAATGGTTAATTCTCCACGTTCTGGTTGGCTTTGCGAGAAGACTAAGAAAAGAAATGCCAGTGGTATTAACTATTCCCTGTCCTAAGGTGGCTCTTGGTTTACACACTGGGTTACAGAGATCTGCAGCTTTTAAACAGATTTTATTAGCATGCATTTGTCCATTGAGAATCCTGTGTTGTCCCCCTCCCCCCCCCCTCCCCTGGTGTCCATCTACAATATCATGTCTTTTACTTTCATATTTTTTCCCTCTTTCACTCTTTGCCAGATGTCAGGACAATGACCGCAGTATCTGCTCGTCCAGGGATATTGATTTAAGGCTGGTACACATGGACAAATGTTTTGTCCCGACTGACAATTCACCACAAGCAAGTGGTCGGCCAGGACAAATCACTGTCAGTCGTGGCCGACACTTTGCCCCACCGATCATGCAGCCATAGAGAAGCGTACGATCGCCTGAGATTTACCACATGTCCGTTCGTCCGGTTCAGACAAGCGACTGTCATATGCCACATATTTGCAGCCCAACTGTCTGATACACTGAAGTATCGGTAGATTGGCCTGAAAAATCTGCTTGTGTGTACCAGCTTAGGGTTAGCAGCGGTCTAAAGAGTCTGCAACATAAGAGCCCACGTGAAAAATTATAAAAACCGATAAGAGACTTTTTCAATTAAAATGTTCTTTATGTCTGTAGGCACAATAGTGTCAGGGTGACAGATCACAGCTGGATGTTTCTAACCCCCCGTCTAGGTGATTCGAAACGGTAAGAAAAAATAATGAAATAAAAATTACAAGAGAACATTGAATCTAAATGCATCAAACCCCCAATGTCCTCTTTGTTACTGTAACCATCGCCTTGCAGGGGTTATGAAGTTGTAGTTCAGCAGGACCTTTAGGGGGTACTGTTACAATCCCTGTTTTGTTAACAATCCCTTTAATCACTAATCTGGAACTGCACCTCGAAGTATGCAAAATGACTGCAGTGTTGTTAGTTTGTATGTCCAACGTGTTCCTCTGGGCAGAGCCTTTCGCTCAGGATTATCTGCTAGTTTCTGGGGATTTCTTTTCCTTATTCCTGGTGGCGCATCTACATTGTAAAAAAATCAACAGAAAAGGTTTTTGTTTACCAGTACAATAAAGGGACATCGTTAGAAGGAGAATTAATCAGTAAAAGGCTAAATGCTTTGTATGTTCCCATAAACAGTGAATTTGTCTCATGGAACACTTTTTCTATATGCATGTATGCTTTCATTCATTTATCAATGAGGGGATACAAACAAGGGGAAACAACAAAATAACTACATAAATAGACAATACACATGTACACATACAAAGGTGAGTACACACTGTAACATCTGTCAAAGATGTAGATTCTGTCTGTCATCTTTGACAGATGAGAGTACACACAGTCATCGTACTCCGTATAAAAGTATATTTATAAAGTATATATAAAGTATAGACAATGTTCCTTCCAGACGAACGTTCGTCTGCGACAGAAACTATAGTTTCAGCGTCAACACTTCACCGATAAAGGACCTTTGGGATTGGCCATTTATCAGGAATGTGTGACCCACTTAAGCATGGATGGGTTATAAAAGTGCAGTTACGTGTTCCTAAAACATTAGGAATGAGAGCACAGATTCAAAGATCCTCCATAACGCCGATGAATATTGGTTACGGGCGACAATCAAGAATTTGCACAAGAAGGGAATGGTCTATAGTGTCAACTATAGAAAAAACAATTTGGAGGTCGTTTGTGACTTTCATAGGGTTGTCCCCATAGACTGGCTAGTCAAAATCCTGCTAAATTGCTTATTTTACATCTGTTTTTTGCCAGATGCAGAAGGATAAGGCTGCATGACAAGAGCTGACATATGTCCTATGGGCACTTATTTTAGCACAGCTCTACACAATGCCCAAGCAAGACCAACACAAGGCATGCTTTGAGCTGCAGTGCATTGTGGGAGTGGTGTCAGCATGGCTGAAGAGTGTGCTGGCCAACATAGCTTGTCAAAACTGCATAGTTTACATGTTATTCTCAAACTTTACTTACAGTGGGAGGGAGATTTTATTCTACAGGTTGATATTTATTATAGTTTCAGTCAATTTAAATAATATAATAAATAAATAATTCACAGGGATGTAGAATAGTCAGACTGTCCCAACATCCTTCATCTTCTGGGCCTGTGCACCAAACGGAAGATAGGAGGGACATCAGGTATGTCCACCAATCAACTCTTAGAACCAGCAATGTGGGCTGCATAGGGGCTAGGAATGGTTCCCCCACCTCACTGCCATTTAGATCTCTCTGCATTTACTTAAAGGTTATAAATGTAATTATTAATGATACCTTTATAGTGCCGGTGCCAACTACTTCAAAACGTTTTCCTGATTTTAATCTGAGCTGTAGATCATGGAAATCATTATTGGAAATCACAGCAACAGCATCTACAGGGGACCTGTCACTCCAGAAGCGGAAATCACAATAAGTTACATACCTGAACTCTTTCCTCCTGCTGCCAGCACACTTTCTGCAACATTTAGAGAATCAGCAGAGAAATAAAGGCAGGTGGGGGGTGGGGGGATGGTGGAGATGTGTAACAGAGAGCATGGCTTTGGGGAGGCTGTGCAGAACTTCTAAGTGTTGCAGACACTACAAGAACGCAGTGAGTAAGGAGATGGGGCAATAAGAGCACTCACTAAACATTAATAATGTACACTGAAGTTTATTTTTTATTGCCCATTACTGGAAACTATAATTCTTCCCACTTCCCTTGTACTGTTTTTTTTTTGATCTGTCCCCTATTTCTTTAGATATCCAGTCGAAACATCTTACATTTTATCTGTCAATCAAGTGTTTTAGTATCAACCTCTTCTGTTATGGATAGTTTTTCCGTAGCTGGAATGTGCCAGTTGGTACGTGAACTGCATGGTGGGAAATTCCCTCTCCCTTTGCTGCCTCATAGGGATTACTGAGCATGCTTGCCTCACAGAGAGTCAGATAGGGGGCTGAGGGACTGAGCTTAGCAAAACAAGCACGGGATTGAAGTCATGCAGCAACACAAACACATCAGAGTAATGCTGCTTAGAACGATTCATTTATAGATTGAAATTAGGTCAAAAAGTCATTTTTACAGTTTACAATTTATTTAATGACAAAGCAGCACAGATAAATGTGTGAGTACCCCCATTTTACTTTAAAACATTTGTTTTAGTATCTCTTTAATAAGAGATGCAAAGTTTGCTGGTTCATCTGCAGCCACCAATCAGATGATCAGATTTTATTGTAGTTATGAAACATCTGATTATGGCTGCTGTAGATTTAACCTGCTGGTTGATTTTTTTGACAAAGACGGGGTAATAGAGGATGGGAGCCAAAAAAGACAGAGAGAGCCTCAAAAGAAGAGAGTTTCAGGTAAGCAGTACGAGGGGGGGGGGGGGGGTCTGTACAGGGAGAAGGTTCTGTGATGATTGAAGGTATGTGTGGGAACATATGGGGACCTAGAGTGGGAATATAAGGAGATGCAGCAGATCAAAGGATTTAGGGCCACACGTGGCCATACCACGCAATCGCACGCAATCCGGTGCAATTCCAGTGCGATTCCTGTGCGTTTGCAAATACGATTATAGTATTTGAAGTTAAATAAAGACATACGTCCACCAGTCCAACCCATCTAGCAATTCCTCATTTCCTGCCTAACTGTTGATCCAGAGAAAGGCAAAAAAAAACCCACCAATATTTATGAAGGGGGAAAAATTCCTTCCTGACTCCAAGTGGCAGTGGAAATTTCCCTGGATCAACTCTACTTTATGTATTAATACCAGTAATGCTCAAAAATCGCGCAGTGTGGCCTAGCCCTTTCCAGGATTTGATATTCTGTTTATTAGAGAAAACCAATACATGCACAGAAGTTTGACTGAAGGGGAAAGCCATCTCAGCGGATGTCAGGATGGAATTCAGACGTGAAAAGAGTCCAATAGGTTATGAGCATGAAGGTAGTGATATGGGAGAAGACTAATCTCAGCAGTTTAGAGGCTATCGCTAAAAGAGAAAGACTGGGTGGTAGTTAGTTAACAAGAGGGGTCTATCGAGGTCTTTTTTAAGAATGGGTTAAACATATATGCTTAAAGGTGGACAGGAAAATTCCAGATATAAGGGAAGCATTGAATATGTGGGTTAGTATAGGGGTAAGCACTGATACAGTAATGCAGGGCATGGATCAAGGGGAGTAGTAGAGGATATGTGTGAGTGGACGAAAACAAAACCCTATGGGCTATTAAGAGATGCTACATTTGCCTGTGTTCTTAATCTACACAACCAATCAAATGTTATTACATGTTTCTAAATGTTTTAGACCAAAAATGTATCATCCGGTTGGTTGAATCAAATGAACAGCTCTGGCCAAATGTTTGCACCTCTTATAAAAAAGCCAAAAACATAATACCTTGTTCTATGTATTGATTGGGTTTTATGTATATATAGTGGTTGTATTATGTATAGATATTTTTACAGCCGTAGGTAACAAATTTGTAGAATTCAGCATGGTCACTCGCTTTTCAAGCATTGAGGGCTAGGCCCCAAAAAAAAAAATCCCCCGCGATTTCCCTGCGATTGCGCATACCGTTTCCGTTTTGGATCGCATGCGTTCACCATTTTTGGTGCGTTAACGCATGCGTCGCCATAACGGAAAACGGCAAACATCGCATGCGCAAACGATGCCACTACAGAATGACGCTCACAACCGCGTGCGATACCGCCTCACGATTGCATGCGCGATTTAGTGTGTTGTAGTGTGGGCTTAGCCTAATAACTGTATATTGAAAGATTTTTTTGGATTTAAGTGGTAACCAGAGGGCTTTGTTTAATTGAATCAGTGACATATCTATATACGGTAAACATAAGTATCTGTGGAGTTACACTAATGCAAAGTGATCATCCAATCAACAGCAAATTGAGAATATTTTCCCTAATTGACACTCACCGCTCTGGCCTTTTTTCATGTGATTTAATGTTACCACGTGGCACGAAGAATTGTAGAATTACGGGATATTCTCTTTCACTTCTAATTAAATTCCATAGAAAAAAAAATCTCCATCATATACCATCAATATTAAATACTTTCTATTAAAATAGTTCGCCAGTAGCTATTAATTCTTATTTAAAATTGATCTGTAAAACTGCTCTCAGATTCATTTATTCTATGTTTATTTTCTTTCAAACGATCGTCAAATCTTTGTTAAGAATTTTGCCTTCCTACAGACTCTTTTAAAGGACAACTCTGACACAAAACACATTTACAGAGTTTGGAACCGGATGATTTAAAGGACAATTCCAGTATACTCACCTCCCCTCACCTCCGCCTCTTGCACCTGTTAATATTACCCAGGGTGAGGACCTAAACCGCTAAGTCTCATTTCTGGGTACTTTACAGATCAGCTCTTTTACTACCTGAAGGCTTCCTTGCTGCTCTGTCCTTCTGTTTACTGTCAGTGACAGTCTACTATCTCGCCAATGGGACAGACTTTGCAAAGACTGATATACTTAGGAAGAGGTCACAGAACACGGGAGGGAACTTCATTGAGTATTGCAGCTGTTTTTGTTAAAGTGTATGTCCATCCAAAAATAAACTTTTTATATTTCTTTATATAATAGCACCAACCTCAAACGCCATGTTCATTTTTTTCTAAAAATCATTTGCCTTGCCCGATATTTAATGAGATATATATCAGGCTGCACTTCCACCTGATGAAGGAGACTATAGTTTCTCCGAAACGTAGTGTGTGTTGTGTGGATGCAATAACAGAATTTTTTTCTGAGAAACATGTGCACTTCCATCAACCCCTTTTTTGCTTGGCTATAGCTTGAGTCCTTAAGGTAGAGGACTGAGGGGAGCAGCACACCTGGAATACAGTGGCACATTGCCTGAAGGAGTGCCTAGGCCCATACTTATGTATACGCACCCATTATACCGCAGCTGACAGATTAGATCTGTAATGCAACAAAATTATCCTCTTCCATTCCTTTCTGGGCCATTGAAATGTCCCTAAGCTAAGGGAGTAGCTTTCAGTCATTAGCTGTGATGTTCCATCTGTTACATCCATGACTGACAACTGCTAACTGGAAGAGCCAGGAACCAAAAAGAGAGTACCAGAAAACATCCGGCAGCATTAGGCTAGTCTTACACTCTCTCAAGTTTCTAACTATTGCAGTTTTGAGGTTTGGGAGGATTTGCCTACAGACCTTTTCATTTGAGGGGTGAACTTTCCCCTGCAGCAATTGCCCTGCAGTTACCACCCCATCTGCTAGCTCAGTGACCTCAACATGCTTAAAGGACAACTCCACCTCAAAGAACATCTTTTTAGAAAGAATGGCCTCTTAAAATATGTTTGATATATCATAGTTTTGTCCTGTGATTCATTACTGTATGCCTGCTATGCTTCTGGAATGCTTCATGGAAACTGAGCAATATAGTGACCTTGTACTGAGCCTGGGCATGCTCAGAAGGCAGACGGGAATAACATTCAGTCATTGGCTGTGATTGTCAACTGTCAAATCCATAACTGACAGTTACTATTGGAACAACCAGGAAGCGAAACAGGGGAAACAGGACATTGTGCAGGATTTCAGGTTAGACATATATTTCACATTTCAAACTATTATCGTTTAGGGTTTTGGGGGTGATTTACCAGTATGTAAGTTTTCATTTTGGGCCTGGACTTGCCCTATAAATGATCACCCCATTTAGAGAAGGGTTTTTTCCAATTAACCACTTGGCTTCGCAATGTTTTATGTATGTATAATGTATGTTAAATATGCCAAGGGATGACAATGAATTGTAAATAACTGCAGAGTTTTCTGTAATGTTATTAATTCAAAGTTATAAAGAATTACTTAGTGATTATATTATTTTAATCGTCAGTTTTCTGGGCACAGGTCAGGAAAAAATAGTTTTAGGCCAGAGACCTGAATAAATCCAGTTTACTGTTCCATTTTTCTACACCTGCTTATCAATCATGAATCATGTTGTTGTACTGAAAGGCAATCAATAAGCAGTAGCACAACCAATGACTGTTTAGAGTTCCGAGTCACTATTCCGTGCTGTGTGGATACACTGAGACATTCTGGAGCTAGCTTTTAGTTCTAGGCTCTGATTTAGAATCTTTGGAATAAAACATGGCTTACTTTAGAGTTTACCCTCGTCTCCCATGACTCTCTTCTTTCTGTGCTTCGTGTTTTCCTTGTACGTTGTCCCACATAGCACCTCAGCATTTCTCTTTTTTCATAAACGTCCTGTCATTTGTGTTTCTCTTTTCTATCGAAGGTATCTATAGTTCTCCTGACCTTTCTTGCTCTTCCTGTGCTGTGTGTCTGATCCTCGCTCAATGAAACAGTGGGTACAGGAAGACAGACTTATGTAATACCATGGGGAAAACAATAGCACTAACATATCTCAGCAACATAGAGATTCCTAATTCTAAATATAAGGACCTAAAGCCACAGTAAATTGCTTTATTTACAGATCTTTATATTATATATATATTATATATAGATATATATATATATATATATATAAATCCCTTCTTGATCTATTTACTGCTGGCTAAGTTTACCGTTTATTTAATACTTTTTTATATGCTCCAATTTTTAAAGCTTTTTTTTTTTATTTAAGGGCATGTCCATCCCTAAATGTAAATTTATATCAGATTGAACCAGATGTTTCCCTGTTCTGGTCTGCTGTCTCCTGTTTCTTACAAGGTAGCAGCAGTCATTCATGGCTGGGACAGATGATGTCATGGCCAATGACTGACTGTTTCTTCTCTAATGTAAACTAAACACATCAGGCTGAAAACACATCTTCCCCATTGTCGTCCCAGACCGCGAAAGCAGGTGGGGCAAACTAGAATAATTATATGAACTTTCAAGTACAGATTGAGAGTAGGACCATATTTAAATTTGCGATACACAGGATTTCCATTATTCACAGCCGAGGCCGTAAATGTATGGCCGCGATCGCACATTTAACGCAAATCGCAATCATACATGACATGGCATACATACGGCAAGCAGTAGCAAATGTACGATTGCTCTATTGCAGAATACCATGCAGTAATAAACTACAGCTATGGTAATTCTATGGCGAGCATAAATCTACAATTGCAGTCGTAGATTTATTATCGCGACAGCGATCCTAAAGGCAACGGTATCGCTAAAACGCATACTTTACCTTTATAACTATAGCCCTTAGCGAAGGTAACCCAGGTCTCCTCCTGGTCCTTGCCTCCTCTGAAGGTATAGATTTTTTATTCTAGGGTGGACATGCCCTTTAATAAAGAGGGGGTTGGGTTGGCCCTTTAAAGGCTATGTCCACCCTAAAATAAAAATTTAGTAGTGGATACCCCGGCCTCCCTGCCCCCACAACCGCATAATTTTTTTTTTAGAAAGCCCCCAAACTTACTTACCTTCCTTCTTTCCTGCGCCGCGCTCCCGGCCCTCTGCTTGTGAGGAAATGCAAGCAGAGGGGCGGGACCGGCAGCCTCGTCCTGTGATTGGCTGAGCGGCACGCCATCACGGACGCGGCTGCTGGCAGCTCACTTCCCGCGTAGGAAGCGAGAGAGGTAAAACATGGGGAGCTTTTAAAATACAAAGTATGCGGTTGGGGCTGGGGACATAGGGTAAAGGGATAGCAGAAGGGGTTTAACGCTAGGGGAGGGATAGCAGAACGGGAGGAGAGGGGGGGGAGGAGGGGGGAGAAGGGGCTGCAGCCCGCATGGCAGGAATCTCCGGAGCCAGGTAGCAGGCAGTGTCTATATGGACCTGCTAGCCTCCTGGTGTCGTTTTTTGGAACTTTTGGGGGGGACTACAGGAGAACCAATGGAGTTGGGATGTGAGGTAGATTAACTACACTACATGGTGGGGCCAGTAGTTGGGGGATTATAGTTTTGGGGGTGGACAGCCTTTAAAGTCTCAAGCACATGATAATAATAAACGTAATCAACCAACAATCTAGCATATGTGCCGCTGACTCTTTTCTGCCCTATAGTTTCTTAACGATATTCAGAAGGTTTAAACCTTTGTTCTCCCCACTCCAACTGTGGGACCTCCCGGTCCTATCTCCCTGCTCAAAGAAGTCTGTATGGGGACTGATAGTTAAAGTGCAATTGAATGGTCATCTATAATCATTCCATAAGACATTTATCTAGTGTACCTACTCATCTTTCAAACTTGATTAATCCAAATAAGCGCAAAATTTTGAACACTTTGCCTCAAAACATGAAACAAAGTGTGAAAATCTCCTGGTGCTAAAAGGGTTAAATTTAAACATTGGAATCCTGGAACTTCTTCAGCTTCACAAACTCATTGTCCACAGTAAGCAATTAAGAGCTTGCCTTATCAGGATAGAGCCAATTGGTAATTATCTTGCTGCATGTCATCAGGGCTTGCCAGCCAATCCATCCCTGCGAGCTTTAAGTTACGCCCCTTGTAAATACTGTATGAAGCCTGCTCCAAATGAGTACAAGCCCTGAATACCTAATCTAGTGGCAATGTTCATCTGCCATTTGTGTGTACAGCTAAAAACTTGCAGACAAGGAATTTCTATGAACAAAATCTATGCTACTTTGTCTGGCTACCTTCGGTTTTGCCGTAATTAAAATGCCATTGCTTTTGTATGTAATTTGGAATTTAATCTAATGACCGGTTTTGTTTTTTTAGCTATGATTGTTGTATGCTGTAATCCAACCATCATATTCATGTTTCATATAAACAATCCTGTTTAATCTGTATTACATGAGTGTCATAACAAAGCTTCATGTCGCATTTTTTCAGACGTAAGTGCAGTTTTGTATTGTTTAGTTGAGGACAGACACAGACAAGCAAAGTTTTCATTTAAATGAAAATAACTTTGAACAAGGTAAAATTGCCAGGAATGAAGTGGCTTGAAATGTTTTTCTTTTTAATCAGGCTGCTGTAGGTATTGTCCTTATTGATGTCATCACAATCTTAGTATTATTCATGCTATTGTTGATGTCCTGAGGGATAATGTGATGTAAGCGATCATTTAAAACAGGTATGACTATAAATCTATGATGTCATTGCTGCCTTTATTAAAGATGACTTTGTAATGGGGTTTAATGAATAGGGAAGTTGGCAGTGGGGAGACACACTGTGTGTAGTGAATAGATCACAAATCTATTGATTTTTCTTTTTTTTTTTCCATTTAAAGGGCAGTTCACCCCCCAAAGGATATTCCTGATATATGTCTCGCCCCCTACCCCAAAGCCTGAACCATAATATCCATAAGTCCTTGGCGTTACCTGGTGCTTCACAAATAAAGATTCCCCCAGTTGATGTGTTAGTCAGTCATTGGTGATGTATGTTTTTATCACTTATATGTATCAATAGATCAGATTGTAATGATTAATACCTTCTGTAATACCATTGAGAATCCTGTTATTATAACTGGAAAAGTGAACTATTCCTTAAATGTATTGATTGAAGACCGGGAGTTAAGGAGCTTTGTCTTACCTTCCATTCTTCATCAATCCCCCAGGAGTGGACGGACGAAGAAAGAAGAAACTTACCTCTACACGGATCCCCAGCAGCAAGTGGGGAAATTCTGACTCCTTCCTTCAGTAGTACTAATAGCGACAAATTATCGCGCATGTGCACTATTTTACTTCTGAACCAGAGTACCACTTTTGAATGACCTATTCCTTTAATAAACATTTGCATGTGTATTATGATGTGGGGTGTAAGTTGTTTATTCTAGGCTGTTTTCTAGGATAAGCTTAATTCCTATTTCAAAAGGCGAAACCAAGGCATCATCTGAATAAACTCATTCTACTGCACTTCACACTCGTGTGAGTATTAAAGTTTCAGGCTTTGGGGTGGTTTTTTCTATTCTACATGTACAAGAAATTTAATTTTGGGGGGTGGACATGACATGTTAAAGAAGAACTTTGAGTAACAAAATTAAGGTAACTCGTTTCCTCTGTGCTGATGGGCAAAAAAGTCCTCTCTGTCCAATCAAGGCCCGTCTGAGCATAGGGAGAATTTATCTTTGTCAGGTTTCAATCAATACAGTGATCGCGACACATTTTAATTATGGTCTGGGGAACAGTATTTGTATGAATGTCTGTGCCAGTGGAACACGCTGAAGGTTTCCTACCGACTAAGCTTTCTTTTTCAAATGAGTTAGGTGATTTTGGTCAATAAATTATTAAATACATTTTTCAGTACCAGCAAGGACTAGAGATGCAGGAACCTGTCAGTTCATTTAACCTGTGGTTTCGCAAAATTTTAACCTTTGAAATCAAAATTGTGAAAAACCTGGAGATCTTGAACCTAAACCAGTTCGGTCCTGTGAAACTTCGATAATCATATAAGGGGGAACCTTTGTAGAATCATCCAAAGGAAAAGAACAATAATTCATATAACAGAATGTTATGGGCCTAAAAGAGAACCTAAATTTTCCTCATCTAAAAGGGCATGTCTAACCCCCAGACAAATTTTTTCCTCCTCAAAAACACCGTAACCATTATTGACCCAACAAACAAACCCCTTCTGCCCCCCCCCTACAAAACACGCCTCAGCCTGGCTCCTCACATCCTGAAAAAGATTTCATCATGAAACGACTTGCTGGCTCCTCTTCTTTCTATGCCGTTGCTCTTCTGGGGTTAGCTATCTAAAAATCACAGCTGTGATTTGACACATGGCACATGACTTACAAACAAACAAAAGCTACATCCACCACCATCTTTAATGGCTGTGGCCAGCCCCAAAGATCTAATAAATGACAGGAGGTGGGTATATCCAAAGAGGGACCCAGCAAACCTCATGGTGAATATCTCCTTTGAATCTGGGGAGCCAGGGTAATTATTTTGTTTTGTGCTCGATACTAGGGTTTTTGTGGGTTTCTTGCTGTTTTCGATTCTTTTGTCTTTTTGTTTAGGGGACACCTATTAAGTGTAACGCCCTTACGACAGACCTTGAATGAGTTTACGTTAAAAAACTTTTTGCAGGCATTGCTGCTGTTTTTGGCTACACCAAATTTGATGGTTGTTCTCTAGTTATTGTCTACCGTAATGTTTGACAGACTCTGCTTGCAAAATATATTTTTTGGCAATGACAAACAAAATTGAAGATTATTTGTATTATTTTCTCATTTAATTTATGAAGAGCTTATTTTATGGATTTGGGGAAATAATTAAAGTGGCGGAATTGGTATATCAAAATTTACCAAACAACACAACTTGGCAAATATGTAAATCGAGCCTAATCAATTTATTTTAATACATTTAAATCATGCAGCACAAAACAAGAAAGATATGTGTAATTAAAATGAATAAGCAGCAAAATGGGGCCTTTTTACTTTACATTTATTTAGTTTTATTACCCTGCCACTTTTTTGTATGAGGAGTGACATGAATAATAAAAGGCACAAGTTCATAAGGTTTAAAAATCTGTTTACAAAAAAATCACTATTAAAAAGGTTGTCAATGTGCCTTCCGGGCTAGCATAGTAGCACATCACGAAAACCCAATATACCCTCAATCACCATTCCATATGTCAACCTTGATAGACCTAAATTTGTTAAGATACCACCAGAACACCCATGGCCTTTTTTGGTCCCCCCAGGGGGTGGATGGGTGGGTGTTTTAACTGGGCAGATCAGAAGTGTGGGCTGTGGCAGTCCATTGTGTAGGTGGGCCAAATGGCTCACCTCATGTCCCTCGTACAATTTCCCCAGTGTTATTGGGGGTATTTTTCTTAGAATAAAAGACGCAAAGCAATAAATTAGTATCGCCATATTAGGGTAATCTACCTGGTTTGGAAACTTTATTTTATGATAATAACATGTTATGAAAACACCTTTTGTTTTTGCAACTGTATTAAAAACTAGCACAACAAAAAACACAGATACACTGATATTATCTAGGCCCCTGAATTTTCACATTGGTTCATCTTTTTTCTTTGTTTGTAAATTATGTTTTTTGGTATGGGTTTTGGGGTCAAAATCAGTATACTGTCCCTATAAAAGATTTATACTGGGAGATTCAATAAAAGTTTTGGTTGGGGCAAAATTAGCACCTTTTAAAAAACGTAGAACTTTTAAATATATTGAAAACCATGTTTATCGTTAAAAATTGTGCTAACTTTTGCCCATTTTTAAGATAAGAACTCTTAAGAACTCTTATTGAATAACCGTGATAAAGTCTATTAAATATGCTTTAGTTTTCGGTTATGGTCTTTTTTAAAAAAACAGGCTGATCGCACATAATGTTTTATGTTTCCTTCCTTCATAAAGTCCCAATAAGCTGTTTAAAAACAGCTGATTCTCAGAAGTCAGTCAGAGGTTGTGGGTGGGCGGGCTCTCTAACTGTCCAGGGCCGCCGCCCCATAGTTACACCACTATCACTGATGGTGGGACCATTAAAAGAGACATTAGGGCCCTGTTGTAGGTAGGGACCCCCCATAACAAGCAACAGCAACAGCTAATAAATTAAACCAAATCAGTTGTCACTGCAGTGATGTAATCTACAAGAAATCATTGGGCTCCCAGCAAAACTAATGATGGGGAGGAAAGGGGGGGGGGAGGGGAGGGGGACCCCCCCCACGCTCATCTGTCTTCCAATCTCAGTGGTTTTCTCTGGGAAAAAAGGGAGGGCTGTTAATCTATCCTAGGAAAACTAAGAAGTGGGGGCCCCCCTTGCGGTTGCAGGGTCCTGTTTTCCCTGATATTTAACGCCCCTGGTTTATTGCATCCACATAAAAAAAAAAGGGAAAGCTTGTTTATTTACTTTTTTTTTTTTTTTTTTTAACTTTTTTTTTTTTTTTTTTTTTTGTTTTTTTTTTTTATACCCATTTCCTCCCCATGTATAGGGGTCTGTTATTTCCCTAGTGAAACCCCACAGCATTATATGCCAATGGAAAGGGGGGGGGGGGGGGGATGGCATCAGTTGAATAGTGCAGGGTGTGTACTAGTAGCTGAAGTAAGAACGCTCCCTGGTAAAGATTAATAACAAACAACTAGCAGTTTCAACATTTAAAGACAGAATAGGTCTAGATGTGGTGGGCGAGTTGCGTTGTTCTGGATTAAAAAACTAAAATGTCTCTTTGTTCATCATATTCACAAATCGACGACACTCAATGATCAAGGAACCAAAGGCACAAAGGCAAACCGAACTTGGATGGGATTTTTAATAGCGCCCATAGGAATGTGTTATAAATAGTGCTTGAGACTTCATACTCGCTGCATTGGCTGTCATATTGGGGGGAAGAGACGATTATTTATTGTAACAAACAACACACAACCCCAAACCACATACACTGAACACCTAAAGAGTGTTGGAAATGATACCATAATTAAAGGACAAGGTCCAAAAACGGTTTTTCCCTAGTCATTTTGTCTCTAAGAGTGAGCAAGTAAAAATGACATAAAAAACCTTTTTTTTCAAATTATATTAGAAACCATTGAGGAGGGGAAAAAGAAAAAGGTTTGAACATAGTGTACTTTTAACACCCATTCCCTCCTTTCCTTAATACCACTATTTATTCCGTATGAGTAAGAATGGTTTCAAATCACATTGGTTATGTAATATTTTCATGGATTAGTCATTAGACACTTTCAAAATCCAGTAAACCTTGCTTGTTATACTTTTAGGGCCTCCAAAAAAGACACGTGAAAAGAGAGCTACTGGTCCACCGCATGTAACATCCAATTGTGCTGCAAATCCGCGCATTAATCTGAAAATCAGATCACATTTGCAATGTAATTTTTGGGGGTTTGTTGGGGTTTGTTTTTTTTTGGCCACCTACACTGACCATGTATTGCTCTGCTGCTGCTGTGGGGATGTTTGAGGGTATTCCCACGTGCTTACCAAACTGAAAATCACAGCGCATGTGGGAAAACAAAACGTCCGTGTGGCTAGTCCTTTGGGCTGTCCATATCCTCAAGAACAAAAATCTAAACTTGCCTGCCCCACCCCACCAAAAACGAAATACAAGAAAGAACTGTTAATGTTGACTTAAACCTCCCCTCAGTCCATGAGCCCATAATGCCCCTTACCAACAATCAACCTCTGTTGGCTTTTCTTCCACAGTCCTTCCTCTCCCGCCTCCCTCTGTAGCCAGAGAAGCCTGTTACTGAGTAGGCACTAAAAACAGAAATGCAGAGTCAGTCATTGCCATTAAAATGTCACCAATCCAGGGATTGTGGAAGAGCTGCTGCTTTCATAATAAAATAGAGCTAGCAAGGGGAAAGAGGGCTTCCAGGGACTTTCGAAGGTAAGTAACTATATAAATTTCTCAGTTGGGGATGGGATGCAAGTATAGATTTTAGTTATGGGAGTGTAACGCGCTCTTTAAGACGTAGTAAATTATAGTCAATTTACTGATTAGCTTTGTAGGTTAGGTTATTATCCGGGAAACATGAATACTATTTCACACAAATTAAGAGTAACAATTTTTCAACCAACCAAAAGTGTGAAGGTTTTATAACCAACATTGTCATGCAATCAACTCACCATACCATCATCTGTAGACCGTGACGTGCTGGTTGCGCATAGCTTTACTCTTTAACTTTATATACTTGAGATCACTAATCATGGATCCTTGGAAGAAGTGTATCAGGGACCCACAGCCTACAATATTTGGGGGGTGGAGGGTTCTTAGCCCATGCCAGTTATGCACCTGACTGTAGAACTTTTAAGGGCATGTCCACCCCAAAATGAACTTTGGGGTTAAGGGTAGGTCCCCATACCACCCCAATCTGCTGCCATAATTCTTACAGATTTCTGTGATTGGCTGAGAGCAGGCCAATCACAGACACTGCGACTTCACTTGCAACATACAGGGAGATAAGGCTCTGTAGTACGGATCAGGTTTTTAAAAAAACTATTGCAGTGGTTGTGGGCGGGCAGCGTTACTATCTTACCGCCACAGGATTTCACACTAGATGGAACAATGGCTGGATGATGTGGGAGGGGGCTGCGCATGCCTCAGACCTTGATGAGAACGAGGTACGGACAGGGTGGCTCGGTTGGCTCAAGACAGCTTGTAGTCTTCGTTTCCCTAGACTTTGAAAAAGCATAGCTGGAGAACCATAAGGAGCAGCGATGTAAGGTAAGAGTGTGTGGGGGGGGTCCAGTAGTGGTTAAAATTAATATTTTTGTGGGGGTGACATGCCCTTTACTTACATTCGATTACCTGGATTTACAATATATTGATCATATTTGATGTTCAGTTGCTAAAAGTGATCTAATATCTATATACAAGAGCTAATATCTATTAATAGTGGTTAACCTCCCAACATTTCCAGCTCAATGACTGAGACCCAGCAGAACATCAGTGACACATCGGTCAACTAATGTAGAAATCCCACCCTGCCTTTGAGGCTATCCCCAAGCAGAGTGAGGGGCACAACGTTGGTGACTCACCTTAAGGGCGTGGGCCGAGGAAGCCTTGGGGCCGTGTGGCCATAAAAAAAAAAGGGGGCATGGTGGAATGAGGAGATAGAGACTCCTCTTCATTGCGGGAGTCTGGGGTGGTATCCAGCAGGAGTGTGGAGACCACCCCAGAGTGCAGGAGGGTGGGATACCTGACCTAATGTGTGGTCACATTAAATCTGGTGCAAAGGGCCACAAATTATTTTGACCAACAGGTCACTTTTTTTTCAAAATAACTACTCTTCAGCAGAGTGGTAATGGCAATTCAAAATACTTTAAAGTGGCGATAAGTTTTCTAAAAAAAAAAATATTGAGAATTACTGGTATTACATACATATACTGTGTTCTGGTTGGTACAAGGGATACTATATAATATTGAAGAATACTGGTATTATACATATATGTAGTTCTGGGTACAGGGATACATGTAATATGAAATTACTTACTGGTATTCATACATATACTGTAGTTTCTGGTTGGTACAGTGAGATACTATATATATTGAGAATTACTGGTTTAATACCATATATTGTATTCTGGTTTGTACAGGACTATTAATATTGAAAATGTACTGGTATTAATATGAGAATTTGGTATTATACCTATACTTAGGTTTCTGGTTGGTAACAGGGATACTATAGGTACATATGAGAATTTACTGGATTAAATAGCACTGTACTGCAGAGTCCTGGTTGGTACAGGGGATACTATTGATATTGAGAATACTTGGTCATTAATAACTATACTGTAAAGGTCTAGGTGTATCGAGGATACTAATCAATATTAGAATTACTGGTATTTAAGTACATTAATCGTTTATGGTTGGTTATGGCCAGGATAATGATATAATATTGAAAATTACTTACTATTAATCATGATCACTGTAGTTCTGTGGTCATCATATACTGTATCAATTATTGAGAATTACTGGTATGAATACATTATCTGCTATTCTGGTTGGTAGTCAGGGATACTATATAATATTGAGAATTACTGGTATTAATACATATACTGTACGTTTGGTTGTACAGTGGAATACTATATAATATGAGAATTACTGGTATCATACATTACTGCTTTGGTTGGTACAGGGTAATACTATATATATTGAGAATTCTGGTATTATACATAACTGTTATTTCTTGGTTGTAAGGGATTCTATAAATATTGAGGAATACTGGTATTACTACATATACTGTAGTTCTGGTTGGTACAGGGATACTATCTGATATATGAGAATACTGGATTACCTATACTGTAGTTCTGGTTGGTACAGGGATACTATATAATATTGAGATTACTGGTATTAGACCACATATACTGACTGTAGTTCTGGTTGGTACAGGGTACACTATATATATTGAGAAATTATGGTATTAATACATATACTGTAAGTCTGTTGGGTACAGGATACTATATAATATTGAGAATTATGGTATAAGCACATATGCTGGAGTTCTGGTTGGTACAGTGGATACTATATAATATTGAGAATTACGGATTAATACATACTGGTAGTTTGGTGGTACAGGGATACTATTATATTGAGAATTACTGCGTATTAAATATACATGCAGTTAGGTTGGTACAGGGATACATTATAGATTAGAGTATACTGTGTTTAATACATTATACTATAGTTCTGGGTTTGGTATGGGGATACTATATAACATTAGAATTACTGAATTAATACATATACTGTAGTTCTGGTATGTACAGGGGATACTATATTATATGAGAATACTGGTAATTAACACAATATACTGCAGTTTGTTGGTAAGGGCTATATATATTGAAAGAATTGGTATCGATACATATACTTAGTTCTGGTTGGTAACAGGGAATACTATAATGATATGAGACATTACTGGTGATTGACCAATATACCTGAGTCTGGTTTGGTACGAACTTATCTTCTGAAATTACGGTATTAATACATAACTGTGAGTTCTGGTTGGTACGGGATACTATATAATATTGCGAATTACTGGTTATTACAATATACTGTAGTTCTGGTTGGTACAAGGATACTATATATTATTGAGAATTACTGGTGATTAATACATACAACTGTAGGTTCTGGTTGTGGTACAGGATACTATATATATTGAGATTACTGGATTAATACATACTGTAGTTCTGGTTGGTACAGGGATACTATAGAATATTGAGAATTACTGGTATTATACATTACTGTAGTTCTGGTTGGTACATGGATACTATATAATTTGAGAATTACTGGTATAATACATATCTGGAGTTCTGGTTGTGGGATACTATATAATATTGGGAATTACGGTATTAATACATCACTGTAGTTCTGGTTGGTCGAGGATACTATATCAAGTATTGAGAATACTGGTAATTAATAACTGTAGTTTGGTTGGTACAGGATGTACAATCATAAATTGAGATTACTGGTATTAATACATACAATACAATGTAGTTTATGGTTTGGTAACACAAGGGATACTATATAATCTTGAGATTACTTGGTATTAATACATATACGATGTTCTTGTTTGTCCCGCTAATCTATATAATAATCTTGAACTTACTGGTATTAATACATATACTGAGAATTCTGTATTTACATATATTGTAGTTCTGGTTTGGTACAGGGACACTATATATTTGAAATTACTGTATTAATACATATACTGCCTGTAGTTCTGGTGTACAGGGAACTATATATAGTGAGAATTACTGGTATTAATACATTACTGCGATCTGGTTGGTACACAGGGCTACTATATGATCTTGAATTACTGGTATTAATACTATACTGTAGTTTCTGGTTGGGTACATTGATACTATATAATCTTGAAGAATTACTGGTATATACATATACTGCCGATCTGGTTGATCCGGAATCCAAATTGCCATTGAGAGGAGGAACTTTTAGCTGTTTTTTTTTTTTTTGCCTTCCTTTGCATCTAACTGTTAGGTAGGGTTTAAAAGGACAGTGAAAAGGTTGGACTTGAATGGACGCATGTATTCACCTCTATGTTTACACTAAAACATGTTAGAGACTTATAACACAAGGTGCAAACGTTTGCTTCTTACTGGGTACTGGAGTTTAGTTACCTACGTTATACTCAAGTATAAGTCGAGTTTTTCAGGCCTGTAAAAACACCGAAAACTGAACCTCGACTTTAACTCGGGTCCGTCACTACCTGAATCCGGCTGGCCGATCCACTGACTGTTGGCTCTACTGGCGTCACTACTTGACAGACCTGTAGCCCTTCCTGGACGCGAGTAGTGATGGTCAGTGGATGCCCAATCAGTGCATGCCGCACCAATTCCTTCTTTCCAGTCTAGTGATGGCGGGCTGAGGTGGTAGTAACCTCCCAGGCTGAGGTCTCTGATTCCTGGATTATTTGGCCCTGACTTACCTGGCAACTGTGCTCCCGGCTTCTCTACCATAACAAGAACAGTGAGCTTTCCCCACAGCAACTTGGAAACGTGGGTAGGCTGCTGAAAAGGATGGGAAGAGGAGTGTCAGGGTGAACAATTGAACAGTGCTATGGTTAGAGATGGGCTGCAGGGAAATAGGGTTTTATTGTGGGGGTGGGGGGAGAAGTAAGGGGGCATTTGGGTCGGGACAGGATAGTTGCAACTAAAAGCATGCAGGAATTGTGTTTCCAAAAACATCTGTGATGCCAAGGTAGGGATTCTTTTTTAAGGGAACTATGCCTGAAAACAATACTGAATCAGGAGGATGGTACCTATTGCTAAATAGATTTGCCTTCGATTCTGTATGGTTTTGAGGCTTTATTTGCACGCTTAAATGGACAGCAGACTCCAATACTGTAGTCCCATACATTAATAGCATACTGATTATGGGAATGCTGCTGTCCCATATAAATGGCACTAAAGCCTCAAAACTACCAGTTTAGAAGGCAGTAGGGTCATATTTGCTACCCTCAACTTATACTCGAGTCAAATCAGTTTTCATTTCCACTCATCATTTTTTTTAAGTTAAAAATAGGTATCTCAACTTTTGGGTTTCTCCGATCGACTTATATTTTACGAGTACATATGGTTTACCACCAGATTAATAGCACAGGAAACCTTTTGCATGGTATACTGCATGTTTATTGTTGGTGAACACAGTACACATGTCTGACATGAACATTGCCATATTTTGTTTTCCTTGAATATCTGTAGTCATTTTTTTCGCTATGGGCTTCAGCAAAAGGGGCAATGGATGTGGACTGCATAGATTCTGACAGACCAGTCATAGTGGCAAATCCCACCCTACCCCCGTGCCTATGCAAGATTAAGCGTTTGGTTTTAACCATTTCCAAATTATTTTCTTAATAGCGTCGGCGTAGCCTATGAACTAATAGCTTAGTTAAGATAAGCGGCAACAATTTTTGCTGATAAAACCCCTTACACCACCCATTGTGCCATTCATTTAGACTTACTTTTAGTACTACATCGTCGTGTTAATATTTCAAGCTTCCCGAGGTTTCAATTGTTAATATCAGAGCTTACTACCTAGTGTACATTTAATCTGTCAAGGGCACAGCAGGTCTCAGTTTTTTCTCAGAGACTTTTTTCCTTTATTGAATGTTTCTGAGTAGCTGGTTATATCCACGATCCCTATAGGGGCACTTAACGTTCCTGAAACTCATCAGTGCATGCGGCTTACTTCCATTTCTCAAGATTACATAATACAATTATCTTCCCTGATCTAACAGAATCAGAAGCTTCTCAGCATTTGCTGATGCCATGACGTTATACAACCACATAGAATGTCTAATACTTCCCCCTAAGGCTGAGGCCGCACTGCGCAGACGTTATCCGTGCCTTCTGTCTGCTTGCGCTGCAATCTGCCCAATGTTTCACATGCAATCGCAAAACACATCTTGATTGCGTCGCTCCTGTAATGGATTGCCGCGCTGAGGCATGTAATTTAGTCACCACCTCATTGACGTGCACGGCTCTGCATTTCTCACGTGCAAAGAAATTGCAAACGCGGTTTGTAAGCGTGTTGAAACACTCTATTGTGGCTCGGCCATAATGAATAAATACATGCCAAGCAATATTGGGGGCATAGGATGGAGGCCCCTGAGCTAGTCAATAAATGTCAGTCCCTTATATTTTAGTTCCATCATGCTTTTGTGTCTGCTTCCATGTGTCATATGTGGTCTCAGCTTTTCCCATTCATCTTGCTGTCCTCCTGTCGTGTGGGGGTGTTGGCCTTTTACTTTCCTCCTCCTTTTTGATTACTAACATTACCTCCCCCCTTGACCGTTGCATTCACATCTTTTGAGGGGCTCATTCATTTCACTCTCGCACCCCTTGTCCCTACGAGTATCTGTGGTGTACAGACCTCCGTCTACGTCTCCTCTGCATCTCCTCTCCGACTTTAAAACTTGCCTTACTCTCTTTCCTTTCTGCTGACTTTCCTGTTCTGATTCTGGGGGACTTCAACTGTCACATATTTGATGACTCCTCCCTCTCCTGGCCCTCTCACTTCCTACATTATCAGTGAGCAACGACTAATGCTAGTACTCACAAGGATGGGCCACTTCCTAACCTAGTGTTCACGTAATTAACCTCTGTCTCATCGTTTCAATCTAACCCCTTCCCACTTTCTGATCATCATATTTATTACTTTTCAGGCTCACATCCCTCCCTTCTTCCTCCTGTCCCTCCATCTGTGTCTCTGTCCGTAATACTAGAATCCTATATCTCCTTTCACTCGCCTTGGCCCCTTTCCCTTTATGTCTCTCCTCCCTTTTGACAGTTGGATGACCTGACGCGCCTTGCTAATTCCTAAAGTTCTACTATCCGACTAACACAAAGACTCTTTTCCCCTTGCATTCCCACAGTGAGGAACCTCTAATCCCAGCTGTGGCCCCACCCACTTCCCGTTTAATTCGTAGGTGACGCCACGCGTTGCTGCTGAACGTGCTGTGAGAAAGTCCCGTACACAGGCTGACTTTCTCCATTACAATTCATGCTGCAATTCTCGGCTCTGGGCTCCTACTGGCAAAACAGACTATTACCGTAACCTCTAAATAACAGAAAAATTCAACGTCCCTCCTCATCTTCACCCCCTTCCTGCGCCCCTCTCCCTCCCCGCTGATCCTCTCTTTCTCCGCACTCTCCCCAGGATTTTGCACATTACTTCCAATCAAAAGTGAGTCCATCCGTGTGCAGATCTCTAGTATTCGGGATAACTCTCATATGATGTTTCCTTTCCCTCGCCTCAGCTATTGTTGATCTTTTTCTTCCTGTGACCATTCAGAAGTTCCTCCTCGCCTGCTTCTATCATGTCTGCTCACGACCTGTCCTCTTAATCCCAAATCCCTCTTATTACGAAGCAATGTAAATCATGTGCTTACCCTAGACTCGCCCACTATTCAATGCCTCCCTTAATCTGGATCTGGAAACCCTTCCATCTTTACGCATTCCATGTTAAGCCCATAACAAGCCTCGCTGGACCCCTCTGTTTAGCCAATTAACCAACCAGTCTATCTCTCTCTAAACTTGCTCTAGACAATTAGTCTTCTTCTCCCGTATCACTACCACTTCATTCTCATAACCTTTGATCCTTTGCAATCTGGATCCATCAGTGCATTCCACAGGGACGGCTTCCTGTGTAAGGGTTGTAAATGATCTGCAGGTTGTCAAAGGCCATGGTCACTTTTCTATTCTAATCCCCTTGACCTCCCTCTGCTTTCGACAACGTCGATCATTCCCTCCCTAATGCGATACTTTACTCTTTGTGGGCCTTCGAATGTAAGTGGCACCTGGTTTCTACCTATCTCTCTGACAGAACCTTACTCTGTATCTTATGTAACAACACTCTTCCTCCGTTCCTCCCCTTGGTGTGGGGGGTCCGCGCAGTGTCTGTTCTTAGTTCTTATACCCTTATTGTTCTCACCTCTACAAACCATTTCCGTGGAGATTTGATCACCTCTTTTGGCTTCAAATATCATTTATATGGCAGACGATACCAAATCTACTTGTCCACCAATGCTAACTCCCTGACATCCAATCACGTTCCTCCGACTGCCTCCTTGCCATCTCCTCTGGATGTCTCACAACGCTACCTCAAATGAAATCTTTCTAAAACTGAACTGATCATTTTTCCACCTAAACCTGCTCCTGTCCCACTCTTTCTTGATCTCTGTTTGACAAATACCCCATTTTCCCTATCCAATCTGCACGCGCCTAGGGGTAATTATTGACTCCTCTCTCCTTTCTAAACCAGATTAACTATGTTGCGAAAAACCCTACCGCTTCTTATTTCGCAATAGAGCCCACTCCGAGGTTCCTTTCCTCCCGACCACTGCTATGCTATGCATGCTCTCATCCTATCGGCCGGGACTATTGCAACTACTACTTCTACTTTCTGGTCGTCCTGCTCCATCTCTTACCCCTTCAGTCCATACTAAACTCTGTCACACGTATTATTTCCGCTCTATAAACCAGATCCACATCTCCTCTGTCCCGGACAACAACTGGTTCCCTCCCTTAAACATCGCATTGTATATAAAATCCTTTCTTTCAACATTAAAATCCTTTTGCCTGCTGCTCCTCCTTATATTTCCTCTCTAGTCTCCCCATATGTTTTTCCTGCCCTTACCTCTGCTCATCCGCAGCCCATCTTCCTGTACAGACCCCCCACTCGTGCTGCTCCTCTCGTGTTGAAATTTTCTCTCTTGTAGCTCCGTCCTCTGAATTCGTCCCCTCTCTCTCTACGTCAAGGACCTAATTAGTAGGTTTAAATGGAACCTACACACCTACCTCCTATCTGGTAAACAAGCACAGTAATATGGTATCTATCTATCATATATGAAAGCTACCCTTACATCCTACCTTTCTGGTTACCAGCACAGTAATTGTATCTATATATCTATATAGATAAATCTACCCTTACATCTACCTATCTGGTACCCAGCACAGTATATGTTAATCATATATATCTATATATGTATAAATCTACCCTTACATCCTACCTATCTGTAACCAGCACAGTATATGGTATCTATATATGATATCTAGAGCCTTAACATCCTGCCCTATCTGGTCTAACCCACAGTATATGTATCTATTATCTATATATGATAAGCACCCTTACATTCTACCTATCTGGTTAACCACACAGTATATGGTATCCTATATCTGAATCAATCTCCCCTACATCCTACCTATCTGGTACCAGCCACCGTATTGTATCTAATCTCTATATATGATAAATCAACACCCTTACATCCTACCGATCTGGTAACCACACATTATATGGTATCTAATACTATATATGTAATCTCCCTTCATCCCTACCTATCTGGTACCAGCACAGTATTGGTATCTCATATATCTATATATGATAAATCTAAACCATTACATCCTACCTATCTGTAACCAGCACAGTATATGGTATCATATAACTATATATGATAAATCTAGCCCTTACATCTACCTATCTGGTAACAACCAGTATATAGTCTTCTATATATCTATATATGATAACTCTAGCCTTATCCTACTTCTGGTAACCACAACAGTAGATGGTTCTATATATCTATATTATGATAATCTACCCTAACATCCTAACCTATCCCGGTAACCAGCACAGTATATGGTTCTCTATATATCTATATGATAATCCTATCCCTTCTCCTACTATCCGGTAACCAGCACAGTATATTTTATCTATATATCTATATATGATAAATCTCCCCTTACAATCCTACCTATCCGGTAAACCAGCACAGTATCTGGTAGCGATATATCCTATATTATAAATCTAACCCTTACATCCTACCTATCCGGTAACCAGCACAGTAATATGGTAATCTATATATCATATATGACTAAATCTCACCCTTAACATCTTATCTATCGGTAACCAGCACGAGTATATGGTATCTATATATCTGATATGATAGTAAATGACCATTCTTACATCCTTACCTATCCGTTAACCAGCACAGTATATTGGTAATCTTGTATATACCTTATTAGTGATAAATGCTACCTTAACATTCCTACCATCTGGTACCCAGCACAGTATATGGTATCTATATATCTATATATGATATAAATCTACTCTGTCACATCCTACCTATCTGTGTTAACCAGGCAACAGTATATGAGATCTATATATTCTATTATGTAAATCGTACCCTTACATCCTACCTAGTGCTATGGGAAACAGGCACAAGGATATGGTACTATTATTTTATATATAAATTACAACCCTTACTCCTACTATCCGTGGAACCACACGTACTATTGTAATATGATATCTATATAGATAAACTACCCTTATATCGCCTACCTTATCTGTGTAACCATCACAGTAGATGGTTATCTATATATCTTATAATGATAAATCTAACCCATTAACATCCTACCTATCTGGTAACCAGAACAAGTTATGGGGTGTATACTATATAGCTATATATGATGAATAATCTACCTTACATCCTACCTATCGGTAACCAGGCACAGTTATATGGTATCTATATATCTATATATATAAATGATCTTCCACCTACATCCCTACTATTGGTACCAGCCACAGTTATTGTATGCTATATACGACTAGTATATGATAAACTCTAGCCTGTATCCTACATCCGTAGATACCAAGACACAGTATAGTGTATCTATATATCTATGTAGATGGATGAAATTATCCCTACATACCTACCTATCTTGTACCAGCACAGTATTGATAATCTATATCGTTCTATATATATAAATACTCTAGCCTGTACGAATCCTCCTATCTGGATAAAGGCCTGTAAGGTTCTATATATATTATATAAGTAAATCTACCCTTACAGTCCTACACTATTCGGATACCAGCACAGTATCTGGTAATCTCTATATCTATAATATGATACCCTCCTTTTACATCCTACCTATCTGGTAACCAGCACAGTATATGGTATCTATATATCTAACATATATGATAAATCTACTACCCTTACATCCTACCTATCTGTACCCAGCACAGTAATATTTTTTTTTGGTTTTATCTATATATCTATATATTATAAATCTAACCCTTACATCCTACCTAGCTGGTAAACCAGCACAGTATATGGTATCTATATATCTATATATTATAAATCTACCCCTTACATCCTACCCTATCTGGTAAACACAGCACAGTATATGGTATCTTATATATCTATATATGATAAATCTACCCTTGCAAATCCTACATATCTGGTAACCAGCACAGGATATGTATCTATATATATCTATATATGATAAATCTACCCTTACATCCTATCTATCAGCCGGAACCAGCACAGTATATGTATCTATATATCATATAGGATAAATCTAGCCTTACATCCTACCTATCCGTTTGACAGCACGTATATGGTTATCTATATATCTATATATGATAAATCTACCCTACATCCTACCTATCTGGTAACGACCAGCAACATTATATGGTATCTACATATGATTAAAATCTAACCCTTACATCCTACCTATCTGGTAACCAGCATAGTTATATGGTATCTATCTACTTTATGATAAATCTACCATACACCTACACCTATCTGTCACCAGCACCGTATATGGTGATCTATTATATCTATATATGAATAAATCTATCCTTACATCCTACCTATCCGTAACCAGCACAGTATATGTATCTATATATCTAATATGATAATCTACCCTTACAGTCCTACCTATCCGGTACCGCACAGTATATGGGTTATCTATATATCTATATATGATAAATCTAGCCTTACTCCTACCTATCTGGGTAACCCGCACAGTAATATGGTATCTATATATCTATATATGATAATCTACCCTTACATTCTACCGATCTGGTAACCAGCACAGTAGATGATATCTATGATCTATATATGATAAATCTACCCTTACATCCTAACTATCTGTAACCAGCAAACACAGTAATATGGTAATCGATATATCTATATATGATAAATCTACCCTTACATCCACCTATCCGGTAACCGCACAGTGCATGGTTCAGTAATCCTATATCATGAATAAATCTACCTTACATCCTACCTATCTTGGTAACACACGTATTGTAATCTATATATCTATATATGAATAAATCTACCTAAGCTACCTACGTAAACCGTAATATCATCTATCTTAATCTCTAACCCTTACTTACCTATCTGGTAACCAGCACAGATAATGGTATCTATTATATCTAATAGATAACATTACCCTTACATCCTACCTTCCGGTAAACCAGTCACAGTATATGGTATCTATCTAAGCTATATAGATAAATCTAGCCTTACATCCTACCTATCCGTAACCAGCACAGTATATGGTATCTTATATATCTATATTGATAAATCTACCTACCATCCTACTATCCGGTAACCAGCACAGTATATGGCTAACTCATAATATCTATTATTATAAAGACTACCCTTACAATTCCTCTATCTGGACGTAGAAAGTATCATATTCTATAGAGATACACCTACCCTATCTGTAACCACCTATTGGTATCTATATATCTATATATGATAAATCTACCTTACACTCCTACCTATCTGTAACCAGCCATTATATGGTATCTATATATCTATAATGATAAAATACTAAACCCTTACATCCTACCTATCTGGTAACCAGCGACCAGTATATGGTATCTATATATCTATATAATGATACATCTACCTTACATCCTACCTACTGGTAACCCACGATATATGGTATCTATCATATCTATATATGAATAAATCACCCTTATCCTACCTATCTGGTACCCGGCACAGTTAATAGTTATCCTATATATCTATATTGGATAAATCTAACTCTTCATCTACCTATCTGGTAACAACACAGTATATGAGTATCTATATATCTATATATGATAAAATCTCCCTTCGTCCTAACCTATCTGGTAACCCGCACAGTATATGGTATCTATATATCTATAATATGAAAATCTAAGCCTTTCATCCTACTATCTGGTAACCAACACAGTATATGGTATCTATTATCTATATATGATAATCTAACCCTTACATCCTACGCTATCTGGTAACCACACAGTAGTGTATCTATATATCTATATAGGATAAAACTAGCCTTACTCCTACCTACATCTGGTAACAGCACCAGTATAATGTACTATATATCTATATATGATAAATCTAGCCTTACATCCTACCTATCTGTAATAGCGCCAGTATATAGTATCTATATATCTATATATGATAAATCTAGCCCTTACCATCCTGACCTATCCGGTAACTCGTCACAGTATATGGTATCTATATATTTCTTTATATATGATAAATCTTCCCTATTACATCCTACCTATCCGTAGACCAGTCACGTATATAGGTATCTTATATATCTATATATATGAAATCTACCTTACATCCTACCATCCGGTAACCAGCACAGTATATGGTATCTATTATCTCTATATATGATACATCTACCTGACATCCTACCTATCCGGTAACCAGCACAGTAATTTACTCTTCTATCTATATATGTAAATCACCCCTTACATTCCTACCCTATCCGGTAAACCAGCAACATATAATGGGTATCTATATATCTATATATGATAAATCTAACGTCCTTACAATCCTACCTATCCGGTAACCAGCACAGTATATGGATCTCTATATCCTATATATGATAACTCTACCCTGACAAGTCTTCCTACCTATCCTGGTACCCGCACAGTTATGGTATCATATATAATGAAATTCTAGCGTAATCCATATGGAAACCCATAAGTACTAATTCTGATTGATACTCCCTACATGCCTACCTATCTGGTAACCAGCACAGTATATGGTATCTAATATCTATATATGATAATCTACCCTTACATCCTACCTATCTGGTAACAGCACAGTATATGGTATCCTATATACTATATAGAATAAAATCTACCCTACAATTCCTACCTATGCGGTCACCAGCACAGTATATGGTATCTAGTATATCTATAATGATAAACCTACCTTTACATCCTACTATCTGGTACCAAGCACAGTAATATGATAATCTATATATCGATATATGATAAATTATCTACCCTTACCAATCTACCTATCTGGGTAACCAGCAATACATATGGTATCTATATATCTATATATGACATAAATCTACCCTTACACTCCTACCTATCTGGTAACCAGCACAGTATAATGGTATCTATATATCTATATATGATAATCTACCCTTACATCCTACCTATCCGTAACCAGCACAGTAATATGGTATCTATATACTATATATGATAATCTAGCCTACATCCTACCTATTGGTAACACACAGTATATGGTAATCTTATATATCTATATATGATAAATCTCAACCTTACATCCTACTATCTGGTAACACACCAGTATATGGTATCTATGATATCTATATTGATAATCTCACCCTTAACATCCTACCTATCTGGTTAACCAAGCACAGTATATGGTCATCTATAAATATCTATATATGATACATCTACCCTTACATCCTACCTATCTGGTAACAGACAGTATATGGGTATCTATATCTCTATAATGATAAACCTACTAACGCCTACAATCTACCTATCTGGTACGCAGCACAGTATATGGTAGTCTATATATCTTATTAATATAAATCTACCCTTAACTCCTACCTCTGGACGCAGCACAGTATATGGTATCTATATATCCAATATGATACATCTACCCTGACATCCTACCATCTGGTCAACCAGCACAGTATATGTGTATCTATATATCTATATATGATAAATCTACCCTTCAATCCTACCTATCTGGTAACCACACAGTATATGGTTTATATCTATATCTCTAAGATGATAAATCTACCTTGCATCCTACCTATCTGGTACCACCACGTATATGGTATCTATATATCTATATATGATAAAATCCTACCCTCCCTACATCCTATCTATTCCGGTAACCAAGCCAGTATTGGTATCTATATATCTATATTGAAAATCTAGCCTTACATCCTCACCTATACGGTTAATCACACAGTATATGGTATCTATATATCTATATATGAAAATCTACCCTTACAAATCCTCACTATCTGTAACCAGCACGAGTATATTGTATCTTATATTGATAATCTACCCTTTACATCCTACCTATCTGGTACCGCATAGTCTCATGGTATCTGATATATCTATATAAGATAATCTACCCTTACAATCCTACCTATCTGGTAACCATCACAGTTCATGGTATCTTATATCTATATATGATAATCTATCTTCATCCTACCTATCCGGTAACCAGCACGTATATTGGTATCTATCTCTATATAGATAAATCTACCCTACAATCCTACCATCCGGTAACCGCACAGTGATAATGGTATCTATATTCTATATACTGTAAATCTAGCCTATACATCCTACCTATCTGGAACCATCACAGTAATGGTATCTAGTATCTAATATGATAAATCTACCCTACATCCACCTATCCTGGTAACCAGCACAGTAGATGATATCTATATCTATTATATGATCAAATCTACCCTTACACCTACCTATCTGGTAACCAGCACGTAATTGTAATCTATATATCCTTATTAATATAATCTACCCTTACATCCTACCCTACCGGTTTTTTAACCACACAGTATATGGTATCTATATAATCTATTATAATGATAATCTAAGCCTTTACATCCTACCTATTCCAGTAACCAGCACACGTATATGGTATCGCTATATATCTATATATGATACATCTACCCTTACAATCTACCTCTCCGGTAACCAGCACAGTATATGGTATCTATTAATCTATATATGATAAACTACCCTTACATCCTACCTATCTGGTAATCCACATGAGTCATATGGTATCTATATATCTATATATGGATAAATCTAACCCTTACAAATCCTACCTATCTGGTAACCAGCCAGTATCAATGAGTATCTATATATCTATATATGATAAATCTAAAACCCTTACACCTCCTATCTGGTAACCCATCACAGTATATGGTACTAATATCTTATATATATAAATCTAACCTTACTCCTACTATCTGGTAACCATGCACAGTATAATGGTATCTTATATCTATCATATGATAAATCTAAAACCTTACATCCTACCTATCTGGTACCAGCACAGTAGATGTATCATATATCTTATATGATAAATTCACCCTTACAATCCTACCTATCTGGTAACCACACAGTACTAATGGTATCGATTTCCTATATATGATAAATCTAGCCTTACATACCCTACCTATCTGGTAAACCAGCACAGTATATGTATCTATATATCTCTATATGGATAATCTAGCCTTACATCCTACCTATCTGTAACCAGCACAGTAATATGTATCTATATTCTATAATTGATAAAATCTCACGCCGTTACATCCTACCTACGCTGGTAACCATCACAGTATATGGTATTCTATATATCTATATATGATAAATCTACCCTTACATCCTATAACCTATCTGTACACCAGCACAGTATATGGTATCTATAATGCATAATCTGATAGATCTACACCTTACATCCTACCTCTTCTGGTAACGCAGCACGTATAGATTGTTTTATATTGCACTGCATAAACGTCTTACTCAGCACTTATACCCCATTTCATTGTATCTGTATGTTTACTCCACCCTACTACTAGATTGTGAAGCTCTATGGGGCAGGGCCTCATTAACCTCTTGTGGGCAAGCCCTACAACTTCCTATTTATATAATTTATATATTTACGTACTGAACAATCTATGTTTATCCCCTTGTATACTTTATTGTATTTTTGTACTGTACAGCCTGCGTCCCCAAGTGGCGCTATATAATAAACATATACATACTACATTATTATAGAGATGTCCACTGACTTCAATGGAACATAAGGTCAGAAACTGTTATATACTGGCGTTACCTGTGACTTGGGCCAAGGCACCCTAACGCACGTGCCATACGTCTTGGTGCCCGCTTGTGCTGCGGTCCCTCCATTTTAGTGATTGATTACATGCAATAACACCAAAATGGTCCATCCATGCGCTAAGCAATCACCGATTGTAGCGTGCCTCAGTGCTCTGCGTGCCACTCTAATTTATTCCCATTTTTAGATGCACTGATGTGGCCTAAACCTATAGTCCTGTAAGGGTATGATGTGGACTGAAGTTCAAAATCAACCAGCTCATTTCATAATGGTGTTTTTGGACTACTTGCTGCCCTTAACTGATTGCAGTTTTAAATAGCGCTTAAGCTGGATAATTATTACCATATTAAAGTCTATGTACAAAGGGTTTGTGTGACGTAATGAACAGGAACTGTGGTGGTTGTGAGCAGTGTCTTGTAAAAGTCAACCTTTGGCACTCCACCTGCAACGATTACCATCATATCATTGAGACAAACGCGTGGGTGTGCTACACCGTCTCGAATTACCCCCGAGAGCACAGCGGGATATTTGTTATTCTGTAAATCCTCTTTTTTGTCGTTAGGGGTTGTGCGGCTTTAGGCTGTAGCTCATTTTCCTCCGATTTTTTGCTTTTCCTATCTTACCTTCTAAAGAAAAAAGGTTATATACTAGATTTTGTGATAACACCGTTTAAGGTCAAGTCCCCCCATTAAATAACAACTCTTATTACGTACCACCCCCTATTACAAACTGTACTTATACTACCTACTTACAGACCCCAATTCTCTGCCGCGGCAGTCCTCTCTCTCCCTTACGGGTCCATTTGGGGGTACGTTCTTAGTGCAGCGTAGTTTTAAGGTGTTAGCACGCTACCTAGTTCTGATCGGTAACCATGACTTCACAACCAATTTTTTGTGCCGGCCCGTCTCGCAAGTAATCAGAAGAGAAACTACCATGCAGTCTCCACAAGTCCTATTTACCAGAGGCTACTGTGATTTTTTCACAGAGCAAGTTGGCTCTCTGTGTATCTTCCCAGCTTTGTGTGGAGAGCAGTCAGCATCCTGGAACGCTGTAGTGATCATGTTGTGGCCAATCTCGGCATCCTGTTTCCGGAAGATTGCCTACTCTGCTGCTGTAAGTGCTCAAAACCATCTCACAACCCGCTGCACAGGGGTGTGTCCAGTCCAGCGAAGGATCGGGTCTGTAAGTATGTGTTAAACATAGGGTTAAAGTGAAATAGCCACATACGATTTTACTTTATTCTCCTTTATAAGAAAACGCTGCAGTTGAAAAGACACGCTTCAGATTTCTGTGAGCTACGGTATTTATTTGGGAGAATCAGTGTAAAACCATTAGCTGAAAATTGGCTTTTGTTGAAATGAATGCATCAGACTATGAAAGGAGGGATAATGAAAGAGTGTCCGGCCGTACCAAAGGGAATTCAGTTCCATTACATGAAACTTTTCGGGAACATTCTAAGGTTCTGGTAGGACTGGAACAGCAGGTGATTCAATGAATACAATTAGATTTAGAGGGCACAGAACAAAAGACAATGGTTTTGAAGATGAGAGCTGGAACATTCTGAGTTTTTACCTGCTCTTAATCTTAGATGGTTTTCTGGGGATACCAGTTGCATGAATCTCATTGCTCCGAATCCTTATCACAGCAAAATAGCAACCTGGTAACAGTGTTTTGATCAGACATTTTTAAACAATAATCAACCTTATAACTCAGATGGAAGTCACAAGGTGAAATTGATTGCCGTGTGGGGAGTAAAATTTCCAGGAAAAAAAGTTTAGAACGTGACTGTATAGTAATGTTATGGGGCTATATACAGTAAACTATATTGCTAATTGTTATCCCAACTTAACCACTTGTAATACTGGCCATTTCTATGGGGCACATTTATATGTATCTCGCCCATGCTGGAACTTCGCTGGACAAAGAACATTATTTCTACAATATTTATAACCAGATCCAAATAATATTGGCCGTATTCATGCCCCAGCGTACTTAGAAAAAGTGAAAAAGCAACAAAACTCTCCCAATACCAACCATGATTTCGGGACAATTTTACACTTGTTTGTTATTATCAGCCAACCAACCAACCTCAGAATGCCAGCCTATTCAGCAGTCCTCTTGACGTCTAATAAGCAGTCTCACTTATGTATCTCTGTCAATCTGTCGTCTGTTTCCCCAAACTTCCAGTGTGTCCTTCCCTCCCTCTTTTAACGAACTGTAGATTTCCTTCATTCTTCCAACTTCCCCCATACACCCCTTTAATGCTCCGCCTAACATGCCCTCCCGTATGTTTAGTACTGTACAAGTGCGCTAGCAATCAAATATATTGCACATGGTCTGTACTGGGTAATATTTGAACCAACTAGACTGTAAATATAAGCCCAGAGCAGTCGTCAGCTGGGTACAACTGGTTACAATAGTGGGGTAATATAATAATAGCCAATACTGTACTTACTGAGCTAGACTGCGGTAACAGAGTAGTCTACCCACCAACCACCCCCTTTTACAATACCCAGGGTTAGGACCTAAACTGGCACACTTGAAATACCACCTTAGGAAGGGGGTTGGACCCCCCGAAACGTTGTGGTCCTGCATGTTGAAGCACTTTAAATAAATGAAATTTGTGATTTATTTTCAAGTGTGCCCCCTGCTTTTTGTATGGATTGTGATATTCACCTATTGGCACAGGCTTCAGGAGTGCACCTTCTTAACTTACCTGTTGGATATGCCCACAACTTTTTGAATTGAAGGACCTAAACTACTAGAATCCTCACCCCTGGGTCGAGCCTAACCTGTTTAAGATTGCTATTCAGTGTATTGTTCACAGTCTCTCTCTCCCCTCTCTGCCTGGGCCAATATCAAAAGGAGACACCTTCATGAACACTGTTTGAGATATAAATCAACATGAAGAGGATCTGGTTCCGACTCGGACAAACGGACCCTTCGTTCGAGCGATTTGTTCACAAAAATCGCTCGAACGAGGGTTCGTGTCCGAGTCGGAACCAGATCCCATCCTAGTATTGTATACCTCAACTGTTTCCTGAGTGTGTCTTCCTTTTGATATTGGCCCAGGCATAGAGGGGGAGACTGGCAACAATACACCTGCTACAACTTAAACATGTTAGGCTCGACCTCAGGTGATGATCTAGCAGTTTAGTCCTAATATCAAAAAGTTGTGGATATCCAACAGGTTAAGTAAGAAGGTGCACTCCCTGAGCCTGTGCCATATCATGAATATACAATCCATATCAAAAGCATGGGGGGCACACGTGAAAATAATCACAATTTTCATTTATTTAAGTGCTCACATGCCGGTACACAACGTTTCGGGGGTCAACCTCCCTTCCTCAGGTGTGTATTTTCAAGTGTGCCAGTTTAAGGTCCTAACCCTGGTTATTTTCAACAGGGGTGGTGCTGCTCTGTACCTTCAGCTAGCTTCCGTAATTTAAAACAGGATTGGGCTATTTATATCTTCCCCTATTGTACCTCAGTACCCGCTGATCGCTAGCTCTTTGGGCTTATTATTTTACAGTCTAGTTTGTCAAATATTTACCCAGTACAGACCAGTGCAATAATTTGATTGCTAGCACTTGTACAGTACTTACAATACGGGAGGGATTGGTATTAGGAGCATACAGGGGTGTATGTGGGGGAAGTTGGAATAAGGAAGAATCTTACGTTAGTTAAAGGGAGGGAAGGACACACTGGATGTTGGGGAACAGTACAGACAGATTGACAGATAGACCATAATGAGACTGCTTTATTAGACTGTCAATGAGACTGCTGAATAGGCATGGCATTCTAGTTTGGTGGGTTGGCTTGATAATAACAAACCAGTAATTGTCGAAATCTGGTCTGGTATTGGGCGACTTTTTGGTGCCTTTTTTTCACTTTTTCTAGTGACTCTGGCGCATGAATACACATATTATTATGGATCTGACAGTTATAAATATTGGTAAAATAATGTTTCTTTTCCATAGCGAAGTCAGCCATGGGGCTATATCCATTTAAATGTGCCCCATATAAACTGGCCAGTATTTAACAAAGTGGTTAAGTTGGGGTACACATTTAGCAATATAGTGTCTACTGTATATAGCCATAACCATAATATTACAGTCCGTCTACTCTTTTTTTTCCTGGAAATTTTATCACACGGCAATCACTTTCACTTTTTGTGCTTCACATCTGATTAGAAGGTTGATTATTGTTTAAATGTCTATAAACACGTTACCAGGTTTGCCTATTTTGCTGAAAATTCGAGAATGAATTCTATGCAACGGATCCCCCAACCCATCTAAGGAAATGAGCATTTAACCAGATTGTTCCGCTCTCCTCTCTAAACCATTCTCTTTTGTTCTGGGCCTCTCAATCTTATTATTTCATGAATCCTGCGTTCCAGTCCTCCGAACCTTTATATTTTCCCGAACGTTTCATGTAATGGACTGAATTCCCCTTTGGGGTACGGCTTTGATCACTCATTTCATTAATCCCTCCCTTGTCATGTCTGATGACATTCATTTTCACAGAGCCAATTTTTTCAGCTAATGTTTTTGACCCTGATTCTCCCAAATAATACCGTAGCTTCACAGATCTGAAAGCTGTTTTCTTTCAAACTGGCGTCTTATTAACGGAGAACTAAAGTAAAATAGTGTGGGTATTTCACTTTAACCCCATGTTTAACACTACTTACAGACCGACCCGTCCTTCGCTGGGACTGACACACCCCTTCTGCAGCTGCTGTGCGCTGGTTTTGAGCACCTACAGCACAGAGTAGGCACTCCGGGACAGATGCCAGAGATTGGCCACAACAATCACTAACAGCTGTTCATGATGCTGCCTGCTTCTGCACACACGCTGGGAGATACACAGAGAGCCACTTGCTCTGGAAAAATCACAGATGAGTCCTCTGTAAATAGACTTTGTGGAGGCTGCTGGGTGTCTCTCTTGATACTTGAGAGCGGCACAAAAATTGGTTTGAAGTCATGGTTACCGTCAGAATCGGTTAGCGTGACAAAAAAAAAAACAAACAATAAAAACAAAAAAAGAAAAAAAAAAAAAAAAAAAAAAAAAAAAAAAGAAAAAAAAAACAACAAATAACACCTTAAACATCCCTGCCCTAACGCCACGTACCCCCATACATGACCCTAAGGTGGAGAACTGCCGCGGCATAGAATTGTTCTGTAAGTAGGTAAGTATAAGTGACATTGTAATAGGGGTACTGTATAAGATATTGTTTATTGAATGTTGGACTTGACCGTTTAACGTGATTATACAAAATCTAGTTTAACCTTTTTTCTTTTATAAGGTAATCATAAAAGCAACACTCAGGCACATGAGCTACAGCCTACAGCTCGTCACAACCCCTAACAGAAAAAAAGAGGATTTTACAGAATAACAATATTATATAGTATCCCTGTACCAACCAGAACTACAGTATATGTATTAATACCAGTAATTCTCAATATTATATAGTAATCCCTGTACCAACCAGAACTACAGTATATGTATTATAACGTAATTCTCAATATTATATAGTATCCCTGTACCACCAGAACTACAGTATACTGTAGTATTAATACCAGTATATTCTCATTATATAGTATCCCGTACCAACCAGAACTACAGTATATATGTATTAATACCAGTAATTCTTATATTAAATAGTATCCCTGTCCAACCAGAACTACAGTATGGTTTAATACCAGTATTCTCAATATTATATAGTATCCCTGTACCCACCAACTACAGTATATTATTAATACCGTAATTCTCATATTATATAGTATCCCTGGATCAACCAGAACTAACGTATATGTATTAATACCAGTATTCTCAATATTATATAGTATGCCAGTAGCAACCGAACTACAGTATATGTATTAATACCAGTAATTCTCAATATTAATACTATCCCCTACCAACCAGAACTACAGTAAATGTATTATACCAGTATTTTCAATATTATATAGTATCCTCTGTACTAACAGAACTACAGTATATGTATTAATACCAGTAATTCTCAATATATAGTATCCCTGTACCAACCAGAACTACAGTATATGTATTAATATCCAGTAATTCTCAATATATAAAGTATCCCTTACCAACCAGAACTACAGTATATGTATGTATTAATACAGTAATTCTCATTATTAGTATCCCTGTACCAACCAGAACTACAGTATATATATATATTAAACCAGTAATTCTCAATTATATAGTATCCCTGTACCACCAGAACTACAGTATATATATATTAATACCAGTAATTCTCAATATTATATAGTATCCCTGTACCAACCAGAACTACAGTTATATATATATATTAATATTATTATTCATAGATATATATATATAATACCAGTAATTCTCAATATTTATATAGTATCCCTAGATCAAACCAGACTACAGTATACTTATTATACCAGTAATTCTCAATATTATATAGTATCCCTGTCAACCAGAACTGACAGTTATGTATAATACCAGTAATTCTCAATATTATATATATCCCTGTACCAACCAGAACTATCAGTATATGTATTATACCAGTATTCTCAATATTATATAGTATCCAGTACAACCAGAACTACAGTATAGTATTTAATACCAGTAATTTCAATTTATATAGTATCCCTTACACCAGAACTACAGTATATGTATTAATACCAGTATTCCAATATTATATATCCCGTCCAACCAGAACTACAGTATGTTTATACCAGTAATTCTCAATATTATATAGTATCCTCTACCAACCAGACACAGTATATGTTTAATACCATAATTCTCAATATTATATAGTATCCCTGTACCACAACCAGAACTCACGTTTTGTATTAATACCTAATTCTCATATATAATAGTAGCCCTGTACCAACCAGAACTATATATAGTATTAATTACCAGTAATTCTGATATTATATAGTATCCCTGTACCAACCAGAACTACAGTATATGTAATAATACCAGTAATTCTCAATATTTATAAGTATCCCTGTACCAACCAGAACTACAGTTATGTATTAATCCCAGTAATTCTCGATATTAAATAGTATTCCCTGTACCAACCAGAACTATAGTATATGTATTAATACCAGTAATTCTCAATATATATAGTATCCTGTACCAACCAGAGCTACAGTATATGTATTAATACCAGTAATTCTCGATATTATATAGTATCCCTGTACCAACCAGAACTACAGTATATGTATTAATACCAGTAATTCTCGATATTATATAGTATCCTTGTACCAACCAGAACTACAGTATATGTATTAATAGCAGTAATTCTCAATATTATATTTCAACTTATATTTTTATTTCTCTGTAGAGGAAGTTGAATTCCGCTGCTCCAGGCTTGATCTCAATGGCTTCTGCATTTATACCGCAAGACATATCAGTAGAAATTGATAAAGAGAATCCAGAGAATGGGAATTCTGAGAATAAACCCAAGCAGGAAAGCAGAGTAAACCCATATCTAGTCAGCACAACTACTGGTGGTGTAGAGAATTCTTGCCACAGTTGCATGCTGGCCTTCGGAATGGTGACTTTTATAATTGGAGTATCAACCTCTAGTCTGGCCTATGCTACAGACTCCAGTAGTACAGTTCTCTCTAAACTGGGACTGATCCTACTGTTTACGGGGATCGTATCCGTTACATTCAGTTGTGTTTGGAGACACTATAGGAGAAAAAGAAAGGAAAAAATGAAGGAGGAACTAGCAGAACTGTTTTACGAATTTCAGGAAAAGAAGATTAGGGTGTAATATAAGGACTTGGCGCACTTAAAACTCTCATGAATGGAAAAGTCCAGTTTTTGAGAACAAATCAAACAAGTGAAGTAATGCTATAATAGTCCATGAATAAAGCAATGGACTGGAAATACTTTAAAAGGAAACTGTGGTCCAAAAATGACTTTAGGTAAATTGATGTAGGAATTGCTCTGCTGAGAATTTTTGCAATTTATTTTCATTGTTTATTTTACATAGTTTTGAAGATATTTACATTTTTGTGTGTGTTATGGCAGCAGCATCACCAGGTCTTCTGCACTTCCTGCTTCCTGCTCTGAAACCTGTCAGTCAATCTGCCCTGTGCCTCCTCCCCTTTGCAGCCCCCTGGTCCCTCCCACTCATGGACCCCATGGACTCTCCAGTTGCAGGCCCCCCTTGGCCCATTCCCTTACAGCACCACGTGGCCCCACCCACTCATGGGTGTCATGGCCCCGCCCACCTGCAGATGCCTAATCCCCGCCCACCTGCAGGTGCTTAAGCCCCGCCCACTCACGGGTGCCTAAGCCCTACCCACTCACAGGTGCTGTGGGCCACTCTGACAACACCACCCCACCCTGAAAACTCTGTAGAAACAGCCTTTTCACATAATGAGAGAGAAGGGCTGTAGATTCTTACCTTCTCTGCAGCTGCAGGTCCTTCACACAGCAGAGAGGAGGAGGGACTTCCTGTCTCCCTCACACACTGAGGGAGTCTGAGGCTGTGCTCGCCGGCGGCACTGTGCAGGAGAAACCTTAGGAATGTCACATGTCAGCCTCCCACCCATTAACTTTCTGGTCAGTCATTTCTTCATATCTTGGGCTGTGGAGCACGTAGAGAGGTGGTTGATGGCTCGTTTTAAAGGTAGGAAACTGGCCTTTGGAGACCACAGTTCCCCTTTAAGAAAATGTAGCTCTGTGTAGTCCCTCATCTGGCAATGTCATCTCTAACTCCGAGGAGCATCGCTAAACATGGCCGTGGATTGGGATCTGCAATTCATCAATCAGTGTACAGATATAGAAAGACTTCATTATGATGGGTTTAGTTGACCATCTGCCCCAAAAAACATTTGTAAATAAACAATTGTCCTATTTATGAATTCCTTGTTTGATTTCCAACTTATAAGGAGCTGCACCAATAATTATAACTATACATCCTATAGCCGCATTTTGGTTCTCTGGTCTCCACCTCCTCGCGCATTAATCTGCAGCCGCTATGACGGTATGACCGCAGCGTACACCTGATTAATGTGCAAGGAGTGGAGGACCGTAGAACCAGAATGTGGCTATAGGTTGTATAGTTATAGTAACCGGTGCAGCTTCACTCTGCCTCACACAGGTTGATGTTGGCTTCCTGTTTCAACTGGAAGTGTGGGTAGTTTTCTTTGCTGTACTTTCTGGTTATGTGTGAGTATACAGCCTGCGGTAATGGGATTCTATGTGTGTGAGATGGAGGGGGTAGTGTAGGGGGAGGGTGTCATGGCAGGCTGTTGCAGGGCGGGGGGGGGGGCTGTTTTGTCAGACTGTAGGACAGAGAGGGTGTCCTGTCCCAGTTTGGTGCACATTTGGGGGGGGCTTCTGCCATTACATTCCCAGTCCAGTGCAGGCAGGTTCACAGGTCAGTCTTAGGGTGAAGGGATTGATTCTAATGGATGATGTACCCACTACTATAAATCATACGGATATAAGAGTTCCATGACCTTTATAATATAAAAGCACTCGCCCTGCGACCTTGTACTTTTACAAGGTCATGGAACTCCTTGGTGACTTCTAATATCCTTCCAATTTAGGGGGTATATTATCCATAATAAACCCCAATCTATTAATGTACAGTAACTGTACTTTGTATTTTATAGTGTGCTGTATATAGTTGGTGCCATTTTGGGAAGAGAAAATATTGTGCAGAATTTTACCACCAATCACCAACTAATAATATACAATCAAATAAGGGATTTTCAGGCTAATTTACGGAGGAGCGATGGGCCTTTCCCCGGAGTTAAAGTCATGCTGACCAATTTAATATTGGTTTGCACTACTTTAACTCCATCTTTGCCCCAACTGTGTGGGTTTTTACAAAAGACACCCATGCAGTTTCCGCTTGTGATTTTAGCACATTTTATTTAGTGCGAGATTTTAACGCCAGCAATTAGTTGGCGTTAAACTCTTATAGTAAGTCCCTTTCGGGATTATGACATTGAATTTGTGTAGGGAAATTTACCTGGAGAGCCGCTTTGTGTGCATTGGTGCCCGCTTGCACTGCGATCGCTGACATTTTCGGGATTGAAATGCATACGCAACGCACCAAAACTGGTGATCGCATGCGCTTCGGAAGGCAGTGCAATGGGCCCTAGAGCACCTAGGGGGAGATGCAATATATTTCGGTATCGCAACCTACTCGTTTCTGCAATGTATTGATCACTTTGCAACCGTTAATACATTGTGAAAACGCTAGCGGTAAGTTGCCATCTTTTGTGTGTATTTTAAAGACACCATTAAAGAGGCGTTAGTTCTCGCGCAAAAAACGGCGCTACATTTATTGCATCGCTTTGCTTTGTGCAAAGAAAAAAAAATTGCGACATGGTGCAGGCAGTGCAAAACCTTCGCTGACACGTTAGTACATGGGTTAGCATGATTTTAGCGCTTATTTTCTCGTTAGCACGGGATATTGCATCTCCCTGCTAGTGTGGCCAGTCCAATTGGATTGCCAATGTTTGCCATTTAAGGGGAATATTAACAGGTAGACAGACCGTTCGTTACATCCCGTCAAGCTAAGGTTGAATTAACATGATGATCTTATTAAGAATTTTATTAAGGAAAAATAAATAATGGCAGAACTCCCCAGCAATGCTGCAAGATTGACATCCCTGCATAAAGGTGCCCATACACTACATTAAATATTAGATAGATTAGACGTTTTAGACACAAAATTAATGGGCCAGACGTAAACATCTTAAGTTTAGAACCATCTATGGACGAATGTCTAATCTACTTAGCCCGACGCCACACTAAGCATGCATGTTATGCACACGTGCGCGCATTATTGTCCACTTGCGCTTCGATCCTTTTTTGGTGCATGTGAATCGCAACACAAAAAGGTGATCACATGCCACCAGGGCAGCACGGTGGCTCAGTGGTTGGCACTGATACCTTGCAGCTCTGAGCTCTCTCGGATCACGTGTTAAAACGTGCTGGTGTGGCCTATCCCATAATGTCTGCCTAGTGTATGACCAGTATTTTAGAGGTTAAATTTCAGTTGTCCTTATGTGGTCCAATGGTTTTCTGATCGGATTTTCAATCGGCTAAAACGATCGACAATCCTATCAGAAAAAACTATCGAACATGCACAGTGCGTGTCCTGGACATGCGATTAGGCATCAGATGGCAATGCGTGTGGAACTCCCTCTCTTAACTGATGCCCCCTTTATTACACACAAAAAGGGTCCTAAAACAACAGTGTAAGTAAGCAGTATATCTATTTCCATTAAGCAGACCATACACGGACCAAATCCGATTGTACAATTGGAAAATTCTTATCTCCCTATATACTCTTTTATCAACTTACAAGACTGGAGTGATCTATGGAATCTCTTATTCCATATCAAAAGGGAAGAGATGGAAACTGTATGTATCATACCCTTCCACATATCCCTTTAAAAGACAGGAAAAAAACATGGTTCAGAGCTGTGAGGAAAGAAGTAATTGCAACCTGTGTGAGAAAAGAAGTAATATACTGTATATGTGCTACAAAGGCAGCCTGCAATCTCACTGCAATGTGCAGGGGTGTCCCTAGGGATTTTGGCACCTGAAACAAAGTTTGAATGCCACTTCTAGGCGGATTTGTGGTACCAGACAGTTGTCCTCTGGCTGCTGTCGACGCATATTAGGAGATCCCTGCACACAAGGAGGGCCCTGCACACAAGGAGGGCCCGGCACCAACCAGAAGGGGCTCTTCACACAAGAAGGGCCCATTCATTCATACCAGAACATTGTCCTCTGGCTGCTGTTGAAGGCTGGAAGGGGTGGCAGGGAAAGGAAGTGCGCCCCCGGTGGTTGCAAGGGTGGGGTCCGTCCTCGCCCCCTATGTACGCCCACCCTGCCCTCACCCCCTGCAGCGGTGACCACCGGCTGCATGACCCCTTCCCATCAGCCCCTCCCAGACCCCCACCTATGTTCTCGGGGGGAGGAAGGAAGGGCCCGTTGGGGGGGTAGGACCCTCAAGTGAAACGGCGAGATTAACGCCGTGCATCAGTTACCGTCGTTATAAATAGAAGCGCCGTAACTGGTGCAATGTTAAAGCCTCGGGCCGGGTTTCGCTCTTTAATAAATCGTGTTAATATCGTTTTGGCAAAAACGGCGGGAAACCGCCCATGAAAAGTTAATGACCATTTATAAATATGCCCCATAGTAACTCAGCTAAACCAATCACATAGTAACTCAAACAAAAGTTAACGTCTGATTGGTTACTGCAATTATAATAGACAAGCAGACTTTTGCAGTTCTTATACATCAGCCCTGTGTCTCTCACAAGTAATAATATAAAGTAGACTATAGGATTTAAATAGCACTTGGTAGAAACCATTATTATTTAACCATATTTTTTTTTCCTGCAAGAGTGATTTCATCTAATCAAGTTCATGACTTTGAATTGCTCATTTTCAATGTGTAGTTATTATTTCATACTGAATCGGTCCATGTGATTTATTTGTAAGCATAAATCCACAATTTTAATCATAACTATTTCAGATGTTCTTAGGAAAACACACTGGTTTCCTGCTTGGCTTTCTAGGCATAAACTGAAATTCTAGGTCATAATGAAGCATTTAGTAATATAATAAAGGCTTTGGGCATCTGCCCAGGGCTCACATTGCCCCACAACACCAAAGACCAAAAGCAGCAAAGGGCTGAGCATTAGTCCAATCAGGATGCTGCTAATTATCGGAGTATGTTATTATTGAAAAAATATTGTCATCCTCAATTATGTGGTCATTCTGATCTGCTTCATGAGAAACTAGAAAGGGAAAGTTTAAGTATAAACTTTGAATTTGGCTTGAAGGGCTGCATTTTGGAAGGGAATTTGTGTGTTTGCTGCAGATTTTAAAACTCAATAATGGGAATGATGAGTTTGTAGTGAACGCTTGTTTGGGCAAAAAACCTTTGTGTGTACCCAGCCCAAAGTGTGGCTAATTTTGATCAACCAATCAGAAAGCTAACATCTGATTGGTTAGGGCAAAATTAGCGGCATTTTCAATGATAATGATTTTTGATCAAATGTATTTTTTTACTTTAGTTACCCTTAAGTATGTCTTGCCACAGTAATGGATATTAGATCAGTAGGTTTGTGTACCTGTGTCAGGTTGGGGGTTAAAAACTTTTTTGATAATTGGTCAAAAACATTTTTGACTTTAGTTACCCTTTAGGTATGGCTGCAACTGTAATGAAGGGGTAGGTCAGTAGATGTATGTATGTGTGCCACATGGGGTTAAAAACCCAAACTTTTTTTGATGTTGGTAGGAAGGGTAGGTCAGTAAGCATGTGTACCTGGATCAGGTTGGGGGTTAAAAAATTTTTTTTTTGATGATTGGTCAAAAAATTTTTGACTTTAGTTACCCTTTAGGTATGGCTGCCACAGTAATGGAGGGATGGTCAGTAGGTGTATGTACCTGTACCACGTGGGGGTTAAAAAACAAACTTTTTTGATGATTGTCAAAATTGTTTTTTTTTACTTTAGTTACCCTTTAGGTATGGCTGCAACAGTAATGGAGGGGTAGGTCAGTAGGTGTATGTAACTGTGCCACATGGGGGTTAAAAAAACAACCTTTTTTATTATTAATCAAATTTATTTTTTTGACTTTAGTTACCCTTTAAGTATGGCTACCACCATAATGAATTAGTAGATTAGTAGGTGTGTGTACCTGGGTCTGGTTGAGGGGGTATGTCTTTTTTGTGTTTACAACCATAGAACTATCTTTTATTGAGGATAAATCTAAATTTGTTTTTTTGACTTTAGTTACCCTTTCAATATGGCTGCCACCATAATGGATAATTAGATCAGAAGGTGTGTGTACCTGGGTCTGGTTGAGGGGGTATGTCTTTTTTGTGTTTACAGCCATAAAACTATCTTTTATTGAGAATAAATCTAAATTAGTTTTTGACTTTAGTTATCCTTTAAATATGGCTTCCATGGGAATGGAAAGGTAGGTCAGTAGGTGGTGTACCTGGGTCTGTGTGGGGGGGTTGGGGGTATCACCATTTGTATTTATGACCATGAAACAAACAGTTTTGAAATATCCACATTTGAGGATTGTTACCATTATAGTCTATGGGAAAAAATGTCCTTAAATTCGCCGAGAATTTCAGGGAGTTCCGAAGTTTTAGTCGGGACTCTCGAACGTCAGATTCGATTGAAAACTGGGTTTCTTTTCTGTATCTCTAATGTGAAACTCACCAGTGTGACATCGTGTATCCATACAGAAGCTTTTTATAAGAACAACGGGAAATTGCTCTTCTCTGGGTGGTACTGAAGTTTGTTGTTGATTGAAACTGCCCGTTTTCTTGGCTCAGATTACGTAGCGTTTCGGAAAATACCTGTTCGTCTTCTTGTGCCAGAAGTTCTGGTCAACACTCCCACTTTTCTCTCCGCTTATCTTTCTGTACATCACATTTGCCCTGCAAAACATTCATTTAAATGTACAGCTCTGGCGCTGTACCCAATGGGCTTTATAAATTAAAATTATCAAACATACAAAAACTAATCCAAGTGACACCACACAGTGGTAACAAATCCCTTCTGACGCTGCGGCTAACCCCCAGCTATCACACAAACAGATACATGGCTTTTCTGCGGCTTCTCCTTAATCCTCTTTATTATTATTTAATAAAAATATCATGGGTAACGCCTAGGATAACATTATAATGTTGGGCAATTTTTAAATTCTTTTAATTTCAGTCCTAATTTAATAAGAGTTTCAAAAATGTGCAGGGGAGAAAATTTTCACCTCATAAATAATAGGCGTCCATATGGGACGTTTCTATTTTTTTTTTAGGTTTTAAATGACATCTCTCCTCATAGAAACCACCATTACTTTTTTTTTTTAACAAACTCATTATGCGCATCTGTTAAAAGAAATTAATTAACATTCAGCTCATGGACGGTACGCTTGGCTATATTCCCATTCCCTCTAACTTACCACCCTGACTTTAAATTCATTCTCTATCTTCGTATCCCTTGAGTGTATATATACATAAAATTCCACCCAGCAGCAGGTAAATGTCTATTTAACACTTCTCCTGATAAATTTAAACTTCCCTAAAATAATCTTCTCAGAGTTCCCAAAGCCCAATTTAAAATGAAATCACATTTTGATGATTTTCGCACTTTTACCTCTAGCTGGTTGAAAGGCTTAGAGGCTTTCTCTAATCCTAGCTATTATTGTTATAAACAGGTTTTTACTTTGTGCGCCTTAACTTATTTTCATACTTTAAAGCTGCGTCAAAGTGGTTTTCATCAGAAATCCACAGACTGAAATGTGAATTCTGTTTCCTTCAAGATGCTTTAGGATTAGAGAGTTTCAAACTACATTATGGCCACTTAAAGGGAACATAACACCTCTAACATTGGACAGTCGGCCCTGAAAGAATCAATTCCCCACGGAATCATGTTGCGATTGCAATTTTCACAAAATGGTCAGCCGTGCTCTTTTCTGAACATTGCTCGTAACTTCATATCGTCCATATATAACTCCATCAAGGAATAACAAACTCAGCTAATTTCAGAAATGAAAAAATTATTCCTCAATCTTACTAGTCAATCTGATTGTTAGAAATGGAAAAATTCTGTTCACTTGCAGATTGAAAAAAATCCAACATTTGCATGTGAACCCAATTGGATGTCAATGGAGGTAAAGGGACAGTTCGTGGAAATGATCAATATTTTATTAAATTGTTAGTTTGTGTAATGTCTTCTTATTTAATCTACATATCATCTCCATTTTGAAAATCAGTTGATTTCATACCCCTTGCATGTTTCCCTCCTGTTTGACATTATGAGCTGACATTTCGTTCTAAAACGTCCTTCTCTTCCCAGGATGCCACCACAGTTCCCTGGAACTGGTTCCTAACAGTAATTTCTACTTGATGGCTGTTGGATGGGTCAAAATGCTCAGATCTCTACTCCGACAACTGAATCAAACCCGGGTGGGTCCAGGGCAAACCATAAGTTCCCTACGATGGGGTCCTGCAAACAGGAATTCAGTATATTCGGCTGCATTTATTTATATACATACAACCAATGCTGAAGGGCAGTTCAAGGGGACATTGGGAGGGAAAGATATATTGCGTTAAATTGTTATTGTATAAGCTTCTGAGTCTTTGACAACTACTTCTCTCCATTTTGAACAAGATCGTGATTATACCTGCTATTCTGCTGTAGACAATGACTGGACATGTCAGGTTTACAACATACTTAAACTCTTCAGAATGCACTCCACCTACCAGATTCCCTCTCAACATAATTTCTCTGATGGCTTTTTTACGTGGTCACAGTCTCATGTCTCTAGCTGAGCAACTGATCCCCGGCTCGTGTTGGCTCAATTCTGGGCAAACGCATACAAACGGTCAGTCTTTATGCGCGTTAGCAAGGAGCGCGAGGGACAGGTCAGCATCTTGTAATTTTTGAATGCTCATATTTGAGCACACATACTAGTGTTCTTAATTGGCAATGCTTTAAGGTAAATTGCGATGGGAAAATACGTAAGGCTCGATTTTCTGGGAAGGTCAACTGGGATGATTAGCCTCAATGCCCCCATCTTTAAAAACACGCTTACGCCGCTGTTAGACTGTTAGAGATTCCTAAAATGTAAATGCAATTTCTGAGTTTTAAATTAATACTTGAAAAATGTTCCACCCAATCACTTTACATTATCAAACATGTTCCCTGAGCTTCCTGACAGTCTCACGCTAGTGCCAGCCCCTGACTTTGTATAGCTCTCTGGGAAATCATCACTCTGGATGGAATCTCTGTAACGCCGCTTAGCAGAGGATGGTCAGGGTCGGTGACACCAGGCTAGGATTTGGATAAATTGATAATTTATTTTGAGAACTTAGTCACTCTATTTTTTGAGGATGCTTACGTAATAGCATGTAGTCGAACTGGCTCAGGATTGAGTCTGGAATACCTTCAAGCAATTCAACAAACTTTCTTGTATAACTGTACCTGTTTAGCAATTCTGCGTAGAGTTTACGATTTGTAATTCGAAACCTTCTGAAAGAGTATCAATACCACAAAAATTCTCGGAAGCAACGGCATTCGAACCTGAATTATCGGTCAGTTGGTATCGTAAACCCCGCTAGTAACTGTCGGTTCGGTTCATCACTGATAAATGAATTTTTGAGTGTACGGATGTCGAACCCCAACCGAGACACTCTGTTGCTTGCCTTTAATTCGAATCACCGTAACCCGATGGGTCCCCGAATAATTGCTGACCCCATCCTGATGGTAGAGTTCTATATGTTCGTTAGGCCTTTCAGGTCCAGCCTGACTGTACGTTTTTTAATGATTAGAACTTTGTAGAACTATTTTTCCCCATGCTTTAGATCTTGAAACTTAAATAGAACTTTATGGAGTTCAAGTTTTCACTAAGAACTTAAACTGATTTACAGTTTAGGAAAAATGATTTGGGGCTATATCTATTAGGTATCACTATTTATCTCATTTGCTTGTGGAGTCAACCGACTATTTTATTAGTGAGATTACTGACTTCACAAGATATGTGTATAAACAATACATGGTGCACTTGTACATGTATACAATTCAGTATCAGGAGCCCTGTCTACAGTAGTCTTTATGATGTCTATCATATATGTCTTTATGATTTGTGGGGAAACCGAGTGCCCGGAGGAAACTCACGCAAGCAACGGGAGAACTACAACCCTTGCAGCGTGTCCAAAGGGTGAAATCACACTCAGGACTTCAGCTCTGCAAGGCACCAGAACTAACCACTGTAGGCCCACCATGCTGACGTGAAGATGATGAAGACCATGTGGCTTATTTAATAATATGTTACCTCTTTACTGGCTAGTACAGTTAGAAACATTTGATAGCATCTGATTGGCTGTGTCAGATTAAGAATACCCAATGGGTTTGGCTATTATGAATCGTGATTGGCCAAAAGTGTAAGGAAGTGAGCAACTAGACCCCATTTATCTAATACGCACAAAGGAAAGACCTATGTCTAAATTGGCATGGATGATTTTTAAAGTTAATTGAAGGTTACTTTTTTTATTAGAAGTCCAATGTTGATATTAAATTGCCTGTATCATTCTTATAACATAATCATGTCTGTAAACAGTCTGAGATTCCTTCTTTAAACTGAAAAATAACATTAAAGCCCCCTTGCGTTCAGCAGCTTTATTTAGTATGACTCTAGCCTTCAATCTCCAAATCCGCCATACGAGCAAACAGGTCCAGATGTGTATCTTGATAGGTTTTCATCCCATGGCCTGCAATTAAAGAAGATAACTTCAGGCAAAACACACACATGAACAACACTAGTGTTTTTCAGTGCCACCATTTGGTTGTAAAATGACATTTGTTTGCATGACATGTGCATAAACATCGTATCGTAAAACCGATCGTTATGTAATACGGGTTACGATCCGACCTTTACGATTAGCAGCTATTTACCGATACGGTCTTTCTTATACACGTTCTCGTTTAGACCTCGGTAATACGTCGTATCGTATAACGATGTTTCCGTAACCCGTTTACGACGTACATACGTGTTACGTATATCTTCGTAACAGGATTACGTCGTCGGTATTACATCGTCCGACTAGGCCTTTGTTTGGTGCAGATGACGTCCATTGTGATCTGTCACTCTTTCCTCTTTGTATATTGTGATGGTAAGTGTGGTTGTCGTCTGCTGAGGGAGAAGACCAACCAAAGCTATAAGAGCTCTTAAAAGGAGCAAGAGAACTGGCTAATTGGCTGCTTTATCATTCCCATCTCCAGGCTTGGACTCTGAATAATGGGAGGGAATGGATACTGAGTGATATTAAAACACAACAGAAAAAAAAACTTATGGAAAGTTTTAAAGAAGCTGAGAAAAATCCAGAAGATGTAACAAATGGAAAAGAGAGGGAATAGGGGGAAGTGTAGGTGCCTACAGAACCATTAATATAGAATCTATGAACAATCGGGAACATATTGTGCAGCATGGCAAGTGGTTAGCAGAAATCGGCACTCTAGAGATTAATTACAGAGGGTAACAGAGTAAAAATCTCAGACGTATAAGTGTGATGAGAAATATCACCAGTCAAGTGAAAATCCAATTCACGAGGAGAGGCTTTGTGGCAAGAAGAGCGAAGGCCAACTCGCGGTGTCCAGGAACGTCATTAAAGGAACAAATGATATTAAACAGACCGATAATATGATATAGATTATTCCAATTTTATTATGGTCTGCGGTGCAGATTGTAGATCGAGATTCAGGCTAGCCATACACAATCAACTTGTGTTAGATTAACTTATATTTAGATTGATTTTCAATGGTGGTGATTGAAGAAATGACTGAAAATTTCCGACCTGACCAATCATGTGTTTTTATGTCGAAATTTGATCAGGTAAACAATCAAAATTCCGATCAGAAGATTCACCCTGCGCTGGTAGAGACGTTCTTGGTTCTGGAAGGAAATATTTCCGTCTTTTTTTTCGATAGGCCGATCGATTTCTAAACACGCCTTGAAATCCAATCAAATTTGATCGAATTTGCCATTGATCGATAAACCGATGCTGTATTTTTCATTTTGAAAACACCAATTGATCAAAATGAACCTGGACGTGTATTTGGCTAACTGTAGAATAAACAGTTAACTGCATCTTTATGCTGGGCTTGGGAACTGCAGTCAGCTAAACTCTGAGTAGTTTTATTAGACAGTTTATGAAATCCATTTGTGGGTTGATATAAACACACAAGCGGAGTATGGAATGAATAAGGGCTTACCATGCTTGCCCAGTTATTCTAAAAACGTTCTAATTACGGAACTAGAGAGACATTTTGTTCCAGACACCCAGATCCCCTCGGAGGTTTAAAAAAGAAATGTTATAGTCAAATATACACTGATCTCATAACAGTATTTAAGTTTTCTCAGCTCCATGGTTGGAGACATTGGGGATTTTCATTTTTTGATTTCCCTATTGTGACACTTTAATGCGTAATTGCCAGAGAACCAAATGCCTCAGTAACACCTGTGTCAACTCTCATAGCATCCTACTGCTTCAATCTGCATTCCAATTACATCAAACAAATTGGATGGAAAGCAGGATTCCTGGTAAAAAAAAATCTATTTAAAAAACAAAACAATTAGATTGATTATTTGGTATCAACCCAGCTTATCTCATACCTACCTCTTTTCTGGGGTCAGTTTTTTGCCAGGAACCTATAAAATTTCCTTCTGCCCCTCATTTCCTATTTAAGGGGGGGATATTCTAAACTTGTATGTTGTATAATTTTATTTATATAGTGCCACTTGGGTATGGAGCGCTGTATATAAAATAGTAACATTGTTAATTGACTCCAAACAGTAATCGGAAAGTATCCCTGGACAGCCAGAACTACAGTATATGTATTAATACCAGTATTCTCAATATTATATAGTATCCCTGTACTAACCGAGCTACGTATATGTATTAATACCAGTAACTCAATTATATAGTATCCCTGTACCAACCAGAACTACATTATATGTATTAATACCAGTAATCTCAATATTATATATATCCCTGGATCAACCAGAACTACAGTATATGTATTAATACCAGTAATTCTCAACATTATATATATCCCCGTACCAACCAGATCTACAGTATATGTATTAATACCATAATTCTTCAATATATATTATCTCCTGTACACCCAGAACTACAGTATGTATAATACCAGTAATTCTCATATTATATAGTATCCCTGTACCACCCAGAACTACAGTATATGTATTTAATACCATTAATTCTCATATTATATTGTAATCCCTGTACCACCAGAACTACAGTATATGTATTAATACCAGTATTCTCAATATTATATAATATCCTTGACCAACCTGAACGTATAGTATATGTATTATACAGTATTCTCAATATTATATAGTATCCCTGTACTAACAGAACTACAGTATATGTTTTAATACCAGTACTTCACAATATTATATAGTATCCCCGTACCAACCAGAACTACATATTTAATTATCCAGTATTCCAATATATATAGTACACCCTAACGACCAGAACTAGTATATGTATTAAACCAGTAATTCTCAATATTATATAGTATCCCTGTACCACAGAACTACAGTATATGTATTAATACCAGTAATTCTCAATATTATATAGTATCCCTGTACCAAACCAGAACTACAGTATACTGTATGTATTAACCAGTACATTCTCTTATATAGTATCCCCGTACCAACCAGAACTCAGTATATATGTATTAATACCAGTAATTCTTAATATTAATATATATCCCTGTACCCAACCAGAACTACAGTAATCTGGTTTAATACCAGTAATTCTCAATATTATATAGTATCCCCAGTACCAACCAGACACAGTATACTTATTAATACCAGTAATTCTCAATATTATATAGTATCCCTGGATCAACCAGAACTAAGTATATGTATTAATACCATATCTCAATATTATATAGTAGGCCCCCAAAAAAAGGTAAAAAAAAAAAAGCCCCCCAACCAGAACTACGATATATGTATTAATACCAGTAATTCTCAATATTATATCTTCCCCATACCAACAGAACTACAGTAATGTTTAATACAGTAATTTTCAATATTAATAGTATCCTCGTACTAACCGAAACTACAGTTAATGTATTAATACCAGTAATTCCATATATAGTATCCTGTACCAACCAGAACTACCGTATATGTTAATATCAGTAATTCTCAATATTATAAAGTATCCCTGTACCAACCAGAACTACAGTATACTGTATGTATTAATACCAGTAATCTCATTATATAGTATCCCTGTACCAACCAGAACTACAGTATATATATATTAATACCAGTAATTCTCATATTATTATAATTCCCTGTACCACCAGAATACAGTATATATATATTAATACCAGTATTCTCAATATTATATAGTATCCCCTGTACCAACCAAACTACAGTAATATATTATATATATATTATATATTATCATATTCATAATATATACTATAATACCAGTATTCTCAATATTATATAGCATCCTAGATCAACCAGAACACAGTATACTTATAATACCAGTATTCTCAATATTATATAGTATCCCGGATCAACCAAACTACAAGTTTATGTATATACAGTAATTCTCAATATTATATAATATCCCTGTACCAACCAGAACTATAGTATATGTATTAATACCAGTAATTCTCAATATATATAGTATGCCAGTAGCAACCAGAACTACAGTAATGTATTAATACCAGTAATTCTCAATTGTATATAGTATCCCTGTACCAACCAGAACTACAGTATATGTATTAATCCAGTAATTCTCAATATTATATAGTATCCCCGTACCAACCAGAACTACAGTATATGTGTTAACCAGTAATTCTCAATATTATTAGTATCTCTCTACCAACCAGAGCTACAGTATATGTTATTAATACCAGTAATTCTCAAATTATATAGTATCCCGTACCAAACCAGAACTACAGTTTGTATTAATACCAGTAATTCTCGTATTATATAGTATCCCTGTACCAACCAAACTAGTATATGTATTAATACCAGTAATTCCGATATTATATAGTATCCCTGTACCAACCAGAACTACAGTATATTTATTAATACCAGTAATTCTCCAATATTATATAGTATCCCTGTACCAACCAGAACTACAGTTATGTATTAATCCCAGTAATTCCTCGATATTATATAGTACCCTGTACCAACCAGAACTATAGTATATGTATTAATACCAGTAATTCTCAATAATATATAGTACCCTGTACCAACCAGAGCGACATAGTATTAATACCAGTAATCTCGATATTATATAGTATCCCTGTAACCAACCAGAACTACAGTATATGTATTAATACAGTAATTCTCGATATATATAGTACCCTTACCAACCAGAACTACAGTATATGTATTAATAGCAGTAATTCTCAATATTATATTTCAACTTATATTTTTATTTCTCTGTAGGGAAGTTGATTCCGCTGCTCCGGCTTGATCCAATGGCTTCTGCATTTATACCGCAAAGACATATCAGTAGAAATTGATAAAGAGATCCAGAGAATGGGAATTCTGAGAATAAACCCAGCAGGAAAGCAGAGTAAACCCATATCTAGTCAGCACAACTACGTGGTGTAGAGAATTCTTGCCACAGTTGCATGCTGGCCTTCGGAATGGTGACTTTTATAATTGGAGTATCAACCTCTAGTCTGGCCTATGCTCAGACTCCAGTATACAGTTCTCTCTCAACTGGGACTGATCCTACTGTTTACGGGGATCGTATCCGTTACATTCAGTTGTGGTTTGGAGACACTATAGGAGAAAAGAAAGGAAAAAATGAAAGAGAACTAGCAGAACTGTTTAAACGATTTCAGGAAAAGAAGATTAGGGTGTAATATAAGGACTTGGCGCACTTAAACTCTCATGAATGGAAAAGTCCAGTTTTTGAGAACAAATGGACAAACAGTGAAAGTAATGTACTAAATAGTCCATGAATAAAGCAATGGACTGGAAATACTTTAAAAGGAAACTGTGGTCCAAAAATGACTTTAGGTAAATTGGATAGAATTGCTCTGCTGAGAATTTTTGCAATTATTTTCATTGTTTATTTTACATATTTTGAAGATATTTACATTTTGTGTGTGTTATGGCAAGCAGCATCACCAGGTCTTCTGCCACTTCCTGCTTCTGCTCTGAAACCTGTCAGTCAATCTGCCCGTGTCCTCTCCCCTTGCAGCCCCTGGTCCCTCCCACTCATGACCCCATGGTCTCTCCATTGCGGCCCCCCTTGGCCCATTCCCTTACAGCACCACGGGGCCCCACCCACTCATGGGTGTCATGGCCCCGCCACCTGCAGATCCTAATCCCCCGCCCACCTGCAGGTGCTAAGCCCACCCACTCACGGGTGCCAAGCCCTATACCCACTCACAGTTGCTGTGGCCACTCTGACAACACCACCCCACCCTGAAAACTCTGTAGAACCAGCCTTTTCACTAATGAGAGAGAAGGGCTGTAGATTCTTACCTTCTCTGCAGCTGCAGGTCCTTCACAAGCAGAGAGAGGAGGGACTTCCTGTCTCCCTCACACACTGAGGGATTCTGAGGCTGTGCTCGCCGGCGCATGTGCAGGAGAAACCTTAGGAATGTCCAATGTCAGCACTCCCACCCATTAACTTTTGTCAGTATCATTTCTTCATATCTGGGCTGTGGAGCACGAGAGAGGTGGGTGATGGCTCGTTTTAAAGGTAGGAAACTGGCCTTTGGAGACCACAGTTCCCCTTTAAGAAAATGTAGCTCTGTGTGTCCCTCATCTGGCAATGTCATCTCTAACTCCGAGGAGCATCGCTAAACATGGCCGTGGATTGGGATCTGCAATTCATCAATCATGTACAGATATAAAGACTTCATTATGATGGTTTAGTTGACCATCTGCCCCAAAAAACATTTGTAAATAAACAATTGTCCTTTATGAATTCCTTTGTTTGATTTCCAATTATAAGGAGCTGCACCAATATTATAACTATACATCCTATAGCCGCATTTTGGTTTCTGGTCTCCACCCTCCTCGCGCATTAATCTGGCACGCTATACGGTATGACCGCACGTACACCTGATTAATGTGCAAGGAGGGAGGACCTAGAACCAGAATGTGGCTATAGGTTTGATAGTTTAGTAACCGGTGCAGCTTCACTCTGCCTCACACAGGTTGAGTTGGCTTCTGTTTCAACTGGAAGTGTGGGTAGTTTTCTTTGCTGTACTTTCTGGTTAGTGTGAGTATACACCTGCGGTAATGGGATTCTAGTGTGTGAGATGGAGGGGGTAGTAGTAGGGGGAGGGTGTCATGGCGGCTGTTGCAGGCGGGGGGGGGGCTGTTTTGTCAGACTGTAGGACAGAGAGGGTGTCCTGTCCCAGTTTGGTGCACATTTGGGGGGGGCTTCTGCCATTACATTCCCAGTCCAGTGCAGGCAGGTTCACAGGTCGTCTTAGGGTGAAGGGATTGATTCTAATGGATGATGTACCCACTACTATAAATCATACGGATATAAGAGTTCCATGCCCTTATAATAAATAAGCACTCGCCCTGCGACCTTGTACTTTTACAAGGTCATGGAACTCCTTGGTGACTTCTAATACCTTCCATTTAGGGGTATATTATCCATAATAACCCAATCTATTAATGTACAGTAACGTACTTTGTATTTTATATGTGTGCTTATAGTTGGTGCCATTTTGGGAAGAGAAAATATTGTGCAGAATTTTACACCACCAATCACCAACTAATAATATACAATCAAATAAGGGATTTTCAGCTAATTAACGAGGAGCGATGGGCCTTTCCCCGGAGTTAAAGTCATGCTGACCATTTAATATTGGTTTGCACTACTTTAACTCCATCTTGCCCCAACTTGTGTGGGTTTTTACAAAAGACACCCATGCAGTTCCGCTTGTGATTTTAGCACATTTTATTTAGTGCGAGATTTTACGCCAGCAATTAGTTGCGTTAAACTCTATAGTAAGTCCTTTCGGGATTATGACATTGAATTTGTGTAGGGAAATTTACCTGGAGAGCCGCTTTGTGTGCATTGGTGCCCGTTGCACTGCGATCGCTGACCTTTTCGGGATTGAAATGCATACGCAACGCACCAAAACTGTGATCGCATGCGCTTCGGAAGGCAGTGCAATGGGCCCTAGAGCACCTAGGGGGAGATGCAATATATTTCGGTATCGCAACCTACTCGTTTCTGCTTTGAATGTTTGATCACTTGCAACCGTTAATACATTGTGAAAACGCTAGGGTAAGTTGCCATCTTTTTGTGTATTTTAAAGACACCATTAAAGAGGCGTTAGTTCTCGCGCAAAAAACGGCGCTACATTATTGCATCGCTTTGCTTTGTGCAAAGAAAAAAAAATTGCGACATGGTGCAGGCAGTGCAAACCTTCGCGACCACGTTAGTACATGGGTTAGCATGATTTAGCGCTTATTTTCTCGTTAGCACGGGATATTGCATCTCCCTGCTAGTGTGGCCAGTCCAATTGTTGCCATTTGTTGCCATTTAAGGGGATATTAACAGGTAGACGACCGTTCGTTACATCCCGTCAAGCTAAGGTTGAATTAACATGATGATCTTATTAAGAATTTTATTAAGGAAAAATAAATAATGGCAGAACTCCCCAGCAATGCTGCAAGATTGACATCCCTGCATAAAGGTGCCCATACACTACATAAATATTAGATAGATTAGACGTTTTAGACACAAAATTAATGGGCCAACGTAAACATCTTAAGTTTAGAACCATCTATGGACGAATGTCTAATCTACTTAGCCCGACGCCACACTAAGCATGCTGTTATGCACACGTGCGCGCAGATTGTCCACTTGCGCTTCGATCCTTTTTTGTGCATGTAATCGCAACACAAAAAGGTGATCACATGCCACCAGGGCAGCACGGTGGCTCAGTGGTTGGACTGATACCTTCAGCTCTGAGCTCTCTCGGATCACGTGTTAAAACGTGCTGGTGTGGCCTATCCCATAATGTCTGCCTAGTGTATGACCAGTATTTTAGAGGTTAAATTTCAGTTGTCCTTATGTGGTCCAATGGTTTTCTGATCGGATTTTCAATCGGCTAAAACGATCGACAATCCTATCAGAAAAAACTACGAACATGCACAGTGCGTGTCCTGACATCGATAGGCATCAGCATGATTGGCAATGCAGATGGCAATGGTGTGGAACTCCCTCTCTTAACTGATGCCCCCTATTACACACAAAAAGGGTCCTAAAACAACCTGTAAGTAAGCAGTATTCTATTTCCATTAAGCAACCATACACGACCAATCCGATTGTACAATTGGAAAATTCTTATCTCCCTATATACTCTTTTATCAACTTACAAGACTGGAGTGATCTATGGAATTCTTATTCCATATCAAAGGGAAGAGATGGAAACTGTATGTATCATACCCTTCCACATATCCCTTAAAAGACAGGAAAAAAACATGGTTCAGATCTGAGGAAAGAGTAATGCAACCTGTGTGAGAAAAGAAGTAATATACTGTATATGTGCTACAAAGGCAGCCGCAATCTCACTGCAATGTGCAGGGGTGTCCCTAGGATTTTGGCACCTGAAACAAAGTTTGAATGCCACTTCTAGGCGGATTTGTGGTACCAGACAGTTGTCCTCTGGCTGCTGTCGACGCATATAGGAGATCCTGCACACAAGGAGGGCCCTGCACACAGAGGGCCCGCACACAAAAGGGCTCTTCACACAAGAAGGCCCCATTCAATTCATACCAGACAATTGTCCTCTGGCTGCTGTTGAAGGCTGAAGGGGTGGCAGGGAAAGGAATGCGCCCCCGGTGGTTGCAAGGGTGGGGGTCCGTCCTCGCCCCCTAGTACGCCCACCCTGCCCTCACCCCCTGCCGGTGACCACCGGCTGCATGACCCCTTCCATCAGCCCCTCCCAGACCCCCCACCCTATGTTCTCGGGGAGGGAGAAGGGAAGGGCCCGTTGGGGGGGTGGGGGACCTCAAGTGAAACGGGCAGATTAACGCCGTGCATCATTTACCGTCGCTTATAAAATAGAAGCGACCTAACTGGTGCAATGTTAAAGCCTCGGGCCGGTTTCGCTCTTTAATAAATCGTGTTAATATCGATTTTGGCAAAAACGGCGCGGAAACTCGCCCATGAAAAGTTAATGACATTTATAAATATGCCCCATAGTAACTCAGCTAAACCAATCACATAGTAACTCACAAAAAGTTAACGTCTGATTGGTTACTGCAATATAATGCACAAGCAGACTTTTGCAGTTTTTTATTACATCAGCCCCTGTGTCTCTCACAGATAATAATATAAGTAGACTATAGGATTTAAATAGCACTTGGTAGACAATTATATACATATTTTTTTTCCTGCAAGAGTGATTTCATTCATTAATCAAGTTCATGACTTTGAATTGCTCATTTCAAGGTGTAGTTATTATTTCATACTGAATCGGTCCATGTGATTTATTTGTAAGCATAAATCCACAATTTTAATCATAACTATTTCAGATGTTCTTAGGAAAACACACTGGTTTCCTGCTTGGCTTTCTAGGCATAAACTGAAATTCTAGGTCTAATGAAGCATTTAGTAATATAATAAAGGCTGGGCATCTGCCCAGGCTCACATTGCCCCACAACACCAAAGACCAAAGCAGCAAAGGGCTGAGCATTAGTCCAATCAGGATGCTGCTAATTATCGGAGTATGTTATTATTGAAAAAATATTGTCATCCTCATTGTGGTCATTCTGATCTGCTTCATGAGAAACTAGAAAAGGAAAAAAGTTTAAGTAATAACTGAATTTGGCTTGAAGGGCTGCATTTTGGAAGGGAATTTGTGTGTTTTCCCTGCAGATTTTAAAACTCAATAATGGAAATGATGAGTTTGTAGTGAACGCTGTTTTGGGCAAAAAAACTTTGTGTGTACCCCAGCCCAAAGTGTGCTAATTTTGATCCAACCAATCAGAAAGCTAACATCTGATTGGTTAGGGCAAAATTAGCGGCATTTTCAATGATATGATTTTTGATCAAAATGTATTTTTTACTTTAGTTACCCTTTAAGTATGTCTGCCACAGTAATGGATTAGTAGATCAGTAGGTTGTGTTACCTGTGTCAGGTTGGGGGTTAAAAAACTTTTTTGATAATTGTCAAAAAACATTTTTGCCTTTAGTTACCCTTTAGTTATGGCTGCAACTGTAATGAGGGGTAGGTCAGTAGATGTGTATGTGTGCCACATGGGGGTTAAAAACCCAAACTTTTTGATGATTGGTAGGAAGGGTAGGTCATAAGCTGTGTACCTGGATCAGGTTGGGGGTTAAAAAAAATTTTTTTTTTGATGATTGGTCAAAAAATTTTTTGACTTTAGTTACCCTTTAGGTATGGCTGCCACAGTAATGAGGGGATAGGTCAGTAGGTGTATGTACCTGTACCACGTGGGGGTTAAAAAACAAACTTTTTTGATGATTGGTCAAATTTGTTTTTTTTTACTTTAGTTACCCTTTAGGTATGGCTGCAACATAATGGAGGGGTAGGTCAGTAGGTGTATGTAACTGTGCCACATGGGGTTAAAAAACAACCTTTTTTATTATTATCAAATTTATTTTTTTGACTTTAGTTACCCTTTAAGTATGCCTGCCACAGTAATGGATAAGTAAACGTAGGTGTGTGTCCTGGGTCTGGTTGAGGGGTATGTGTCTTTTTTGTGTTTACAAACCAAAACTATTTTATTGAGGATAAATCTAAATTGTTTTTTTGACTTTAGTTACCCTTTAATATGGCTACCACCATAATGTAATGTAGATAGTAGGGTGTGTACCTGGGTCTGGTTGAGGGGTATGTCTTTTTGTGTTTACAGCCATAAACTATCTTTTATTGAGATAAATCTAATTTGTTTTTTTGACTTTAGTTACCTTTCAATATGGCTGCCACCATAATGGATAATTAGATAAGGTGTGTGTACCTGGGTCTGGTTGAGGGGGTATTTTTTTGTGTTTACCATAAACTATCTTTTATTGAAATAAATCTAAATTATTTTTTTGACTTTAGTTTATCCTTTAAATATGGCTTCCATGGGAATGGAAAGGTAGGTCAGTAGGTGGTGTACCTGGGTCTGTGTGGGGGGGTTGGGGGTATCACCATTTGTATTTATGACCATGAAACAAACAGTTTTGAAATATCCACATTTGAGGATTGTTACCATTATAGTCTATGGGAAAAAATGTCCGTAAATTCGCTGATAACGCCGTAACGCTTCCACGGATTCCTTAGCACACTTCTCCTATATGCCCCGCACGTCTGTACTGAATTTCACGTCTCTAGCTCAAAAACTGTGGGAGGAGATACAGTCCAAAAAAGCGGAAGACTAAAACGGAAGAAGAAGAAGAAGAAGAAATAGAAAGAACAGTAATTTGGCTTTTTCAAGCCAAATTAATGATACAGAATGAGTTTGGAACCCCAGAACCATATTACCTAATGTTTTTTAAACATTGGCTAGGTTCCGGAAGTTCCACCCGACTGGTGATTACATTTTGCAGATGTAAGCACAGAGATCAGGACCAAGCATTATAGTACATATATTAGAAACAGAAAACCCTAGGCACTCCCAAACATAACAAAATATAATACTTTATTCACATTTTTTTAAACATTATGTAAATGTATTACATTTCTGCATTAACAAAAGGATTTATTCAGCCCTTTGCCTGCTGCCCCTGAACTGGATCTTCTGGTCCTTCTAGATAGACCAGTGGTTATGGTGGATGATGTCAATACCTCAACTGAACATGGACAATACTAAACTAATTTTACCACCCTCAAGTTCTGTTCCCCTCCCTATACTTATTATTAATTTTAACAACACTCTGATATCCCTATCTCCTCATGTCCGTTGCCTGCTAGATTCAGATCTTTCCTTCAGACCTCACGTCAACTTGCTTATCAGCTCCTGTCGGCTCCAACTCAAAAACATCTCTCGCATTTGTCGCATTGATGCTACCAAAATACTAGTTCATGCCCTTATCATATCCCGTCTTGACTACTGCAACGCACTCCTGTGTGGTTTACCAAACAACCACCTTGCACCACTTCAATCCATCCTAAACTCTACTGCCCGGCTCATTCATTTCTCTTCTTGCTTTATATGTAATATGTATTTCCTAGTATAATATGTATTACCCTTGTAGGTAATGTATGACTATGTTATTGTAAGGTGACATGGAAGATGTTGGCGCTATATAAATTCTTAAAGGGACTGTTAACCTATAAAAAGAAATTTCACGTATAAGTTAAGCATCCCCCCAAACCTAAGTTCTGCTTTACTTACCTTCCCTAAAAATACCCAGGAACATATTATACAAGACCTGGTCCTTCACTGCTCTGCAGCTGACAGCTATTCCTTACTGGTTGCAGCTGTCAGACAAAGGCACGCTGGTGATATCATGGCCAATATCTGACAGCCGCGACCTGGAAGTGCCTTGTAAGTATGTTCCTGGGCATCTTTGCGGAAAGTAAGTAAAATCGTTTGGGGGGGGATGCTAAAGCTATATGTGAAATCTCTTTTTATGGGTGGACATTGCCTTTAATAATAATATCATGGCCATTGAATAGAGGATCTATTGCTTCACTGAACATGCCCAAAGCTCTCTGAGACTCTGAGGAGATAAGGGAGGATGGCAGGCATCAGGCTAAATAACTCAGCAGCAGTGTGAGTATAATGGTTTCAGGTTTGATCTATACATACCGGTACAAGTATAATTTTGGGGGTTGATGTACTCTTAAACAATCTATATCCTTTATCCCTTACTTGTCTAACAATTTGATTTGATTTCTTGTACAGCATAGAACTTTCTAAATTGTCATCTAGCCACCTGTTCTAAATTACATTGTTTATTGTTAATGTGTAAATGAAATGTGTAAATGTTTGATGGATTTCATAGTGTTAACATTGACCAGATCTGGGACCCAAACATCCTCTGGCTTGTTCCCAGCCTGTCTTTACAGGTTACAAAGGAACTTTTGGATGACCCTTTGTTATGCCAGCCCACCGCCAGTAGAACTGCTTATCAGTCCAGCCTTGGCGGTGCCTCTATTGTTAAACGATGGCAGAGACTGGTAAACAAACACATAGTTAGCCATTAGCTGTATGCACAGGATGTCTGCACTGTTATACTGAACACACAGTATTTAACCTGATGTTTTGCCCACATTGGTAAACCCAGTGACAGCTCTAATTATGTGTTGTACATATCATAGAAACCACGATACATTAAGTAAAACAAATAAATAAAATTAACCCTGACAGTAGAGAATTCACATAACAATGACTATACAAGGCTATACGATTCCTAAATATGAAAACCTCACAATGATGCAACTGTGGGGGAAGCAGTTCTATAAAGGGGACGTTCAGTACAAATACATGTGCTGTTAAGAAAAGAAGGTAGCATTTTCTGATTTACATAATGACCAAAGTACTCACTTGGTTAATTCTGTTGCTTAGTAGAGAGCATTTTTGAACCATCCAGGATGGCTCAGAGCAGAGAATGGGTGAGGTGTAAGGGGGTAGAATAGATGGGGGGAGCATCACTGTAGGGCTCCCAGGCCAGGATTTAAAGGAATTAAATCACTAGAGAGCATTGCTTCAATATTAGTTGATTTATGAAATAAACATGTGGGTACTAGGGGTCAGCTCCCATAATTCATCTCTCTGGGTTTGCTGGAAGTGTATGCTGTATACTTTCTAGTGCACAGCAGATCTAAACAAGGAATATGCAGCGTGTTCTGCTCTTTAGAAGCGGAATTCACATTACAGCATAGAGACGTTATGAGGGACTTACATCTGTATAGTAAATATGTCCATAGAGACAGGGTATGAAATCAACTGATTTATTGAAGTATGTGTAATATAAATAAAATAATATTTGAATTAATAGCATTGAAAATTAAATCATTCTAACCCTCCCATCAATCCCCCATCCCCTCTTCCTGTGGCAGCACCCAGGGACAGCGTGAGGACCTAAACCACTAGGCCCTCCACCCTGGGTCTTACCTATTATTTAGAATGACCCTGCAAACTCCCTGTGATTGAATCTGCAAGGAGCAATTAGGCAGCTGCAGTTACATTCGAGACTGACAGTTGCTGCTGGAGTAACCAGGAAGCAGAAAGTGGGGTAACAGGACATTGTGCAGCATTTCAGGTTAGTTTTATATCTTTCAGCTTCCTAACTATTGTAGTCTTGGGATCTGAGGGGTGATTGACCCATATACAATTTCTCATTTGAGAGGTGGGCTTGCCCTTTAAAAAGAGTAGTTTTGTGGTGTTTAGTGTCCCATTAAGGGCTCGTTCACACTAGAAACTGACAGTAACGCACAGCATGTGTTTCTGTCGTTTGTATCCATTTTTTTCATACATTTGTATCCATTTTTTAACAATGTGTATTCCATAGATTTCTATAGAAAATGAATGAAAAAAACGGACAGAAATGCTGCATGCAGTGCGTTTTAAACGGACTGGAACAGAACGGAACAGATTATAACGCAGCAGGTGTGAACGATTTTATGAAATCCTATGGGGTTTTAGGGCTAGGCCACACTTGCGTGTTTTTTGCGCGTTTGCGCACGCGTTTTGTGTTCGCGTTTGCGCCCGCAATTTTCGCTAAAATGGAAATCACGGGAACGCGAAAATTCCCGCAATTTCGCATGCGCATGCGTGTCTGTTCGCGTTTTGGTAACGCATGCGTTCACCATTTTTGGTGCGTTGACGCATGCGTTTCCATAACGCAAAAAGGCGAAAACGCATGAGCAAAACACGAGTGCAAAACGCACAAGAATCACGCACACAAGTGTGCGATAACGCTCGCAATTTGGTGCGTGATTCCTGTGCTTGCCCTTACTGTCTTTCGATTTTTTTAAATGCACCTGCGTTTGAAAAATGGATACAAACTGATGTAGTGTGAACGAGCCCTAAAGGAATTCAACATGGCAGCCACTAAGATGTTATAGTAAGTGCTAATGTTATATCTGAAACGTGTTGCTGGCAGAAGCCTGTACTTTATTACTAAAAGGGCATGTCCATCCTTAAAACAAAAAACTGGTCAATTGTCAGTTACCTGCCCCCAATCCCAACTGATATATTCAGCACTTTATTACTAGAGATGACCGAACTTTTGAAAGTTTGGTCCGTTTTCGAACTTTCGAACTATATGGAAAGTTCGAACGTTCGAAACGGACCCATTGAAGTCAATGGGAGTCAAATAGTTTGAAAAGTTTGAATGAAATACAATTAAAATATCAATGGTAACTTAATGTAAATGGCTGTGGGACCTGGGAAATGGTCTGGGGAACACATTTGAATATCCAGGACTTTCGAAAAATCGATTTTACTCTCATGCGGGCTACTTTCGAGCTCTCGCGTTTGAACATTCAATAATTATCCCATGAACCACTCACGGATATTTGATATTTACTCGCGTATAGGTATAATAGACATTTTACTCGCGGATTCGATATTCGATATTTACTCGCATATAGGTATAATAGACATTTTACTCGCGGATTCGATATTCGATATTTAGCTGCATATAGGTATAATAGACATTTTACTTGCGGATTCGATATTCGATATTTACTCGCGTATAGGTATAATAGACATTTTACTCACGGATTCGATATTCGATATTTACTCTCATATAGGTATAATAGACATTTTACTCACGGATTCGATATTCGATATTTACTCGCGTATAGGTATAATAGACATTTTACTCGCGGATTCGATATTCGATATTTACTCTCGTATTGGTATAATGGACATTTTACTTGTGGATTCAAGAATTTGATATTTACCCGCGTATAGGTATAATAGACATTTTACTCGCATATTCAATATTTACTTGCGTATTGGTATAATAGACATTTTACTCGCATATTCGCATTCGTTCAAACATTCCATAATTATCAAAAGTCCGGAAAATATCAAAAATCCGGGTCCGGGATAGTACGAGAAGTCCAAATCTGTTTGAACTCGAATAAATCGAGTTCAAGTTCTAGTCCATCACTATTTATTACCTGCATTACTAACCAGATATTTAATGATAATTATTGTCCCCATTCTGGCAGATTAAGCTGGCCCCTCCCAACCAATCAAGGCTGTGACAACCATTGATTGACTGCTATTTCACGTGCTGCCTCCTCTGCACATGCTCAAGCTTATCAAAAGCTCATTGAGCAGAGGGAGGAGGCAGATAACTTATTATTAAATATCTGGTTACAAATACATATACTGTATTAAACTCGTAAAAATAGCAGTTGTGCACAAGTGTGACGTTGCCAAACCAAAATACTGTCTCCATTACAATTATAATTGTAGACAAAGTCTTTTTTTTCGCTATTCTTTTAAAATAAAAGTTAACTGCCTATAATGCAGACTGCCAGATGTTCCAGTAATGCCAGAAATAAAACATTCTTGAATGCAATGAAACAAATTGTATATATTCTTCCTATAACTGTAAATGTTCTCTACACACACTAAAACTCAGATTTGTTATGGTGAAGTTATACCACTGATTTGCCTATAAATAGACCTGTATGATTTTCCTCTCAGTATAATGTATAAACATACATGCATGGATACTGGCAGCTTTGGTCTAGGCACCTATCCTTCCACTCCTACCTCAATCCTGCCCACTACCTTGCCTAACTCTCTTAGTTCCATGCAGAATGTTGCTATGTTATGCACCCAAGCGCAGGATTTTCAAGGGGGGGTTCCTGTATAGGTTACCACCGAACAAACCCCAGAAGGAAGTTCATGACCAAATCCATCCATATATTCTATTATATATGCATCATATAATAATATTTTATATTCTGTACTTGCCATTATTATCATCAGTTAGCCAAATATCACTTTTGTTATAAAGTATCTTCATTAAGGCTGGGTTCATATGAGCAGATTTTTCGAACCAACCTGCTGATATTTATTTGTATCGGTTGGTTGGTCTACATACCATGAGGGGACTTCTGTGGCAACAGCGAACAAAAGGTAAATCACCGCAGATTGTGTGGTCCATAGGAGACATTTGCCACGACAAACAGTGCTTTGTCCCAGCCGACTGCTCGTAGTGGCGAATGGTCGAGATGAAAAATTTGGCCATTTGTTCCCAGCCTAATGTTCTCTTTTACCGAGAAATCCACATTTGCCCTTCAATATCATTAGTGTCCTTCAAAGTCAGAGCTGTGACACTGATGGTGGATCTGACCATGTATGGGCACATTGAACTATCATTCTGTATATGGAATATATGGAACAATCATTCCTGTGTATATATATATTTAGGGTTATTCAATAAAAGTTCTTATTGTTTAAAATGGTGCTAAATTTGCCCCAGCCAATCAGAACTTATTTAACATTTGAAAGCTAACATCCGATTGGTTGGGGCAAAATTAGCACCATTTTAAACAATAAGAACTTTTATTGAATAACCCTGAATATATATAATGAAATGTTAATAGTCAGCTACCACCTCCAGGATTTCTTAATACCTGCTCACTAAGCTCCATCACAGTGGGGTAAGTACAGTAAGTAATGTATATAAACCCAGTCTCAGCAATCACCTTAAGCAGCTGCAGGGTTAATGTTGATAAAGTTCTGTATTTATTATTATTAGTTATGCTGCTGTCAATCACAGGGTAGACTGGATACATTTTTGAAACATACAAATGCTGCTGCTAACTCACAGCTCAATTGACAATGTAACAATCCATGTAACAGTCTATATAACAGTATATGGGCACCAGGAGAAGTAGGACTGCAGACTGCACTGAGCAGACAGAAAGGGGGGATTACAGGCACCAGGAATCCCCGCCTAAACATGCCCCTGCAAGGATGAAAAGCATGTAGCCAATAAGTTAAATGTAATTATCACTTACTCTGAGGTATGTGTGTTGCTGCATGCCTTCAATCTAGTACAGTGTAAGTAACCACCCTACCTCTTTTAAACACTCCCTCTTTCATCTGACCTGACTTTCTGTGATATCAAACATGTCAACTGTCAAAACTGCACACAGCATACCAACTGTCAAAGCAGTGTCACCACTCCAGCTACAGCAAAATTGTTCACAGCGAAAGTTTATGATTAGTTGATTGACAGCTGAAATGCAAGAAACTTCAGATTGAGTATATTTTTTTTCCAGTGTAAATGCCCTTTAATAATTTCGATCCATCTACAACAGAAAATGCCAAATCACACTCAAACAAATGTTAATCAGAATAATGAAAAAATACACTATTATTATTGAAAATAAAATTCTTTATAAGGGAAATTAATTATACTAATTCAGTGACACTATCATTCCAAATGTTTTTTTTTTTTAATGAGATTTTATTGATGATGACTGCGGCACGGTGGCACTGCCAATAAATCCTAACTACTCTCTGTAAATGTAAATATATTTAGTGCCTTTCATAGTCTCTGTTAAAGCAAACACCACTATGGCTCCTGATCAAATCTCATGCATTAATCTGCTTCCTGCACTAACAATCTGAAATCTGATTTCCTTAAGACGGAACATTTCCAGATGAAGTTCCACCTTTCTTTGTTCCCCCTGTCCATGCTTACATTCTGGAGTAAGTACCCCTTCCCAATACAAATAGTTCCACTTCCTCCCTGGGTGGGCCAAATGGTTCTTATCTACCATGTGATTCAGTTGCTTACATTTCAACCCACGGCTAATGGCAACTTCACGTCATTCTCCTAATTACACATTTGTTCACGTTTGCTGTTCAAAGAGTCATTTCTTGCCAACTGTTTCTACTTGGAGAGCAGGGATGGCAAACTGGAGACTGAACTTTGACTGGGATAAATGGTAATAGAAAGTGTTCCTTTCCTACTGCAAATATCTTTTGTTCTATATTTTCTATAGAAGGTGTATATAGTGGATGAGCTTACTACTTTATTTCCCATTAATCCCCATGTACATCATTAGTTTCTAGACTCTGATGAATAACAAGGATGTCACTTGACAAGGATAAGAGTCCAGAACCCCGACTTCTGAAATCCCTGGATCCTCCATTGCCCCACAAAACATACGTGACACAATAAATGGAGTAAAGGGGACACGGCTTTATTAAAATAACAGTAATGAATAACCTTCTAAATACTTTTCTCTTAAAATCGTAAAAAGATTTGTATTTTTAACTTATAACTCTGAAATTCTATACCAGTTCGAGAATTGGTTAACCCAGAATAACTCGCTACTACTCTGGCAGATGGTCCTTGGAAGCTACCGTTAGAAACTCAACCCCCTTTTGCTAGCCGTAATTCCACCGGTCCAGCAAGAGTATCACACATTGTGGTGAAGCAGGAACCACTGGTGCCACAGGGCTTGTGCGTCCCTTCTTCCTGGAGCTGCCACCCTGTGGGTTAGCTCTATTACTAACTCAAAGGCACTGAAAGGCTCAGCTTCGCCCGCCACAGCAGGGGGGGCCGGGAGGATAAACAGGCCCGCAATCTGTACAGCAAAGTTCCACAATCAGCTGTTTTTAAACAGCTGATCGCACATATGAAGTAAACATACGCACGATCGGCTGTTTAAAGACTGGACTTTCAAACAGCTAATTGCACGTATCTTTGCTGCATACGCGCAATCATCTGTTTTAAAACATCTGATCAAGGTGCTTTGGTGCACCTAGAATGGGATATCATGGGCCTGGCCTCCAATCTCATGGGGGGGCCCGGGCCCCTGAAGTTTTGCGGCTGCTACTCTGCTTACCCTTTCCGCCACTTTTCCCTGGGGGAACTCTACATATATACCCCACCTAACTCCACACCTACCTGACCTTTCCCCCAGGTCAGTCTGACTCATCCCATCCAATAGGGTACAGAGGCTCCCCTCTATGCCCTGCCATGCCCTAATGTTGCTAGGGATGTCTTTACAAAGTGGGAAGACAAAATGGTGTATAGTACATAAATACTAAGGAATATACTATCTATGCATTAGTATTAGGTCATCCTTTTGGAAATACAAATAGATACATAATAACTATAGCGTCCGGATGCTACTCCATATAATAAAATTGGGTATGGGAATACCCTATTGAAAGGGGGTGCTGAGGGTCATATACCTATAACTATATATATGAAAAGATTAGGGACAGACCTAAAATAGGACCCTCATAACAAGCCCTCTATCCCTTAAACTGATGAAGCCCCGAGATGACGGCGAAACGTACGTCGGTTGGGTGACGTTAATGCTGAGATATCGGACCAAACTATTGTGGAGGAGACCATAGTGAACCAACCCTATCGGACCTACTACCTAGGCAATTCTCTAACCAATACGGACACCTCTGGACAAAGAGAGATCAACTCGGGTGAAGTGGCTGCATGACGCTATAGTACAAGACGGTCAAGTGGCAAGTATACTGGCTGTGTTGAGCAATATGCGCGATTTGTGGAAATGAAAAGTTATACTGCATGCCTAATTAAGTCCCGATTATTTCCCGATTAGTCTACCATATGAACTGTGTATTTACGATCTCTTATCTGACATTTATTGACTTATCATTGTCTTACGGAGTCCATTGGAAGTTTGGTCTGTATTGGGTTGGAGGAAAAGGATTGTGGATTTGGGTGAGGTCCGTACGTTTGGATTGTTTCACTACTCATATATCACTCATATGGGTGATTGCGAATTGGATAATCATAAACGTTGAGGATCCTTCCACATGGATTTATAGTACCTCTTGGATATTCTACAATAATTTATGCTCACTCTTTCATGAGTTATGTTCTATTGGTTCCGAGGCTCAGCATATAGATGGGACAATATATAGTTTAGCTACAGATCGGGGACCCCGAGGTTTTAGTATATGTTTACAGTATATATGTATAATAAAGTTGTTTTTTTATATGGATGACAGTAGATCCGCTCTTTCCTATTTATTTCCATATGAGATTTATGTGACTGATGGTTTTATTGCTATTTTTGGTTCAAGGGATAGTGCTTGTTATGAGGGTCCTATTTTAGGTCTGTCCCTAATCTTTTCATATATATACAAATAGATACATCCTGCAGTGTAAATTCTTCTGGGACAACTAAGACAGCTAAGACCTGTCCTGTGTTGCTATTATATGTATATGTTATAATAACCAAAACCTGCCAACAATCTCAGTACACTTTATATGGCCAGATGTTAAAGGGCATGTCCACCCCGAAATTTAACTTTTGATATGTGGTAGGGCATGCTCCCCCAGCCCCACCGCATTAATTAATTGTTAGAAAGTCCCCCGATTCTTACTTACCTGCCCTCTCTCCTCCGCTGCAGTGTTCAGGCCCTCTGCTTGCATGGAATTGAAAGCAGGGGGCGGGACCGGCAGCCGTGTCCATCATTGGCTGAGAGGCAGGGAGGGCTGCACTGAGCATGCCTCAACCTTGATGAGGTTGAGGAAGTCTCAGGCACAGCATGAGTCACACACTGCTCCTACACAGCAGTTTCCTGGACTTTGGAGGGGCACAGCAGGGGAACTATTTTGAGCAGGAATGTAAGGTAAGGATTGTTTTAAACTACTTGATGTGGCCAGTAAGGGGTTAAATTTTAGTTTTGGGGGTGGACATGCCCTTTAAAGCTAAAAGCAGAGTTATTACTGAAATTTTGTGTTTCTGAATGTCATATAACAGTTACATATGCATTGTGTTAACAGAAGTAGAAAAAGAAAATATACCTTTAAAGGGTGTGTCCACCCCCAAAATAAGTTTTAACCCACTATTGGCCCCACACTACAAAACATGGTTCTCCTGCAGTCCATGTCCAAAGTCCAGAAAACTGAAGAGTAATGGCTGTCTTTCTGTCCAAACTTTACTGCCTCCTGTCTTGCCTCCGGGAGGGATGGTGACATGCGCACAGGAACCCTTTCACCTCCCGCCCTCCCTTCCGCCTGATTCTGTTGATAACGATCGGTATTCTATGATAACGATCATTATTCTACGATAACGATCATTATTCTACGATAACAGCACCGTAGATTTACGATAGCGGTATCGTAGGATTACGATCGGTATCGTAAAATAATGGTTGATATCGTAGAAGACCGATCATTATTTTTATGATAACGATTTTTTATAAATATGGCCCCAGGGAATCTAAAAAATGTTTGAGATAGATTTTTTAACTTTTAACTTAGCTGTTGGGGGTGGGAGGGTATGCCTTACAAAATGGATATTTGTTAATATGGAGGGTGGAGATGCCCTTTAAGAATCATCATGTAGGTAAGCCAATCACAGCCAGCTGCCCACTGCCCCTGTGAGGGAAACCCCCCTAGACAGATTTTCTAGATTCAATATAAACCAAATAGACTAATGTACTGTGTGCACTACTACTTCAATGGGTGTAGTCTACTAGTCATTAGACTTTAGTGCGGTGCAGTCCGGGAACTAACACAAATAATACTAATACCAACTCTAAGATCACAGGCACGCTTAGTACACAGGTTCCCAGCTATGCTGCATCCAGCTATTTACACCACCATAATTAAGCATTAAATATTCAACCTTTATTTATTATACCTTATACACTAAGGGCCATATTTATAAACAGCCGATAATAGTGATGCAAAATTTTCTGATATCTGATTGTTTAATGTAAAATATGTAAACCAAGGATTAAAAAATTGACCAATTAGAACTCCATCACGAACCTCAGATTCCATCGCAGTAGATGGCTGAAGAAAGAAGCGTCTGGCAACATCGGCTCCGCTGAAGATGCCGGCAACATCGGCCTTGATGAGGCCGCAGGGGTACCTCTCAGGGGTCGGTGGCCTCAGTGGAGCTGGTGTCACCAGATGGGAGAAAGAAAGAAGGATGGGAGGAACGCGACCACCTGTGGCGATCCTTTCCCTGTATCCCCTCCCAGCTCCCAGCCATCTCGGCTGTTTTCGCCACCTTCAAGGGGGCGAAGTGAAACGGCCGAGATTAACGCGGCGAATCAGAAAAAACGCAGCTTTATAAATAGAAGCGAGCGGTAACTAATGCGAAGTTAACGAGGTGTTAACTTTTCGCGGCTGGGTTTTGTGCATTGGTAAATCGCGTTATTAGCGATTTTAGCAAAAATGACGGGAAACTCGGCCGCGAAAAGTTACCGCTCGTTTATAAATATGCCCCTTAGATTTTCTAGATTCATCAAGGAAAGAGGCAGCCAGGGTTCCATTTAACACTTGTTTATGTTCTCTTAGTGTTTAAAGGGGAACTAAAGTCTCCAGACAACATTGTCCCAATAGACAGAGCACATTCACAAACATACAACAAGCTGTGTCTTACCTCTCCCTTTGCTGTGGCCATTGGGTGATTTATGAAAATAACCTGTGAGTACTAGGGGTCAGCTCCCACAATCCACCTTAGCTGGGTAAACCCCCAGCAAAGTGTCTGCGTACAGGCACATGCTCTGTAGAGCTCAACAGATCAAAACAAGGAAGTTGCAGCCTTGCTTCCTAGAAGCTGACAGCCAATCACATTATAGCAAAGAGATCCCCCCTCTCCCTGACACAGAACAGGGATTTCAGTTTTTTGTTTTTTAAACACATTCAATGCTCCTGTCCTAACAATGATTTAATCCTTGACTTTTCATACAAAAAGAAAAGTAATCTTTGCAGTGTATTTCATAGATAGCATTGATGTAAGAAACAAAATACTAACATTTCAGCCAAAATAAAAGTCTGGGGAATAGAACCTGCAACTTGTTCATTTACTCTGTCTTGCTAAAAGCAGAGCTCTTACCTCTAGGCTGAGGGAGACACAACATAAATCATTGGTACATGTAGAATATTGTACTACGAACATAATGGAAACAGAAAATAAATATAAGTTTGAGGATTCAGACTCGTGACCTTCTGAACTGTAAGTGTCTAAACCTGGCGTCTTACAAGGTGAGCCATCAATGAACAAGCTGAGAGCCTCAGTACATTTATAAGCTTTATCTTTTGCATGGAATATAATAGAAACAGAAAAAGATATATCTGGGGTATTGAACTTGTGATTTCTGAACTGTATGTGTCTATAGCTGGTGTCTTACAAGGTGAGCCATCAATGAACAAGCTGAGAGCCTCAGTACATTTATAAGCTTTATCTTTTGCATGGAATATAATAGAAACAGAAAAAGATATATCTGGGGTATTGAACTTGTGATTTCTGAACTGTATGTGTCTATAGCTGGTGTCTTACAAGGTGAGCCACCACTGAATAAGCTGAAAGCCTGCGTACAATTAGAAGCTTTATCTTTTGCTTGGAATATAATAGAAACAAAATGCATATAAGGGGTATTGAACTTGTGACCTCCTGAACTGTGTATTTCTTAACCCGGTGCTTAACCGGTGCGCCAACACTGAATAAGCGGAGGTCTAGCTACATTTGGAAGCTTTATCTTTTGTTAGGGAAAAGCATTTTAAAAAATGGAATCCCTGATAAGACTTTGAAAGCTGCTTGTTACCCCCTGCAGTTTATTTTCCAGCAACTCACACTGACTATTAATAAACTGCAGGTAACAAGCAGCTTCAAAGTCTTATCAGGGATTCCATATTGGTGTGGAGACATCTGTATAGAAAACACTGTACATAGAGACAGTGAATACTGGGGTCAGGGGGCGTGGCTATTTGATGACTTCATGGGCTGTGGTTGTTACTAGCAACAACTGGAAGCCTTCTTATTTCAAAATCTATTTCTCACATATACTAAATGCAACATACCAGAGAAGAATATTACAATGTATAGGTGTTCTGGGGAGAAAAACTTTCACATTAGGTTTTAAAAAAATGTAAGTTTAGTTCTCCTTTAATAGTGGGAATATATATATATATATATATTGAACCTGTTATATGTGTTTACTTACAGTTCCACCAGATACAATTACAGCTTCAATCACAAATACAAATGCTTACTGCTGCTATATAGCAAGCACAGTGCTATACCTGAGAGTCAAATACACACTCCACCTCATGTTATTAAACTGTCGTATCCATTTTGTGATTTATTTGCCACGAGTTTTGTACATGAACTATCTACTGTACAATATTCTGTTACATGAAGTTATTAAAGAAGTTACTTAAAGGGGAAGTTCAGTGCCAATACATGTACTTTCAGAAAAAAAGCAGTATTTTTCCTTAATCTGCTAATTCAGCATTGTGTCTGTGTATAAATAATACAACCGTGTGGACACTCTTATATTTATCAGTCTGTGTTGTGGACACATCTATATTTACTAGTCCGTGTTGTGGGCACATTTTATATTTTTCAGTCCTTGTTGTGGGCACATCTTATTTTTACCAGTCCGTGTTGTGGGCAAACCTTATATTTACCAGTCCATTTACCAGTCCATGTTGTGGGCAAATCTTATATTTACCAGTCTGTGTTGTGGGCACATCTTATATTTACTAGTCCGTGTTGTGGGCACATTTTATATTTTTCAGTCCGTGTTGTGGGCACATCTTATTTTTACCAGTCCGTGTTGTGGGCAACCTTATATTTACCAGTCATTTACCAGTCTGTGTTGTGGGCAAATCTTATATTACCAGTCCTGTGTTGTGGGCACATCTTATATTACTAGCCTGTTGTGTGGGCACATTTTTATAATTTTCAGTCCGTGTTGTGGGCACATCTTATATTTACCAGTTCGTGTTGTGGGCAAACCTTATATTTACCAGTCCATTTACCAGTCTGTGTTGTGGGCAAATCTTATATTTACAAGTCTGTGTTGTGGGCAAACCTTATATTTACCAGTCTGTGTTGTGGGCACATCTTATATTTACCAGTTTGTGTGTGGGCAAACCTTATATTACAAGGCCATTTACCAGTCCGGTTGTGGGTGTTGTGGGCAAATCTTATATTACAACAATCTGTGTTGTGGGCAAATCTTATATTTACCAGTCAATGTTTGGGCACATCTTATATTACCAGATGTTTGTGGCACTTCTTATATTTACCAGTTGGTTGTGTGGGCAACATCTTTTATTTACCAGTCCGTCTTTGTGGCACATGTTATAATTACTATTCCACCAGCCAGTGTAAAGTTAGCCCTCCAGTTCACCATCCAGTGTTAGTCAGCCCACCACTGCCACAAGCTATGTCCACCTCCACAAGTCACACCACCGCACTGCAGAAAATACTGGGGCAGCTTTAATATTTTTCTAGACAAAAGTCTAGAAATGCCCCTGCCCTTTTGTCTATACTACTGATGACATAAAACACCAGCCTAAATTGCTTACAGTCAGCCCCATGAATGTGGATTAAAATGATGTATCACTGCTCTATCTAAGGAGTTCGCAGTAATGTGGCGGGGTACACAGAATCTTTTAAATTATGTATAATGCAACACTGAGGTTTGGGGGGTTGCTATACATTAATACAGTATAAAAAGTCAAAGCATGACAAACGGAAAGACTTACCAAGCCCTAGGGCTTGGTATACATTTCTCCCTTTTCGTGTTTTAATACTGGAATAAAATGTATCTTTTCAACAGTTGATTGAGTCCCTGCAGTCTCTGTATCTACTTCGGCATATTTTGAGTGTCTGGATAGGATTGTTGAACTGACTCTCACACTGGGGACGCAGTAGAGTATTTAAGGTACGGATACCTACTGAATTCTTCAATCAGTTTCTTTGTATTTACACCATGCGGTAAAGGAAGCAGGAGTAAAATTAAATTATTGGAGGGCTTTCTGTAGAATTATTTCCAACGGGTAGGGGAAAATCCAAAAACAAAACACCCACCACGTTATTTCACTATGGCACACTACCCACTAACAACAAGTTACAAGTATGGTATACTTATCCTTAAACAAAGATTGAGAATTACATTTTTTATTTAATCCTTGTGTATTTGATAATTTGATATTTAACACCAGCTACTGTAAAAGCGCCTACGCTTTGGCTGAATCTCTGAATCTTTGGCTGATTGTCTCTACATCAATGCAAGTACTATTCATGTTTAGCAAAAATTATGTATTAAGTGTGATTGCATTGTGGCTAAGAGGTGTTATAGGACCTGCCCAGAGTAAGCTGTCAAAACAGCATTGTACATAGCAGGCAGTTGGTGTGCAACCCCCCCCCCCCCCCCACACACACCCACACAACACACACCTCTATCAGGCTTGGTTTCTCTCATTTTCACATAAATGGCCTCCTTGACACATCTTTTGAACCATCATGTTCCTTAAGATGTAGGTACATGACAGAGTCCTAAGGAATTGGTTCTTCTGGTGCTGGCCATGTGTTGGTGCAGCTGCTGTTTGGTCTCCCCCACATACAAATAAGACCAGCTGTTTAAAACAGCTGGTCACTGCAGGGATTGTGCGTATTGTGGTGGGTTTTACTACCGTTCAGGGCCCCCCTAGCAGTTTTGGTAACATCTTTTAACCACAATGCAATCACACCTTGCATCAGAAGTCCCTAATACCTGGCTGCTATATGCTAATTGGGACTTTCCAGGGTAATTAATTGACAAAGATTCTTGTACCAATCATTCTGATTTAGAAAGCCAGTCGGATGACTAGCAAAATGTCTTCAAGAACTAAACTTATGAATATTACAGATATACCGTTACCTGGATGAATGAAATATTACAGATATACCATGACCTGGATGAATAACTATTACATATATACCATGACCTGGATGAATGAATATTACAGATATACCATACCTGGATAAATGAATATTACAGATATACATGACTGGATGAATAACACATATATACCATGACCTGGATGAATGAATATTCAGATATACCATGACCTGGATGATTGAATATTACAGATTACCATGACCTGGATAATAATATTACAGATATACCATGACCTGGATGATAACTATTACATATATACCATGACCTCGATGAATAACTATTACATATATACCATGACCTGGATGAATGAATATTACAGATATACCATGACCGGATGAATGAATATTACAGATATACCATGACCTGGATGAATGACTATTACAGATATACCGTGACCTGGATGAATGAATATTACAGATATACCATGACCTGATGAATAATATTACAGATATACCATGACCTGGATGAATGAATATTCAGATATACCATGACCTGTATGAATACTATTACAGATATACCATGACCTGGATTAATTACAGTAATATTACAAATATACCATGACCTGGGTAAATGAATATTACAGATATACCAGGACCTGGATGAATGAATATTATGGATATACCATGACCTGGAGGAATGAATAGTATGATATACCATGACCTGGAGGAATGATATTATGGATATACCATGACCTGGAAGAATGAATATTACAGATATACCATGACCTGGATGAATAAATATTACAGATATACCATGACCTGGATGAATGATATTAGAGATATTATAGTACCATGACCCGGACGAATAATATTACAGATGTACCATGACCTGGATGAATGAATATTACAGATGTACCATGACCTGGATGAATGAATATTACAGATATACCATGACCTGGATAAATGATATTACAGATATCCATGACCTGGATGAATGAATATTAAGATATACCGTGACCTGGATGAATGAATATTACAATATACCATGACCTGGATGAATGAATATTACAGATCTACCATGACCTGATGAATGAGAACCTTCCCAAGCAATATACAGAACAAACAAATATTTATGCCATTACTGGCAATGGGAGATGGTAAAATAACGTAAAACAATCTCCTTTTTAAATTAACTTTGGCCACATTTTTGGCCACTGTGTTTAATATTTGTTTGGATTGCATGGAGGCTGGCTTCAATGTCACAATATTAATTTTATTATAAAAGAATTGTAAGAATAACTCTAGATAGACTGCTGTGGTGATCCTGCTTCTCTGGGATAATAATACTATTCCATTCACTTCCAAACTCACTTACTGCCACCTAGTGGTGTCTATAATTTCAGCTTAAAGGGCATCTATACTGAAAAATAGGTTATTTTAAATTGACCAAACTGGAAATTATAATTCTTCCCAACCACCACTGTATCATTTTTTTGTTGATCTGCCCCCTATTTCTTTAGATATCCAATATAAAACTTATTATATTTCAGCTGTCAATCAAGTTCCTTGCTCTCAAAAACTATTCTTCTGTGATTTGTTTTACTGTAGCTGGAATGGTGACAGAGTTTGATACGTTGAAATGCTGTGTGCAGGCTTGACAGTTGGTTTGTGGGAAAAAAGTCAGGTCGGATAAAAATTGGGAGTGGTTAAAAGAGGGAGAGGGAAAACTCTCTAAACAAAATGTGTGCTGGATTGGAGGCATGCAGCAAAACACACAAATCAGAGTAAGGGTGAGGCCACACTGCAACGCACAGGATCGCGCACAAATCGCGAGCGTTATCGCGCGCGTTTTCGCCTTTTCACGTTATGGACACGCATGCGTTAACGCACCAAAATGGTGAACGCATGCGTTACCATAACGCGAACGGGACGCGCAATCGCATGCGCATCGGAAATCGCGGGAATTTTTGCGTTCCCGCGATTTCCATTTTAGCGAAATCGCGGGCGAAACGCGAGCGCGAAACACCGTGCGCAAACCGCGAAAAAGCGCTAGTGTGGCCTACCCTCAGTGCTACTTACATGTATTTAATTAGAGATTAAGATGAGGCAAAGTAATTTTTTCAGAATGTCCCTTTAAAGTAATGTACACTGAAAAAATTACAATCTATAAATGAATACATGCAGTTAGCAGCATTACTCTGATGTGTTTGTATTGCTGCATGACTTCAATCCAGTACTTGTTTTGCTCAACTCAGTCCCTCAATCCCCACCCCCTGACAGACTACTGACTCTCTGTGAGGCCAATTATGCTCAGTAACCCCCATGAGGCAGCAATGGGAGAGGGATTCCCACTATGCAGTTCATGTACTGTCACCATTCCAGCTACACAGCAAAACTATACATACAGAAAGGTTTATGATACTAAGGCACTTGATTGACAGCGAATGTAAGATGTTTCAGACTGGATATCTAAAGAAATAGGGAACAGCATCAAAAAATGGCACAGTGATAGTTGGGAATTATAGTCTCCAGTAATGGGAAATTAAAAAAAAAAAAAATTCCCATGTGTACATATCCTTTAAAGCTGGCCATACGTTACAAACCGCCAAGTTCAGACAACACCTGGCCCGATAATTGACTGATATTAGCTATAATATTATTGATTGTAATTACAATCCCACATGATCTGGCTGGGAAACGTTACACAGGAATGCTGGCAGGTAAAATTGCTAAATTTCAATCAATTTGACATTCATTTTAGATCGGCGGTCGAATCAGTGTAATGTCGAGTAAAGGTGTCCATACACCACATAATTATCTTCCCACATCCCTGTGATCTCCTGAAGATCTGACTGGGGGTCCAGGGAGTAAGAGGGCCTGCAATCCACTTCATGAAGAGGGGATCCATTTTTAAACAGCTGATCATGCATATGAAATAAAAATATACCTGCGGGCAGCTGTTTCAAAGAACCGGAGGAAGTTTTAAACAGTTTTAACATTCCGCCATTCCTTTTAAAACTGATTCAGCTATTTAACTTCATGCACATGATCAGCTCTTTTAAAACAGCTGGTCGCGGATCTTTCGGGAGAGGTGTGTGTTAGGGACAATAAAGTAGGTATAGATACTCACAGGGTTTGTATCTTTTCAGGTTCAAGTCTACTCCACTCCGTCTTTAGTGGTCAGGTACAGCTTATAGGAACAAATTGTAGATGAGCCACAAGCAGCAAGTGTGAACTGCAACATCCTTTAATGTGTATAAAGCGACATGTTTCGGAGCCACATGCTCCTTTATCAAGCCTTACAAATAGTGCAAGGGGCCTTCCTTTATAGGGGTAATTCCCCACCCTCCATTTCCATATCAGTGGTGAGTTAGCAATTCAGGTGATCAAACACAGTTGATGAATTCACATCATCAAAATTACATCAAAACACTTCGAAAGGATCAAACTGTGACAATATAAAGTGCACGAACAGAGTATAAAATCCTGACAATTACAATACTTTAACTTTAAAATCCTACATTTAATAGTGGCATAATTTATAGCTATTTAAATATTCCACTGTGAATTTTAACACGGCCTAACACTTTTATCACTTGCACTTAGATATGCACTTTATAAACATTGCTTCCTTCTAAAATTAAAAAAGTATATAAATGTAGGATTTTAAAGCCTAAAGTATTGTAATAGTCAGGATTGTATACTCTGTTTATAAATGCACTCTTGGCTGCATCATCTGATATCTCTGCGGGTTAAAAATAACTTGGCACTTAGGCCGGTGCTCCCCTACTTGGTCCTCACATTCCGTAAACTACATGCGTTTCACCTTACCATATTCTCTAAGGGCTTCCTCAAGGTCTTAAACCAACTTACCTTTTACCCTGAGGGGGTGAAACGCGGGTTGCGTTACAGAATGCAGACCAAGAGGATGTGGTCTTTTATTTAGATTAAATGTAGAAAAGGACGGTGGCTCAGTGGTTAGCATTGATCCTTGCAGCACTGAGGTCCAGGGTTCATTTTCACCCTTGGACACATCTGCAAGAGTTTGTATGTTCTCCCTGTGCATGCGTGGGTTTCCTCCAGGCACTTCGGTTTTCCCCACAATCATAAAGACATACTGGCTGTATGTGTCAAATAATGTGCTTAGATTGTAAGCTTCGGGGCAGGGCCTGATGTGAATGTATACATGTAATTGTAAATCACTACAGAAGATGTTAGCGCTATATAGCGCTATATAATCCATAGTAATAATAACAGTATTGGCAGTAATAATTTGACACACTATTATACATACAGTGCAACATTTTAGTTACATATTTTAATTTAACCTTTTTGTATTATCTACAAATTTGTATGTTTTGCTGCCCCCTTGTGAATCCCTGGTTTGTACATGTGCTGTAGATTTCAACCCCATTGCTCCATTTGATAAAATATTATATCCACACACTCCCATTTGAATTGCGCTGTGGCTTTCAATGAAATTGTATGCCTTCAATTATGGTGACAATGTTCCCTCTCAGGGTACCAGAAATGAATTAAACAAGTCCTTAAATTTATATCTGATTTGATTGGATAGTTATAATGCATTATTATTTATTATTAGGATTTATATAGCGCCAACATTTTCCAAGGTGCTTTAATATACATGAGGAAAACATACATGTCACATACAAGGGTAGTGCAAGTAATACAAAGTGCAATTAATTCAAGTGCTGGTCCAGCAACATCCAGTGTGGTGGTACAGCATTACTGTGGTACAATAGAAAAGAGGGCTAGAGAGCTTTCAGTCTAGAGGAAATGGGGATGAATCTAAGACGAAGCAGATCGAGGATTGGTACAGAAAGAACTAAATAAGGTTAATATTAGTAAATCTCCTGGACCGGATAAAATACATCCTAGGGTACTTAGGGAGCTAAGTTCAGTTTTATCTAGGCCATTGTTTCTAATTTGTTGCTGATTCCCTCATGTCCGGTGGTGTGCCTCTGGACTGGAAAAAGGCTGATGTTATTCCAATATTCAAAAAGGGTAGTCGTTCACAGCCGGGTATTACAGGCCTGTAAGTTTAACTCAGTGGTGGGGAAGATCGGGAAAGTTTAATAAGGGATCATGTTCTAGAGTATGTTTCAAGGACTGACATTATAAGTAGTAACCAGCATGGATTTAGGAGGAATATATCTTGTCAAACTAACTTGCTTGGCTTTTATGAGGAAGTAAGTAGAAATTTAGACTCTGGTATAGCATTAGATGTAGTTTACTTGGATTTTTGCAAAGGCTTTTGATACAGTCCCCCATAGGCGCTAATGAATAAGCTAAGTGTCTGTTGGTCTGGGGTCACATTTGTACATGGATAGAAAATTGGTTAAAGAATAGGATGCAGAGAGTAGTTGTTAATGGGCTTCATCATTATGGACTAAAGTGCTAAGTGGGGTGCCACAGGGTTCGGTGTTGGGGCCGCTTCTATTTAATCTATTATATGATTTGGAAGTGGGTATTGTCAGCAAGTGTTCTGTGTTTGCTGACGACACAAAAACTTTGTCGACCATTAAAAACTTCAGAGGATGTGCAATCTTTGCAAGGGGATCTAGATAGATTATCACATTGGGCTGCTAAGTGGCAGATGAAATTCAATGTTGATAAATGTAAGGTGATGCATTTTGGACTTAAAAATACTTGTGCTACTATACTATAAATGGCTCTGTGTTAATGAATCCCTGTTGAAAGGGATCTTGGAGTTTGGTGGATAACAAACTTAAAGGTAGCAAGCAGTGCCAGGCGGCAACAGCCGAGCCAGCATGGTATTGTTTGTGTAAGCGAGGTATGGATTCAAGGGAGGAAAATGTAATTCTCCCTCTTTACAAAGCATTGGTAAGGCCTCATTTGGAATATGCAGTGCAATTTTGGAATCCTGTGTACAAAAAGGACATCTTTGAAATGGAAAGGGTTCAGAGAAGGGCAACTAAATTAATAAGGGGATTGGGGAGCTTGAATATGAAGAGAGACTGGAAAGTTACAATATGTACGCTGGAAAAAGGCGCTTGCGTGGGGATATGATTACTGTGTATAATACATTAACGGGCCATACAATAACTATCTGGGGCATTGTTCACCAAGAGAACATGTCAAAGGACACGAGGACATCCCTTAAGACTTGAAGAAAAAAGGTTTAGGGCTTCAAGCTCGGAAGGGTTTTTCACTGTGAGAACGTAAGGCTATGAACTGTCTTCCAGTGGAGTTGTAATGGCAGGTTCATTGGTCAGTTTCAAAAAAAAGCTGGATGAGTTTTTTCTGCAAACAAGGAATGTTGCAAGTTACTGGTATTGATACATAAAGTAGAGTTGATCCAGGGAATTTCCGATTGCCACTTGGAGTCGAAGGAATTTTTTCCCCCTTCATAAATTTGGTGGGGTTTTTTTGCCTTCCTCTGGATCAACAGTTAGGCAGGAAATGAGGATATTGCTAATGGGTTGGACTGGATGGACGTATGTCTTTATTCAACCTTCAAGAACTACATTTCAAGTCCAGTTGATCTAATTGAATACAACAGATCAACCTCAAATACTACTACTATACTAGTAGCTGGCTAAGGCATATGATTGGTTACTGTATAATCATGTGATCGCACAGATTGGATAAGGCCCTTCAGTAACCTATATAAAGAGCTGCAAACCTCCACGGAGCTCAGAAGTCATACAAGTTGATGGCAGAAGACAGAAGAAAGAAGAGGTCGGCAACATAGGGTCTGTTGATGCCGCTAGTGCCGTCCGTGTCTCTGGCGGCCGCAGGGACACTGCCTGGTATTATCAAATCAGAGTAGTTGATGTCCCGGATGGAAGAAAGATAACACGCCCAATGGCTCTTCTAAGAGTTATTGGGGGTCCTGTTTCAAGCTGCAGGACCCCCAACGAAGGCACTTGTCAAGTGCCGGGGAGGGGGGTCCCAGTATGGGCTACGGGACCCATTAAGCCCCTTGTCAGGGCCTCAGAGCACTTGTAAGTACTGGGAGGGGGTCCTGGTTTGAGCTGTGGGACCCCTTTAGCCCCAAAGGGCCCTTGTCAGGGCCACAACCGGCACTTGTAAGTGCCACAAGGGCCCTTCCAAGGCCGGGGAGTGGGTTTCCCGGTTCGAGCTGCGGGACCCCCTAAGCCCCAAAGGGCCCTTCTCGGGCCCCAATGGCCATTTCAAGGGACGCAAGGGCACTTATAAGAGCCAAGGAAGGGGGGGTCTCTGGTTCGAGCTGCGGGACCCCCTAAGCCCCAAAAGGGACTTCTCAGTGCAACCGTTGGCGGGCACTCCCCCCAGTGGGCCCCTCCCTTCCCGTGAGCGTAGGGGCTGCTGGAAGGGGTTGTACGGCGGGTGGTCTCTGCTACATGGGGCAAGGGGGTGTGGGCGTACACCCAGCTGCGCCCCTTTGGCGAATGCGACCACCCACGGTGGGGTGGTTGTGTCTCCCCGCGGCGGGGTCGTACACCCCCGCCTTCTCTGTCAGCGATCTCGCCGCTGAGGTACAGCACAGTTATCCTCCGCTTTATAAATAGAAGCAAGCGTGTAACTGATACAAATATTATCTGTTTATAAATCCCCATAGATAATAGACAGATAGAAGATATAGACAGATGATAGATAGATATATTTATGATAGATAGATAGACAGATAATAGATAGTGATAGAAATAGATAAATGATGATGATAATGATAATATAGAGATAGATGATAGATCTATGATGAGAGATAGATAGATAGATAGATAGATAGATAGATTACCACCTCCATCATTTAATATGGAGACCCATAAATCCAGCACCTCCATCATTTAATGAGACCCTAAATCACCACCTCCATCATTTAATACGGAGACACAATAACACCCACCTCCATCATTTATATGGAGACCCATAAATAACCACCTCCATCATTTAATATAAGACCCATAAATCTACCACCTCCATCATTTAATTTGGAGACCCTAAAATAACCACCTCCATCATTTAATAGAGACCCATAAATCCACCACCTCCGTAATGTAATATGGAGACCCATAAATAACCACCTCCATTATTTAATATGGAGACCCATATAGCACCACCTCCATCATTTATATGGAGACCGTAAATCCACCACCTCATCATTTAACATGGAGACCCATAAATCACCACCTCCATCATTTAATATGGAGACCCATATAGCACCACCCTCCATCATTTAATATGGAGACCCGAAATCCACCACCTCAATCATTTAACATGGGACCCCTAAATCACCACCTCCATCCATTTAATATGGAGACCATACACCACAGTTCATTTATGGTTTAAGTTTTTAAAATAATCTCAAAGATAATTGTTTATATAAATCAATCTGATTTTAATTGAGAGCAATATACAAACAAAATGAATATGTCAATATTAATGTTATGTACTGCATGATATACTGTGATATCACAACAAATGTCATAACTCTCAATGCTGGTGGGAAATAAATAACCGAGTTTTAAAAAAAATATGAGACCCATAAAATCACCACTTTGATTGGAGACCCATACATCACCACCTCCATCATTTAATAGGAGACCATAAATAACCACCTCCATCATTTAATATAAGACCCATAAATCTACCACCTCCATCATTTAATATGGAGACCCATAAATAACCACCTCCATCATTTTAATATGGAGACCCTTAAATCACCATCCCCATCATTTAATATGGAAACCCATAAATACACCACCTGCATCATTTAATATGGAGAGACCCATAAATCACCCACCTCTGTGATTTAATATGGAGACCCATAAGCACCACCTCAATCATTAATATGGAGACCCATAAATCACCACCTCCGTCATTTATTATGGAGACCCATAAATCACCACTTCCATTTTTTTAATGGACCCATAATCACCACCCCCATCATTTATGTGAGACCCATAAATTACCACCTCCATCATTTAATATGGAGACTAATAATCCACCACCTGCATCATTTAATATGGAGACCCATAAATCACCACCTCCATCATTTACATGGGAGACCCATAAATAACCACCTCGATCATTTAATATGGAGACCCATAATCCCCACCTCCATCATTTTAACTGGAGACCCATAAATAACCCCCTCTATCATTTAATATGGAGACCCATAAATCCACCACCTCCATCATTTATATGGAAACCTATAAATAAACACCTCCATTATTTATATGGAGACCCATAAATCCAGCACCTCCATCATTTAATATGGAGACCCATAAATCCACCACTTCCATCATTTCTGTTCCTCTCCTTGCTAGAGGTCTGCAGGGGACACTACCATCCCATATCCATACTGTATGTTGAATAAGCTGCATATATTGGAGGGTGGAATAGTGAAATCGAAGAAACTGGTGAACTTCCTGTCATTACAGAGACAGAATGAATAGTCTATTCCAGCAGTTCACAACTTTTACAACATTGTGGTAAACTGGGCAATGCAAGGACGTCTCACAGCAACACCTGTGTTCTTAGTGCTGAACTTCTGTACATTTGTGTCGAACTGTACAAAAAAAGTAAATATAATTAATGTGGGTGTGAATTTGCCCCTGTTTGTATTGGCTTGATTTAAATATTTCTCACAATGTAGATTTGTTTTCTCTGTGATGAATAAAGTGGAATTCGTGCTGGTGTAGTTTCATTCAGAAAATCTAGCCACACAAACCTCATGACACAGGGACACACTGGTTTATATACCATTAACTGTTCAGGTGTATTGCTGTGAAGTGGTAAGGGATATGGTGGATATGGGCCATGGCGTAGCAGATCTGAAGCAACTGAAATGTAAAGCTAGCCATACACAGACAAATGTTTTTGTGATTGAGTGCAACAATCAGAAATCCGATCTAAAGAATCACTCAAGCCTCTCACCTTGAGCTCCAATCTTTCAGTTCTGTGGAGAAAAGGACTGACATTGCCTATTGGTTGAGCAAAAAATGCTTTATATATATTATATATCATCATATATACTGTATATATTATATGTGTGAGTCGTTCCACTGTAACCATTTCACCAGCTTTATCATTACTTATTTCTGATACACTCTCCTTTTGTTTTCCAGTACTGTACATTAAAGTGCTATGAACCAGATCCGAATTTGCTGTATGATTGTCTGATTAAAATTCATCATGTGGAAGCAGCGTCTCTCGTAAGAATAAGAGAAGGGATTGTGTTCACATCACCGCCACGTTTGAACGTTAGAAAATGACAGATGTGTTGGGCTTGAGAAAGATGCTGAATATTGGCACATAAAAATGGGCTGTTTAATTTATTTTCATTAAATTAGTGCCCAGTGAATCCTTTACTGAATAGGGAAGTGACTCTTATTTCGTAGAATACTTGCCATTACCAGTAAACATACTGATGTGTTAGGGTTAAAACACACACGTCCGATAATTTTCGCAGGATTTGACTGATGAACGACCCATTGTGTGACATTCATGCAAAAATGAAGCTTTAACGACTAAGACCACGATCCACGACTTTCTCGGTTTTTCTGATGATCACCTGGTGGATTCGTTCTGCTGATTGTCTTATGTTTGTACATAGTCGTCAGATTATCGGTAGATTGTAATGGAAGAACTGAATGAAATACACATGTGCAATATTCTCGATATTCCGAACGTCACGTAATAACGTACGTCATGTAACACCTTTACCAACAAACATTCAGTGTTTTTTCAATAAAAGTTCTTATCATTAAAATGGTGCTAATTTTGCCCCAACTAATCAGATCTTATTTAACATTTGAAAGCTAACATCTGATTGGTTGGGGCAAAATTAGCACCATTTTTAACAATAAGAACTTTTATTGAATAACCCTGATTATCTGTCCACTATCTTTGATGTATGTACAGACGTCGTTGGCAGAACTAGTGTATAATGAGACGATAGCTGAGTGTTTGTCGGGCAATTGTGCGAAAATGATCTGACGTGTATGAACCTTGGGGCATAATTTATAAAGGTTTGTTAAACTTTCGCCTTCTTTAAACGCAGCCCTTTTAGCCTAATTTGGACTTTTCGCTATTTGTAAGCAGTGATAACCAGTGGCAAAAGGTCATTACTGCTACTTTTCCGCTTTCCCCGCCATACATCCTACGGTAACCGCTTAAGCATATTTATAAAATGGTGAAAAGTGTATTTTGTGTTAAGTTCAGCCAATCCAATTCGCCAAGTCGAGGTGGCTCAAACGCATAAGTGGCCATTTTTTGCCTGCCAATGGGTCCATGGAAGGTGTCAGCACATTGTGGAGTGTTTCTCATACTAATAAGTACTCAGGGGTGTTAGACTATTCTCCAGCATTTACTGTAACGATCTGAGATTTCGCTTTTTTAAGTTTATTTTTCCTTTTTAAAGATTTTTTTTTACGGTTCTGATTTTCTTATTTACCAATAAGTCAAATGGGGGTCTGAGGGACATATTTATAAGGGGCATTATTTTCGCCCACCAGCCTTTTTTTCCCACACCTTAACCATAATTTTTTAAACTTTCTCTTTTCCTTTCATCAAAGTTATTAAAAAGGCGAATTTTCATCAAAAGCGAAAATTATCTAGCGAAAAGTAATATAATGCTGAAAAGCTCAGCACATATATGGTAATAGAGTAATAATCCCTGGTGGTTTTTCAAAGTAGTATAAATTGGTTAATACACACTGAACACTTATCTTTGTTATTTAAAAATAGCCTAGCACATGTGATGTTTTTTCAGCCAAAGATATAATAATATGTAAAACTCAAAAGGTTGAATTTTCTTATTTTATTAATAGGACATTATTTAGTATTGCTTATTTTCAGCAAACTGCAGCTAATTACCAAACCAGTTCCATTAATATGGGACATACCATAGTGCTGGGTAAGAAATAGTCATGTTAATGGAACATTCCAGTAAGTAATGATGTTTGGCCAAAATTCTGGTAAAACGCAAAAAAAAGTAACAAAAGGGCGAAAGGGGCAAAAAGGCGAAAATTCACCTATTTATAATGGCTTTAATAAAAAAAAAGTGACAAAATAGCTCTGGAATTACACTAGAGCAATCTCTCTTTTCGCAGTGAACCACACTTAACACAATGAATAAATAATAAAACTAATCGCCACACATCGCCGCAGCGATACTTTTCTGCAAAGGTGAAAGCGAAAATGAGCAGTTTTATAAATAAGGCGAAAATAGTGCTATTTGTCATTGCGAAGTCTCTCGATAGCGAAAATATTGATCGTTTATAAATAGCCCCTTAGTTTCCTTCATTTGATTAATGTGATTAAGCATATTTATAAAGGAGTTGCTAATATTGTCGTTTGTTAACTTCACACAATGGCACTTTATAAATATGACTGAGCATTTTTTTTGCCACAATGTATAGTCCAATTCTGGCTTGTATGCTCCAAATTACATTTTATTTCATTCTTCCCATGATTGATGTGTTAGAAACCCGATGGATGGACCTTTATGTGCTAATATGTTTTTTTTAAAAAAGAAGAAGGGGGCTTGTGCAAGTAAGACAAAGTCCATCTCCCTCCTTGCAACTTACAGGGAAGGGATTACCCCAGTGTGTGTGTGGAGGCTGCGTGAGAAATTGGGTAAGTACATGAATTCTATTGCAGAGTTGTTACCTTTGTTTTATTACTTGATATTTAGGCTTGGAATAGTCACCTTCCATTCTATGGCAACATCTATATGGAAGACAGGCAACCGAAACAGTCTCTTTAACACAATATTGTGCATATCTACTTTTGGTAGGAAGATGGGCTGTGGGTGTAGCCCACATGTGCCCCACCCCACCCCTGCCCAACCTCAGTAGGTATGGTACGTACGGTTGATGGTATGATGGTCTCATATCTGAACTGCACAATTAATAGACTGGTCCAGTCAATGATTGTGGCTGTATTTTGGTAGAAAAATCTTGGAGACATTTCAAAATAATCTATGTTTGAATAAACAATATATAGTTGATTATAAGGGGAGTCTTAATGTAAACGTATGGGTATAATAGTACATTAGATTGTAATGTGTATTAAAGGGAAGTTTTACTTGTTGACCTGGTGGCAGTAACACTTGACTGGTCATTTTCTTTGACTTTGTTACCCTGTCTCTGGACTCTGTTTCTTCAATGTGTATTATTACTCTGATGCCCTTAATCAGTGTGTCTCATTATTTATCCTCGCCAAACCCTTTAAGTATTACAGATTAATTCCTTTTCTTTCTGTCATCAAAATGCACAATTCATGAAAGTATAACAGATCAATATCTATAAATAGTATGATATAAAAAATACACTCAATTCTTCACCTCTCACTCTCTTAAAGGAACCACCCTAGGTAAAGAATCAGAATACAGAATGCTTTAAAAAGTGGGCTGGATAAGTTCCAGCAGACTTTAGAAGAGATAATAAAAAAAACAGAACTCTCCAAATCTATCTGTTCCCTTATAAGGCTTTCGAGAGGTTATTTTAGTTAACTCTTAACTCAGTGTGATATAAAATTAATTATTTGTTTAGGGCCCACTGTTAACCAGTCCTACTGAATGGATTATGTGTTCAGTATCAGTTAGTTATAAAATACGTAATGTTCTCTAAGATGAAGTTATGGGATCTGGAAGTTAATAATTGATGATAAATACCATCAGTACCTTCCACTCATACAGCTTTGCACACAGGAAATAAGTGCAGCACATCTGGAAATAAGACGTGCCCTCCTATTGAATCTACTTTTAGGTGGTATCATGGGTAGAAAACGACCTTAGAATGGCCATTGCTATTAACTATGGCCACGTGCCCAAACTGCATGATACATGTATTTGTCAGATATACACTTTCACCAAAAGTTTAGGCTCATCTCCCTTACTCATATGCAAATAGGGGAAAAGGCATTCTGAGTAATTTCCATGTTTTTCATGGCAGCCCTTAAAGATAGGTTCTGTTTTGCATTATTTGAAGAAGAAGGTAAAGTATATTTCTTACCCATTCCCGTTCTTCATTAATCTATCAGGAACAGGAACGAAGATTAAAAATTAACCTGCAAGTGTGCTCCTCCTCGCAAACCACTCTGACAGGTACTGTCTGTTTTCTGGCTAAACTATACTATTGCGCACATGCGCGATATTGCAGGGCGTGTTTATGCGGGGGATTCCTGGTGCCTGGAATCCCCCTTTCGTGTGCTCATTGCAGTCTGTTGTTCCACTTCTCTCCTGGTCCATAGACGTTACATAATTGGTTGTAAGACTTTATATAGACTGTTACTAGATTGTTACATAGACTGTTACATAGATTGTTACATATACTATTATAGTAGATTTTAAATAGTCTGTTATATAGACTGTTACTAGATTGTTATATAGACTGTTACATAGATTGTTACTAGATTGTTATATAGCCTGTTACATAGATTGTTATATAGACGTTACATAGATTGTTATATAGAACTGTTATATAGATGTTATATAGATTGTTTGTATAGACTGGTTATATAGAGTGTTACATAGATTGTTTAACTGCTACATAGATTGTTACTAGACTGTTAAATAGATTGTTACATAGATTGTTGTAAGACTGTTATATGATTGTTATAGACTGTTATATAGTTTTATATAATGTTTACATAGATTGTTATATAGACTGTTACATAGATTGTTTATAGAATGTATATAGATTGTTATATAGACTGTTAATATTATTGTTATATAGAGTGGTTATAGCTGTTACATAGATTGTTATATAGATTGGTATAATAGACCTGTTACATATATTGTGTATATAGATTGTTATATAGATTGTTAATATCGACTGTTACATAATTGTTGTTGATAGACTGTTATAAGATTGTTTACATAGTTATAGATGTTATATAGATTGTTACATAGATTGTTTATAGACTTTTATAGATTGTTATATAGATTGTTATTAGATTTACATGATGTTGATATAGATGGTAATAGATTGTTATATAGACTGGTTATATAGATTGTTTATATAAGCTGTTATATATAGATTGGTTATATAGATTGTGTTATATAGATGTTATCAGCTTTTATACTAGATGTATATGGATTTTACATATATTGTTATAAGACGTTATAATAGATTGTTTATAGTTTTATGATGTTAATAGATTTGGTTAATAGATTGTTATATAGACTGTTATATAGATTGTTATATAGACCTGTTTATCTAGATTGTTATATAGACTGTTATTAGTTGTATATAGACTTATTAGATTGTTTATGATTGTTATATAGATTGTATTAACTGATCTGATTGTTATATAGACGGTTACATAGACTGTTATATAGATTGTTACATAGATGGTTGTATAACTGTTATATAGTTGTTTATAGACTGTTACATAGACTGTTTATATAAAACTGTTTAATAGATTGTTGTATAGACTGTTATAATAGATTGTTATATAGCTCTTATATAGATGTTATATGATTGTGTATATAGACTGTTATATGACTGTTATATAGATTGTTATATAGACTGTTTATAAACTGTTATATAACTGTTATTAGATTGTTTATATAGACTGTTAATAGAGTGTTATATAGACTGGTTACATAGATTGTTCATGATTGTTATATAGATTAATATAGAATTGCTAGTGCCTGTTGGCCTTATTAAATTATATTAAGGTCCTTTGTGAGTGGCTCTCTACCTTTATACTTTTTGTTTATTGCCTCCTGTAGCGGCACAACCAGGCTATTTTTATACCTTGGACGAAGCCAGTCAGTGACTTTATGTATACGGTTTAATATATAATCATATATATATATATATATAATATTATATATATCAGATCCCAGTCAGTTTCACAGCTGTGACTTTAAAAGACACTAATAGTAACGTAGTGCAAATGTGGATTTCTCATAAACAGAACGTTAGGCTGAGTACACACGGACGTTTTCATCCTGACCTTTCGCCGCTATAAAAGTGTTCAGCTACAGCAAATGTCTCCTATGGACCACAGCTATCACCTCAGATTTTTTCGGCCCGACCGACCAATACACGGAAATATCTGTTGGTTTGGGTTTTACCCCAGCCTTAGTATATATACTTTAAAAAAAAAAAGGAATGTGTATTGGCCAACTGGATAATAATCATGGCAATTAGAGAATATATATAATATATAATATCTCCATATAAAATAGAACACATGGAAGTATTCGGTCAAAAACCCTCCTTCTGGGCTTGTTCAGTTGGTAACCGAACGTGTTGTGGGCAAACCTTATATTTACCAGTCCATTTACCAGTCTGTGTTGTGGGCAAATCTTATATTTACTACCAGTCCATTTACCAGTCTGTGTTGTGGGCAAATCTTATATTTACCAGTCTGTGTTGTGGGCACATCTGGGCACATCTTATATTTACTAGTCCGTGTTGTGGGCACATTTTATAATTTTCAGTCCGTGTTGTGGGCACATCTTATATTTACCAGTTCGTGTTTGTAAATATACGATGTCCCACAACACAGAACTGGTAAATATAGATTTTGCCCACAGACATGGACCTGTCAATTGCTGGTAAATCTAAGGTTTGCCCACACCCGGACGGGTAAAAATAAGGATGCCCACAACACAAGGACTGAAAAATATAAAAATGTGCCCACAACACGGACTATAAATATAAGATTGTCCACAAACAGACTGATAATATAATAAGATGTGTCCACACGTTGTATTTATTTATACACACGACACAATGCTGAATTAGCAGATTAAGGAAAAATACTGCTCTTTTTTCTGAAAAGTACATGTATTGGCACTGAACTTCCCCTTTAAGTAACTTCTTAATAACTCATGTACAGAATATTGTACAGTAGATAGTTCATGTACAAAACTCGTGCAATAAATCACAAATGGATAGACAGTTTAATAACATGAGGTGGATGTGTATTTGACTCTCAGGTATAGCACTGTGCTTGCTATATAGCAGCAGTAAGCATTTGTATTTGTGATTGAAGCTGTATTGTATCTGGTGGAACTGTAAGTAAACACATATAACAGGTTCAATATATATATATATATATTCCCACTATTAAAGGAGAACTAAACTTACATTTTTTTAAAACCTATGTGATTTTTTCTCCCCAGAACACCTAACATTGTATATTCTTCTCTGGTATGTTCATTTAGTAATGTGAGAAATAGATTTTGAAATAAGAAGGCTTCCATGTTGTTGCTAGTACAACCCACACCATGAAGTCATCAAATAGCCACGCCCCCTGACCCAGTATTCACTGTCTCATGTACAGTGTTTTCTATACAGATGTCTCCACACCAATAGTAATCCCTGATAAGACTTTGAAGCTGCTTGTTACCCTGCAGTTTATTAACTAGTCAGTGTGAGTTGCTGGAAAATAACTGCCGGGTAAACAAGCAGCTTTCAAAGTCTTATCAGGGATTCCATTTTTTAAAATGATTCTTTCCCTAACAAAAGATAAAGCTTCCAAATGTAGCTAGACTCCCGCTTATTCAGTGTTGGCGCACCGGTTAAGGCACCGGGTTTAAGAAATACACAGTTCAGGAGGTCACAAGTTCAATACCCCTTATATGCATTTTGTTTCATTATATTCCAAGCAAAATATAAGCTTCTAATTGTCCGCAGGCTTTCAGCTTATTCAGTGGTGGCTCACCTTGTAAGACACCAGCTATAGACACATACAGTTCAGAAATCACAGTTCAATACCCCAGATATATCTTTTTCTGTTTCTATTATATTCCATGCAAAAGATAAAGCTTATAAATGTACTGAGGCCTCAGCTTGTTCATTGATGGCTCACCTGTGAAGACACAGCTATAGACACATACAGTTCAAAATCACAAGTTCAATACCCCAGATATATCTTTTTCTGTTTCTATTATATTCCATGCAAAAGATAAAGCTTATAAATGTACTGAGGCTCTCAGCTTGTTCATTGATGGCTCACCTTGTAGAGCCAGGTTTAGACACTTACAGTTCAGAAGGTCACGAGTCTGAATCCCAAACTTATATTTATTTTCTGTTTCCATTATGTTTCGTAGTACAATATTCTACATGTACCAATGATTTATGTTGTGTCTCCTCACCTAGAGGTAAGAGCTCTGCTTTTAGCAAGACAGAGTAATGAACAAGTGCAGGTCATCCATTTTTATTTGGCTGAAATGTTAGTATTTTGTTTCTACATCAATGCTATCTATGAAATACACTGCAAAGATTACTTTTCTTTTTGTATGAAAAGTCAAGATTAAATCATTGTTAGGAAGGAGCATTGAATGTGTTTAAAAAACAAAAAAACTGAAATCCCTGTTCTGTCAGGGAGAGGGGGGATCTCTTTGCTATAATGTGATTGGCTGTCAGCTTCTAGGAAGCAAGGCTGCAACTTCCTTGTTTTGATCTGTTGACTCTACAGAGCATGTGCCTGTACGCAGACACTTTGCTGGGGTTTACCCAGCTAAGTGGATTGTGGGAGCTGACCCCTAGTACTCACAGGTTATTTTCATAAACACCCAATGGCCACAGCAAGGAGAGGTAGACACGCTTGTTGTATGTTTGTGATGTGCTCTGTCTATTGGACAAGGTTGTCTGGAGACTTTAGTTCCCCTTTAAACACTAAGAAAACATAAACAAGTGTTAAATGGCACCTGCTGCCTCTTTCCTTGTGATTCTAGAAAATCTAAGGGGCATATTTATAAACGAGCGGTAACTTTTCGCGCCGATTTTCCCGTCATTTTTGCAAAATCCTAATAACGCGATTTACCAATGCACAAAACCCCGCCGCGAAAAGTTAACACCTCGTTAACTTCGCATTGTTACCGCTCGCTTCTATTTATAAGCTGCGTTTTTTCTGATTCGCGCGTTAATCTCGGCCGTTTCACTTCGCCCCCTTGAAGGTGGCGAAAACAGCCGAGATGGCTGGGAGCTGGAGGGATACAGGGAAAGGATCGCCACAGGTGGTCGCGTTCCTCCCATCCTTCTTTCTTCCTCATCTGGTGACACCAGCTCCACTGAGGCCACCGACCCCTGAGAGGTACCCCTGCGGCCTCATCAAGGCCGATGTTGCCGGCATCTTCAGCGGAGCCGATGTTGCCAGACGCTTCTTTTTCAGCCATCATCTACTGCATGGAATCTGAGGTTCGTGATGGAGTTTCTAATTGGTCAATTTTTTAATCCTTGGTTTACATATTTTACATTAAACAATCAGATATCAGAAAATTTTGCATCACTATTATCGGCTGTTATAAATATGGCCCTTAGTGTATAAGGTATAATAATAAAGGTTGAATATTTAATGCTTATTATGGTGGTGTAAATAGCTGGATGCAGCATAGCTGGGAACCTGTGTACTAAGCGTGCCTGTGATCTTAGAGTTGGTATTAGTATTATTTGTGTTAGTTCCCGACTGCACCGACTAAAGTTCTAATGACTAGTAATACTACACCATTGAAGTAGTAGTGCACACAGTACATTAGTCTATTTGGTTTATATTGAATCTAGAAATCTGTCTAGGGGGGTTTCCTCACAGGGGCAGTGGGAGCTGGCTGTGATTGGCTTACCTCATGATGATTCTTAAAGGGCATCTCCACCCTCCATATTAACAAATATCCATTTTGTAAGGCTACCCTCCCACCCCCAACAGCTAAGTTAAAAGTTAAAAAATCATCTCAAACATTTTTTAGATTCCCTGGGGCCATATTTATAAAAAATCGTTATCATAAAATAATGATCGGTCTTCTACTACGATATCAACCATTATTTTACGATACCGATCGTAATCCTACGATACCGCATCGAAATCTACGGTGCTGTTATCGTAGAATAATGATCGTTATCGTAGAATAATGATCGTTATCATGAAAACCGATCGTTATCAACAGAATCAGGCGGAAGGGAGGGCGGGAGGTAAAGGGTTCCTGTGCGCATTCACCATCCCTCCCGGAGGCAAGACAGGAGGCAGTAAAGTTTGGACAGAAAGACAGCCATTACTCTTCAGTTTTCTGGACTTTGACATGGACTGCAGGAGAACCATGTTTTGTAGTGTGGGGCCAATAGTGGGTTAAAACTTTTGGGGGTGGACACACCCTTTAAAGGTATATTTTCTTTTTCTACTTCTGTTAACACAATGCATATGTAACTGTTATATGACATTCAGAAACACAAAATTTCAGTAATAACTCTGCTTTAGCTTTAAAGCATGTCCACCCCCAAAACTAAAATTTAACCCCTTACTGGCCACATCAAGTAGTTTAAAACAATCCTTACCTTACATTCTGCTCAAAATAGTTCCCCTGCTGTGCCCCTCCAAAGTCCAGGAAACTGCTGTGTAGGAGCAGTGTGACTCATGCTGTGCCTGAGACTTCCTCAACCTCATCAAGGTTAGGGCATGCTCTCAGTGCAGCCCTCCCTGCCTCTCAGCCAATGATGGACCACGGCTCCGGTCCCGCCCCCTGCTTTCAATCCATGCAAGCAGAGGGCCTGAACACTGCAGCGGAGGAGAGAGGGCAGTAAGTAAGAATCGGGGGACTTTCTAACAATTATATTAATGCGGTTGGGGCTGGGGGAGCATGCCCTACCACATATCAAAAGTTAAATTTCGGGGTGGACATGCCCTTTAACATCTGGCCATATAAAGTGTACTGAGATTGTTGGCAGGTTTTGGTTTATTTATATACATATACATATAATAGCAACACAGGACAGGTCTTAGCTGTCTTAGTTGTCCCAGAAGAATTTACACTGCAAGGATGTATCTATTTGTATATATATGAAAGATTAGGGACAACCTAAATAGGACCCTCATAACAACACTCTATCCCTTGAACCCAAAAATAGCAATAAACCATCATCACATAAATCTCATATGGAAATAAATAGGAAAAGAGCGGATTACTACTGTCATCCATATAAAAAACAACTTTATTAATACATATATACTGTAAACATATACTAAAACCTCGGGCTCCCCGATCTGTGCTAAACTATATTGTCCCATCTATAGTCTGAGCCTCGGAACCAATGACATAACTCATGAAAGAGTGAAGCATAATTATTGTAGAATATCCCATAGAGGTACTATAAACCATGTGGAAGGATCCATCAACGTTTATGATTATCCAATCGCAATCACCCATATGATTGATATATGTGTAGTGAAACAATCCAAACGACGGACCTCACCCAAATCCACAATCCTTTTCCTCCAACCAAATACAGACCAAACTTCCAATGGACTCCGTAAACAATGATAAGTCAATAAATGTCACGATAGAGATCTGTAAATACACAGTTCATATGGTAGACTAATCGGGAAATAATCGGGACTTAATTAGGCTGCAGTATAACTTTCATTTCCACAAATCGCGCATATTGCTCAACACACGCCATTATACTTGCCACTTGACCGTCTTGTACTATAGCGTCACAGCCACTTCACCCGAGTTGATCTCTCTTTGTCCAGAGGTGTCCGTATTGGTTGAGAAATTGCCTAGGTAGTAGGTCCGATAGGGTTGGTTCACTATGGTCTCCTCCACAATAGTTTTGGGTCCGATATTCAGCATTAACGTCACCCAACCGACGTACGTTTCGCCGTCTCTCGGGCTTCATCAGTTTAAGGATAGAGGGCTTGTTATGAGGGTCCTATTTTAGTCTGTCCCTAATCTTTTCATATATATAGTTATAGGTTATGACCCTCAGCACCCCCTTTCAATAGGGTATTCCCATACCCCATTTTATTATATGGAGTAGCATCCGGACGCTATAGTTATTATGTATCTATTTGTATTTCCAAAAGGATGACCTAATACTAATGCATAGATATATATTCCTTAGTATTATGTACTATACACCATTTTGTCTTCCCACTTTGTAAAGACATCCCTAGCAACATTAGGGCATGGCAGGGCATAGAGGGGAGCCTCTGTACCCTATTGGATGGGATGAGTCAGACTGACCTGGGGGAAGGTCAGGTAGGTGTGGAGTTAGGTGGGGTATATATGTAGAGTTCCCCCAGGGAAAGTGGCGGCGGAAAGGGTAAGCAGAGTAGCAGCCGCAAACTTCAGGGCCCGGGCCCCCCCTGAGATTGGAGGCCAGGCCCATGATCCCATTCTAGTGTCACCAAAGCACCTTGATCAGATGTTTTAAAACAGATTATGCGCGTATGCAGCAAAGATACGTGCATTACGGTTTGAAAGTCCAGTCTTTAAACAGCCGATCGTGCGTATGTTTACTTCATATGTGCGATCAGCTGTTTAAAAACAGCTGATTGTGGAATTTTGCTGTACAGATTGCGGGCCTGTTTTCCTCCCGCCCCCCCTGCTGTGGCGGGCGAAGCTGAGCCTTCAGTGCCTTTGAGTTAGTATAGAGCTAACCCACAGGGTGGCACTCCAGGAAGAAGGGACGCACAAGCCCTGTGCACCAGTGGTTCCTGCTTCACACACTGTGTGATACCCTTGCTGGACCGGTGGAATTACGGCTAGCAAAGGGGGTTGAGTTTCTAACGTAGCTTCCAAGGACCATCTGCCAGAGTATATAGCGAGTTATTCTGGGTTAACCAATTCTCGAACTGGTATAGAATTTCAGAGTTATAAGTTTAAAAATACAAATCTTTTACGATTTTAAGAGAAAGTATTTAGAAGGTTATTCATTACTGTTATTTTAATAAAGCCTGTCCCCTTTACTCCATTTATTGTGTCACGTATTGTTTGTGGGGCAATGGAGGATCCAGATTTCAGAAGTCGGGGTTCTGGACTCTTATCCTTGTCAAGTGACATCCTTTTATTCATCAGAGTCTGGAAACTAAGGATGTACATGGGATTAATGGGAAATAAAGAGTAAGCTCATCCACTAATCTACACCTTCTATAAAATATAGAACAAAAGATATTTGCAGTAGGAAGGAACACTTTCTATACCATTTATCCAGTCAAAGTTCAGTCCTCCAGTTTGCCATCCCTGCTCTCCAAGTAGAAAACTTTGGCAAGAATGTACTCTTTGAACAGCAAACGTGAACAAATGTGTAATTAGGAGAGATGACGTGAAGTTGCCATTAGCCGTGGGTTTGAAATGTAAGCAACTGAATCACATGGTAGATAAGACCATTTGGCCCACCCAGGAGGAAGTGGAACTATTTGTATGGGAAGGGGTACTTACTCCAGAAGTAAGCATGGACAGGGGGAACAAGAAAAGGTGGAACTTCATCTGGAAATGTTCCGTCTTAAGGAAATCAGATTTCAGATTGTTAGTGCAGGAAGCAGATTAATGCATGAGATTGATCAGGAGCCATAGTGGTGTTTGCTTTAACAGAGACTATGAAAGGCACTAAATATATTTACATTTACAGAGGTAGTTAGGATTTATTGGCATTGCACCGTGCCGCAGTCATCATCAAAAAATCTCATTAAAAAAAAAAAACATTTGGAATGATAGTGTCACTGAATAGTATATTAATTTCCCTTATAAAGAATTTTATTTTCAATAATAATAGTGTATTTTTTTTCATTATTCTGATTAACATTTGTTTGGTGTGATTTGGCATTTTCTGTTGTAGATGGATCGAAATTATAAAGGGCATTTACACTGGAAAAAAAATATACCAATCTGAAGTTTCTTGCATTTCAGCTGTCAATCAACTAATCTAAACTTTCGCTGTGAACAATTTTGCTGTACTGGAGTGGTGACACTGCTTGACAGTGGTATGCTGTGTGCAGTTTTGACAGTTGACATGTTTGATTATCACAAAAGTCAGGTCAGATGAAAGAGGGAGTGTTTAAAAGAGGTAGGGTGGTTACTTACACTGTACTAGATTGAAGGCATGCAGCAACACACATACCTCAGAGTAAGTGATAATTACTTTTAACTTATTGGCTACATGCTTTTCATCCTTGCAGGGGCATGTTTAGGCGGGGATTCCTGGTGCCTGTATTCCCCCCTTTCTGTCTTGCTCAGTGCAGTCTGCAGTCCTTTCTCCGGGTGCCCATATACTGTTATATAGACTGTCAATGGATTGTTACATTGTCAATTGAGCTGAGTTAGAGCAGCATTTGTATGTTTAAAAATGTATCCAGTCCTACCCTGTGATTGACAGCAGTCATAACTAATATAATAATACAGAACTTTATCAACATTAACCCTGCAGCTGCTTAAGGGTGATTGCTGAGACTGGGTTTATATACATTTACTTACTGTACTTACCCCCATGTGATGGAGCTTATGAGCAGGATTATAGAAATCTGGAGTGGTAGCTGCCTATTAACATTTCATTATATATATTCAGGGTTATTCAATAAAAGTTCTTATTGTTTAAAATGGTGCTAATTTTGCCCCAACCAATCGGATGTTGCTTTCAAATGTTAAATAAGTTCTGATTGGCTGGGGCAAATTTCGCACCATTTTAAACAATAGAAACTTTTATTAAATAACCCTTAATATTATATAACAGGAATGATTGTTCCATATATTCCATATACAAATGATAGTTCAATGTGCCCTACATGGTCAGATCCACCATCAGTGTCACAGCTCTGACTTTGAAGGACACTAATGATATTGAAGGGCAAATGTGGATTTCTCGTAAAAGAAACATTAGGCTGGGAACAAATGGCCAAATTTTTCATCTCGACCATTCGCCACTACGAGCAGTCGGCTGGGACAAAGCACTGTTTGTCGTGGCAAATGTCTCCTAGGGACCGCACATCTGCGGGTGATTTACCTTTTGTTCGCTGTGCCACAGAGTCCCCTCATGGTTTGTAACCAACCAACCGATACAAATAAATATCAGCAGGTTGGTTACAAAATCTGCTCATATGAACCCAGCCTTAATGAAGAACTTATAACAAAAGTGATTTTTGGCTAACTGATGATAATAATGGCAAGTACAGAATATAAAATATTATATGATGCATATATAATAGAATATATGGATGGATTGGTCGAACTTCCTTCTGGGGTTTGTTCGGTGGTAACCTATACAGGAACCCCCCCTTGAAAATCCTGCGCTTGGGTGCATAACATAGCAACATTCTGCATGGAACTAAGAGAGTTGGCAAGGTAGTGGCAGGATTGAGGTAGGAGTGGAAGGATAGGTGCCTAACCAAAGCTGCCAGTATCCATGCATGTATGTTTATACATTATACTGAGAGGAAAATCATACAGGTCATTTATAGGAAATCAGTGGTATAACTTCACCATAACAAATTGAGTTTTAGTGTGTGTAGAAAACATTTACAGTTATAGGAAGAATATACAATTTGTTTCATTGCATTCAAGAATGTTTTATTTCTGGCATTACTGAACATCTGGCAGTCTGCATTATAGGCATTTAACTTTTATTTTAAAGAAATAGCGAAAAAAAGACTTGTCTACAATTATAATTGTAATGGAGACGTATTCTGGTTTGCAAGTCACACTTGTGCACAACTGCTATTTTTACGAGTTTAATACAGTATATGTATTTGTAACCAGATATTTAATAATAAGTTATCTGCCTCCTCCCTCTGCTCAATGAGCTTTTGATAAGCTTGAGCATGTGCAGAGGAGGCAGCAGGTGAAATAGCAGTCAATCATATGTTGTCACAGCCTTGATTGGTTGGGAGGGGCCAGCTTAATCTGCCAGAATGGGGACAATAATTATCATTAAATACTGGTTGTAATGCGGCATAATAAGTGATGGACTAGAACTTGAACTCGATTTATTCGAGTTCAAACGATTTGGACTTCTCGTACTATCCCGGACCCGATTTTGATATTTTCCGGACTTTTGATAATTATGGAATGTTTGAACGAATGCGAATATTGCGTAAAATGTCTATTATACCAATACGCAAGTAATATTGAATATGCGAGTAAAATGTCTATTATACCTATACGCGGTAATATCGATTTCGAATCGCGAGTAAAGTCTATTATACCTATACGCGGGTAACAATCTTGAATCCACAATAAAATGTCCATATCCAATACGGAGTAATATCGAATATCGAATCCGCGAGTAAAATGTCTATTATACCTATACTCGAGTAAATATCGAATATCGAATCCGTGAGTAAATGTCTATTATACCTAGATAGAGTAAATATCTGAATATCGACCGTAGTAAAGTCTATTTACCTATAGCGAGTAAATATCGAATATCGAATCCGCAGTAAAATGTCTATTATACCTATACGCGCTAAATATCGATACGAATCCGCGAGTAAAATGTCTATTATACTAACGAGTAATATCGAATCGAATCCGCGATAAAATGTCTATTACTATCCGAGTAATATCAAATTCCGTGAGTGTTCATGGGTAATTATTGAATGTTCAAACGCGAGAGCTCGAAAGTAGCCCGCATGAGAGTAAATCGATTTTTCGAAAGTCCGGATATTCAAATGTGTTCCCCAGACCATTTCCCAGGTCCCACAGCCATTTACATTAAGTTCCATTGTATTTTTAATTGTATTTCATCAAACTTTCAACAATTTGACTCCCATTGACTTCAATGGGTCCGTTTCGAACGTTCGAACTTTCCTATAGTTCAAAGTTCGAAAACGGACCAAACTTCAAAAGTTCGGTCATCTCTAGTAATAAGTGCTGAATATATCATTTGGGATTGGGGGCAGGTAACTGACAATTGACCAGTTTTTTTGTTTTAAGGTATGGACATGCCTTTTTAGTAATAAAGTACAGGCTTCTGCCAGCAACACGATTATAATCTCGACGATATATATACATTAGCACTTACTATAACATCTTAGTGCTGCCATGTTGAATTCCTTTAGGGCTCGTTCACACTACATCAGTTTGTATCCATTTTTCAAACGCAGGTGCATTTAAAAAAATCGAAAGACAGTAAGGGCAGCACGGAATCACGCACCAATTGCGAGCGTTATCGCACACTTGTGTGCGTGATTCTTGTGCGTTTTGCACTCGTGTTTTGCTCATGCGTTTTCGCCTTTTTGCGTTATGGAAACGCATGCGTCAACGCACCCAAAAATGGTGAACGCATGCGTTACCAAAACGCGAACAGACACGCATGCGCATGCGGAAATTGCGGGAATTTTTCGCGTTCCCGTGATTTCCATTTTAGCGAAAATTGCGGGCGCAAACGCGAACCAAAACGCGTGCGCAAACCGCAAAACACGCAAGTGTGGCTACCCTAAAACCCCATAGGATTTCATAAAATCGTTCACACCTCGCGTTATAATCTGTTCCGTTCTGTTCAGTCCGTTTAAAACGCACTGCATGCAGCATTTCTGTCCGTTTTTTTCATTCATTTTCTATAGAAATCATGGAATACACATTGTTAAAAAATGGATACAAATGTATGAAAAAAATGGATACAAAGACAGAAACACATGCTGTGCGTTACTGTCAGTTTCTAGTGTGAACGAGCCCTTAATGGGACACTAAACACACACAAACTACTCTTTTAAAAAGGGCAACCCACCTCTCAAATGAGAAATTGTATATGGGTCAATCACCCCTCAGATCCCACGACAATAGTTAGAAGCGGAAAGATATAAACTAACCTGAAATGCTGCACAATGTCCTGTTACCCCCCTTTCTGCTTCCTGGTTACTCCACAGCAACTGTCAGTCTCTCAATGTAACTGCCTGCCTAATTGCTCCTTGCAGATTCATTAGCACCAGGAGTTTGCAGGGTCATTCTAAATAATAGGTAAGACCCGGGTGAGGGCCTAGTGGTTTAGGTCCTCACGCTGTCCCTGGGTGCTGCAACAGGAAGGGGATGGGGGATTGATGGGGGGTTAGAATGATTTATTTCAATGCTATTAATTCAATATTATTTTATTTATATTACACATACTTCAATAAATCAGTTGATTTCATACCCTGTCTCTATGGACATATTTACTATACAGATGTGTCCCTCATAACTTCTCTATGCTGTAATGTGAATTCCGCTTCTAAAGAGCAGAACACAGCTGCTATTCCTTGTTTAGATCTGCTGTGCACTAGAAAGTATACAGCATACACTTCCAGCAAACCCGAGAGATGAATTATGGAGGCTGATCCCTAGTACCCACATTTTTATTCATAAATCAACTATATATGAAGCAATGCTCTCTAGTGATTTATCCTTTAAATCCTGGCCTGGAGCCCTACATGATGCTCCCCCCATCTATTCTACCCCCTACACCTCACCCATTCTCTGCTCTGACCATCCTGGAGGGTTCAAAATGCTCCTACTAAGCAACAGAATTAACCAAGTGAGTACTTTGGTCATTATGTAAATCAGAAAATGCTACTTCTTTTCTTACAGCACATGTATTTGTACTGAACTCCCCTTTATAGAACTGCTTCCCCCACAGTTGCATCATTGTGAGGTTTTCATATTTAGGAATCGTATAGCCTTGTATAGTCATTGTTGTGAATTCTCTACTGTCAGGGTTAATTTTATTTATTGTTTTACTTAATGTTCGTGGTTTCTATGATATGTACAACACATGATTAGAGCTGTCACTGGGTTTACCAATGTGGGCAAAACATCAGGTTAAATACTGTTGTTGTTCATATAACAGTGCAGACTCCTGTGCATACAGCTAAGTGGCTAGCTATGTGTTTTGTTACCATCTCCTGCCATCGTCCAATAGAGGCACCGCCAAGGCTGGACTGATAGCAGTTCTACTGGCGGTGGGCTGGCATAACAAAGGGTCATCCAAAAGTTCCTTTTGTAACCTGTAAAGACAGGCTGGGAACAAGCCAGAGATGTTTGGGGTCCCAGATCTTGTCAATGTTAACACTATGAAACCATCACATTTTACACATTTCATTTACACATTAACAATAACAATGTATTAGAACAGGTGGCTAGATGACAATTTAGAAAGTTCTATGCGTACAAGAAATCAAATCAAATTGTTAGACATGAAGGGATCAAGGATATAGATTGTTAAGAGTCCATCAACCCCCAAATTATACTTGTACCGGTATGTATAGATCAAACTGAAACCATTATATCACACTGCTGCTGAGTTTTTAGCCTGATGCCTGCCATCCTCCCTTATCTCCTCAGAGTCTCAGAGAGCTTTGGGCATGTTCAGTGAAGCAATAGATCCTCTATTCAATGGCCAGGATATTATTATTAAAGGCAATGTCCACCCATAAAAAGAGATTTCACATATAGCTTTAGCATCCCCCCCCAAACGATTTTACTTACTTTCCGAAAGATGCCCAGGAACATACTTACAAGGCACTTCCAGGTCGCGGCTGTCAGATATTGGCCATGATATCACCACAGCGTGCCTTTTGTCTGACAGCTGCAACAGTAAGAATAGCTCAGCTGCAGAGCAGTGAGGACCAGGTCTGTATAATATGTTCTGGGTATTTTTAGGGAAGGTAAGTAAAGCAGAACTTAGGTTTGTGGGGGATGCTTAACTTATACGTGAAATTTTCTTTTTTATAGGTTAACAGTCCCTTTAAGAATTTATATAGCGCCAACATCTTCCATGTCACCTTACAATACATAGTCATACATTACCTACAATGGTAATACATATTATACTAGAAATACATATTACTATAAACAAGAAGAGAATGAATGAGCCGGCGTAGAGTTTAGGATGGATTGAAGTGGTGCAAGGGGGTTGTTTGGGTAACCACACAGGAGTGCGTTGTCTAGGTCAAGACGGGATATGATAAGGGCATGAACTAGTATTTTGGTAGCATCAATGCGACAAATGCGAGAATGTTTTTGAGTTGGAGCCGACAGGAGCTGATAACAATTGACGTGAGGTCTGAAGAAGATCTGAATCTAGCAGGCAACGGACATAAGTAGATAGGGATATCAGAGTGTTTGTAAAATATAAGTATAGGGAGGGGAACAACTTGAGGGTGGTAAAATTAGTTTTAGTATTGTCCATGTTCAGTTGAGGTATGACATCATCCTCATAACCACTGGTCTATCTAGAAGGACCAGAAAGATCCAGTTCAGGGCAGCAGCCAAGGGCTGAATAAATCCTTTTGTTAATGGCAGAAATGTAATACATTTACATAATGTTTAAAAAATGTGAATAAAGTATTATATTTTGTTATGTTTTGGGAGTGCCTAGGGTTTTCTGTTTCTAATATAGACTATAATGCTTGGTCCTGATCTCTGTGCTTACATCTGCAAAATGTAATCACCATCTCGGGTGGAACTTCCGGAACCTAGCAATTGTTACAAAAACATAGGTATATGGTCTGGGGTCCAAACTCATTCGGTATCATTAATTTGGCTTGAAAAAGCCAATTACTGCTCTATTTCCTCCTTCCGCCGTTAGCGCCGCTTTTTGGACGGTATCCCTCCCACAGTTTTTGAGAGGACGTGAATTCGTACAGACGTGCGGGCATAAGAAGTGTGCTAGAATCCGTGGAGCGTTACGGCGTTATCAGCGAATTCGGACATTTTTTCCCATAGACTATAATGTGTAACAATCCTCAAATGTGGATATTTCAAACTGTTTGTTTCATGGTCATAAATACAAATGGTGATACCCCCAACCCCCCCACACAGACCCAGGTACACCACCACTGACCTACCTTTCCATTCCCATGAAGCCTATTTAAAGGATACTAAAGTCAAAAACTAATTTAGATTTATTCTCAATAAAGATAGTTTATGGTTAACCCAAAAAAGACTACCCCTCACCGACCCAGGTACACACAACCTTCTCTAATTATCCAAGGGTGGCAGCCAATTGAAAGGGTAACTAAAGTCAAAAAAACAATTTAGATTTATCCTCAATAAAGATAGTTCTATGGTGTGTAAACACAAAAAGAACATACCCCCTCAACCAACCCAGTACACACACCTACTAATCTACTAATTCATTATGGGGTAGCCATACTTAAAGGGTAACTAAAGTCAAAAAAACAATTTAGATTTATCCTCAATAAAATATGTTTTATGGTTGTAAACACAAAAAAGACATACCCCCTCAAACCAGACCAGGAACACACACCTACTGATTTACTTACCATTACTGTGGCAGCCATACTTAAAGGGTAACTAAAGTCAAAAAATAAATTTGATTAATAATAAAAAGGTTGTTTTTTAAACCCCCATGTGGCACAGTTACATACACCTACTACCTACCCCTCCATTACTGTTGCAGCCATACCTAAAGGTAACTAAAGTAAAAAAACAAATTTTGACCAATCATCAAAAAAGTTTGTTTTTTTAACCCCCCACGTGTGTACAGGTACATACACCTACTGACCTATCCCTCCATTACTGTGGCAGCCATACCTAAAGGTACTAAAGTCAAAACATTTTTTTTGACCAATCATCAAAAAAAAATTTTTTTTAACCCCCACCTGATCCAGGTACACATGCTTACTGACCTACCCTTCCTACCAATCATCAAAAAAGTTTGGGTTTTTTAACCCCCATGTGGCACACATACATACTCTACTGACCTACCCCTTCATTACAGTTGCAGCCATAACAAAGGGTAACTAAGTCAAAAAGTTTTTTGAACCAATTATCAAAAAGTTTTTTAACCCCCAACCTGACACAGGTACACAACCTACTGACTACTAATCCATTACTGTGGCAGACATACTTAAAGGGTAACTAAAGTAAAAAATACATTTTGATCAAAATCATATCATTGAAATGCCGCTAATTTTGCCCTAACCCAATCAGATGTTAGCTTCTGATTGGTTGGATCAAATTAGCACCACTTTGGGCTGGGTACACCAAAATTTTTTTGCCCAAACAAGCGTTCACTACAAACTCATCATTTCCATTATTGAGTTTTTAATCTGCAGGAAACACACAAATTCCCTTCCAATCAGCCCTTCAAGCCAATTCAAAGTTTATACTTAAACTTTCCCTTTCTAGTTTCTCATGAAGCAATCAGAATGACCACAATATTTGAGGATGACATATTTTTTTCAATAATAACATACTCCGATAATTAGCGCATCCTGATTGGACTAATGCTCATCCTTTGTGCTGCTTTTGGTCTTTGGTGTTGTGGGGCAATGTGAGCCCTGGGCAGATGCCCAAAGCCTTTATATATTACTAAATGCTTCATTATACCTAGAATTCAGTTTATGCCTAGAAAGCCAAGCAGGAAACCAGTGGGTTTTCCTAAGAACATCTGAAATAGTTAGGATTAAATTGTGGATTTATGCTTACAAATAATTCACATGGACCGATTCAGTATGAAATAATAACTACACATTGAAAATGAGCAATTCAAGTCATGAACTTGTTAGATGAAATCACTCTTGCAGAAAAAAAAATATGGGTTAAATAATAATTGTTCTACCAAGTGCTATTTAAATCCTTAGTCTCACTTTATATTATTATTCTGTGAGAGACACAGGGGCTGATGTATAGAACTGCAAAAGTCTGCTTGTGCATTATATTGCAGTAACCAATCACGTTAACTTTTGTTGAGTTACTATGTGATTGGTTTAGCTGAGTTACTATGGGGCATATTTATAAATGGTCATTAACTTTTCATGGGCGAGTTTCCCGCCGTTTTTTGCCAAAATCGATATTAACACATTTATAAGAGCGAAACCCGGCCCGAGGCTTTAACATTGCACCAGTTACGGCTCGCTTCTATTTATAAAGCGACGGTAACTGATGCACGGCGTTAATCTCGCCCGTTTCACTTGAGGGTCCCTCCACCCCCCCAACGGGCCCTTCCCTTCCCCCCCGAGAACATACGGGTGGGGTCTGGGAGGGGCTGATGGGAAGGGGTCATGCAGCCGTTGGTCACCGCTTGCAGGGGGTGAGGCAGGGTGGGCGTACATGGGGGCGAGGACGACCCCCACCCTTGCAACCACCGGGGGCGCATTCCTTTCCCTGCCACCCCTTCCAGCCTTCAACAGCAGCCAGAGGACAATTGTCTGGTATGAATTGAATGGGGCCCTTCTTGTGTGAAGAGCCCTTCTTGTGTGCCGGGCCCTCCTTGTGTGCAGGGCCCTCCTTGTGTGCAGGGATCTCCTAATATGCGTCGACAGCAGCCAGAGACAACTGTCTGGTACCACAATCCGCCTAAAGTGGCATTCAAACTTTGTTTCAGGTGCCAAAATCCTTAGGGACACCCCTGCACATTGCAGTGAGATTGGCGCTCCTTTGTAGCTACATATACAGTATATTACTTCTTTTCTCACAACGGTGCAATTACTTCTTTCTCTCACAGCTCTGAACCATGTTTTTTCCTGTCTTTTAAAGGGATATGTGGAAGGTATGATACATACAGTTTCCATCCTTCCCTTTGGATATGGAATAAGAGATTCCATAGATCACTCCAGTCTTGTAAGTGATAAAAGAGTATATAGGGAGATAAGAATTTTCCAATTGTACAATCGGATTTGGTCCGTGTATGGTCTGCTTAATGGAAATAGATACTGCTTACTTACACTGTTGTTTTAGGACCCTTTTTGTGTGTAATAAAGGGGGCATCAGTTAAGAGAGGGAGTTCCACACGCATTGCCAATCTGATGTGCTGCCATCTGCCAATGTTTTGCATTGGAGCAGATGAGATTTGCAAAAAATCCTATGCGATTCCAGGACACGCACTGTGCATGTTCGATAGTTTTTTCTGATAGGATTGTCGATCGTTTTCCGATTGAAAATCCGATCAGAAAACCATTGGACCACATAAGGACAACTGAATTAACCTCTAAAATACTGGTCATACACTAGGCAGACTTATGGGATAGGCCAACCAGCACACGTTTTAACACGTGATCCGAGAGAGCTCGCAGCTGCAAGGTATCAGTGCCAACCACTGAGCCACCGTGTCTGCCGGTGGCATGTGATCACCTTTTGTGTTGCGATTCACATGCACCAAAAAGGATCGAAGCGCAAGTGGACAATAACGCGCACGTGTGCATAATGCATGCTTAGTGTGGCGTCGGGCTAAGTAATTAGACATTCGTCCATATGGTGCTAAACTTAGATGTTTACGTCTGGCCCATTATTTTGTCTAAAACGTCTATCATCTAATATTTAATGTAGTGTATGGCACCTTATGCAGGGATGTCAATTCTTGCAGCATTGCTGGGGAGTTTCTGCATTTTTATTTTTCCTTATAAAATTCTTAATAAGATCATCATGTTAATTCAACCTTAGTCTGGACGGGATGTACCGAACGTGTCTGTCTACCTGTTAAATTCCCCTTAAATGCAAACATTGGCAATCCAATTGGACTGGCCACACTAGCAGGGAATGCAATATCCCTTCTAAACGAGAAAATAAGCGCTAAATCATGCTAACCATGTACTAACGTGTTCAGCGAGGTTTTGCACGCCTGCACCATGTCGCAATTTTTTTTTTCTTTGCACAAAGCAAAGCGATGCAATAAATGTAGCGCCGTTTTTTGCGCGAGAACTAACGCCTCTTTAATGGTGTCTTTAAAATACACACAAAAGATGGCAACTTACCACGAGCGTTTTCACAATGTATTACGGTTGCAAAGTGATCAATACATTGCAGAACGAGTAGGTTGCGATACCCGAAATATATTGCATCTCCCCCTATCTCCGCCAGTGCTCTAGGGCCCATGCACTGCCTTCCGAAGCGCATGCGATCACCCAGTTTTGGTGCGTTGCGTATGCATTTCAATCCCGAAAATGTCAGCGATCGCAGTGCAAGCGGCACCAATGCACACAAAGCGGCTCTCCAGGTAATTTCCCTACACAAATTCAATGTCATAATCCGAAAGGGACTTACTATAAGAGTTTAACGCCAACTAATTGTCTGGCGTTAAAATCTCGCACTATAATAAAGTGCTAAAATCACAAGCGCAACTGCATGGGTTGTCTTTTGTAAAACCCCACACAGTTGGGGCAAAGATGGTGAGTTAAGAGTGGCAAACCAATTAAATTGTGCGCATGACTTTAACTCCGGAAAGCCCATCGCTCCTCCTCCTAAATTAGCCTGAAAATCCCTTATTTGATTGTATATTATTAGTTGGTGATTGGTGGTAAAATTCGCACAATATTTCTTCTTCCAAAATGGCACCAACTATATACAGCACACTATAAAATACAAAGTACGTTACTGTACATTATAGATTGGGTTTATTATGGATATATACCCCTAAATATGGAAGGACTATTAGAAGTCATCCAAGGAAGTTCCATGACCTGTAAAAAGTACAAGGTCCGCAGGCGAGTGCTTTTATATATAAGGTCATGAACTCTTTATCCGTAGTATTTATAGTAGTGGGTACATCATCCATGTAAATCAATCCCTTCACCCTAAGACTGACCGGTGAACCTGCCTGCACTGGACTGGGAATGTACTTGCAAACCCCTCCCAAATGTGCACCAACTGGGACAGGACACCCTCTCTGTCTACAGTCTGACAAAACAGCCCGCCCCCCGCCCTGCAAAGCCTGCCATGACACCCTCCCCCTTACCCCTACCCCCCTCCATCTCACACCATAGAATCCCATTACCGCAGCAGCTGTATACTCACACTAACCAGAAGTACAGCAAAGAAACTACCCACACTTCCAGTTAAACAGAGCCAACACTCAATCCTGTGTGAGGCAGAGTAAGCTGCATACCGGTTACTAAACTATACAACCTATAGCCACATTCTGGTTCTATGGTCCTCCACATCCTTGGCACATTAATCAGGTGTAACCTGCGGTCGATACCGTCATAGCAGTGCCAGATTAATGCGCAGAGGTGGAGTACCAGAGAACCAAAATTGGCTATCGGATGTATAGTTATAATATTGGTGCAGCTCCTTATAAGTTGGAAATCAAACAAGGAATCATAAAGGACACATTGTTTATTTTATCAAATGTTTTTTGGGGAGATGGTCACTAACCTCATCATAATGAATGCTTTCTATATCTGTAACACTGATTGATGAATGCAGATCCCAATCCACGGCAGTTAGCGATCTCCTCTGAGTATAGAGACTGCCAGTAGGATCACACAGAGCTTACATTTTCTTAAGGAACTGTGGTCTCGCAAGGCCAGTTCGACCTTTAAAACGAGGCCATCAACGCTCCTCTCTACGTGCTCCACAGCCGCAAGATAGAAGTAAATGAACTGACCGAACAGTTATGGGTGGAGGCTGACTATTGAACAATTCTAAGGTTTCTCTCTCTGCCAACAGTGCCGGCGGGACAGCCTCAGACTCCCTCAGTGTTGAAGGGAGACAGGAAGTCCCTCCTCTCTCTGCTTTGTTAAGGACCTGCAGCTGCAGAGAAGGTAAGAATCTACAGCCCTTCTCCTCTTCATTAATGTGAAAAGGCTGTTTCTAAGAGTTTTGTCATCTAGGGGTGGGGTGTGTTGTCAGAGTGGCCAACATCAGACCTGTGAGTGGGTAGGGCTGAGGCACGCGCTGTGAGTGGGTGGGCTAAGCACCTGCAGGTGGGCGGGATAGTCTGCTCAGGTGGGCGGGGCCATGACACCCATAGTGGGTGTGGCCCAAGCTGGTGCTGTAAGGAATGGGCCAAGTGGGGGCCCTGCAACTGGAGAGACCATGGGGTCATCGAGTGGAGGGACCAGGGGCTGCAAAGGGGAGGAGGCACAGGGCAGATTGACTACAGGTTCAGAGGCAGGAAGCAGAAGTGTCAGAAGACGCTGGTGATGCTCGCTGCCATAACACACACAAAATGTAAATATATTCAAAACTGTATGTAAATAAACAATGAAAATAATTGCAAAATTCTCAGCAGAGCAATTCTATCAATTTACCTATCTCATTTTGGACCACAGTTTTCCTTTTAAAGTATTTCCCATCCTGCTTTATTGCATGGACTATTTATAGCATGACTTTCACTTGTTTGTCCATTTTTCTCAAAACTGGACTTTTCCAGTCATAGAGTTTAAGTGGCGGCCAAGTCCTTATATTACACCCTAATCTTTTTCCTGAAATTCGTACACAGTTCTGCTAGTTCTCTCTCATTTTTTCCTTTCTTTTTTCTCTTTTTCGTATAGTGTCTGCCATACACACTGAATGTAACGGATCGATCCCCGTAAACAGTAGGATCAGTCCAGTTAGAGAGATAACTGTATAATGTGAGTCTGTGCATAGGGCAGACTAAGGTTGATACTCCAATATAAATCACCATCCGAAGGCAGCATGCAACTGTGGCAAGATTTCTCTACCACCCAGTAGTTAGTGTCGACTAGATATTGGGTTACTCTCTTGTCCTTTCGCTTGGGTTTATTCTCAGAACTCCATTCTCTGGATTCTCTTTACTCATTTCTATCTGATATGTCTTGGCTTATCAATGCAGAAGCCATGTGATCAGCCTGGAGCAGCGGATCACTTCCCTTACGAGAGAATAAAAATATAAGTTGAAATATATATGAGAATTACATGGCTTATTAATACATATACTGTAGTTCTGGTTGGTACAGGGATACTATATGAATATTCGAGAATTACTGGGTATAATACATATCCTGTAGTTCTGGTTGGTACAGGTTACTTATAATATCGAGAATTACTGGTATTAATACCATACTAAGGCTTCTGGTTTGGTACAGGGATATTCTCTTATTGAGAATTACTGTATTATACATATACTATAGTTCTGGTTGGTACATGGGTATACTAATATCGAGAATACTGGTATTAATACATATACGGTAGTTTCTGGGTGTTACAGGGATACTATATATATATTGAGAATGACTGGTATTAATACATATACTGTTAGTTCTGGTGGTACAGGGATACTATATAATATCGAGAATTACTGGGTATTAATACATATACTGTAGTCTGGTTGGTACAGGCGATACTATATAATTCGAATTACTGGTATTAAACACTATCCTGTAGTTCTGTTGGTAGGGATACTATTAATATTGAGAATTACTGTATTAATACACTATACTGTGTTCTGGTTGGTAAGAGGATACTAATAATATTGAGAATTAGCGTCATAACACATATAACTGGTAGTTCTGGTTGGTACGAGGGATACTAATAATATTGAGAATTACTGGATTAATACATATACTGTAGTTCTGGTGGTACGGATCTATAACTATAGACATATTGAGAATTACTGGTATTAAATACATCATCCTGTAGATTCTGGTTGCTACTGGCAGACTATATAATATTGAGTAATTACTGGTATTAATACATCATACTTATAGTTCTGGTTGGTACGGGATATTATATAATATTGAGAATTCTTGGTATTAATACATAAACTGTAGTTCTGGTTGATTCCAGGGATACTATATAATATTGAGAATACTGTATTTAATAAGTATACTGTAGTTCTGGTTGATCTAGGGATGCTATATAATATAAATTTGAGAATACTGTATTCTGTATTAATATATATATATATATTACAATTAATATATTATGAACTGTAGTTCTGTTGTACGGATATACTATACATATGAGACTTACTAGGGGTATAATATTATTACTGTAAGTTACTGGTTGGTACAGGATACTATATAATATGAGAAGTACTGTAGTTAATCTATATTACTGTAGTTCTGGTTGAGTCAGGATACTATATAATGAGATTCCTGGTATTAATATACTACAGTTATACTGTCGTTCTGGTTGGTACAGGGATACTTTATAATATTGAGAATTACGTGGTATTATACATATACTGTAGTTCTGGTTGGTACAGGATACTATATATTGGGAGAATATGGTTATTAATCATAACTGTAGTTCTGGTTAGTACAGGATACTAATATATTGAAAATTACTGTATTAATACATTTACTGTAGTTCTGGTTGGTATGGGGGATAGCTATATCTATATTGAGAATTACGTATTAATACATATACTGTAGTTCTGGTTGCTACTTGGGCTACTTATAATATGAGATTACTGGTATTAATACAATACTGTAGTTCTGGTTGATCAGGGATACCTATAATATATTGAGAATTACTGTATTAAAATAAGTATGTACTGTAGTTCTGGTTGGTACGGGATACTATCATAATATTGAGAATTCTGGTATAACCGACTGTAGGTGCTGGTTGGTACAGAGGGATATATATAATATTAAGAATTACTGGTATTAAACATATATACTGTAAGTTCTGGTTGGTACGGTAGACTTATATAATGATAATTACTGGTATTATACATACAGTATACTGTAGTTCTGGTTGGTCACAGGGATACTATATAATATTAGAAATTACTGTATTGAATACAATTACTGTAGTTTCTGGTTGGTATCACAGGGATACTATTAATATTGAGAATTACTGGTTTAATACATATACTTTAGTTCTGGTCGGTAGGTGATACTATACTCATCATTGAGAATTGACTGTAATAATACATATCTGTACTTTCTGGTTGGTACGGGGTATCTATATAATATTGTGAAGTACTGGTATTAAAACATTCTGTAGTTCTGGTTAGTACAGGGTACTATATAATATTGAAATTACTGGTATTAATACATATACTATAATTCAGGTTGGTACAGGATATTATATAATATTGAAATTATACTGTATAATACATATACTTAGTTTCGGTTGTACAGGATACAATATAATATTGAATTACTGGTATTAATACATATACTGTAGTTCTGGTGGTACAGGGAAATATATAATATGAGAATTACTGTATTAATACATATACGTGAGTTCTGGTTGGTACAGGGATACTATATAAAATTGAGAATTATGGTATTAATAATATACTGTAGATCTGTTTGGTACGGGGATACATATAATGTTGAGAATTACTGGTATTAATACATATACTGTAGTTCTGTTGATCCAGGATACTATATAATATGAGAATTACTGGTATTAATACTAATACTTAGTTCTGGTTGGTACAGGGATACTATATATCATTGAGAATTACTGGTATTATAATATACTGTAGCTCTGGTTAGTACAGGATACATATAATATTGAGAATTACTGGTTTAATACATATACTGTAGTTCTGGCTGATCCAGGTATACTTTCGCGATTACTGTTTGGAGTCAATTACAATGTTACTATTTTATATACAAGCGCTCCATACCCAAGTGGCACTATAATAATATAAATTATACATACATACAAGTTTAGAATATCCCCCCCCAAGAATAGGAAAATGAGGCAGAAGGAATTTTATAGGTTCCGGCAAAAACTGACCCCAGAAAGTAGGTAGGTATGTGAGATAGCTGGGTTGATACCAAATAATCAATCTAATCGTTTTGTTTTTTTTAAATAGATTTTTTTTACCCGGAATCCTGCTTTCCATCCAATTTGTTTGATTGTAATTGGAATGCAGTTGAAGCAGTAGGATCTATGAAGTTGACACAGTTGTTACCGAGGCATTTGGTTCTCTGGCAATTACGCATGTTAAAGTGCACAATTAGGGTCTCAAAAAATGAAAAATCCCCAATGTCTCCAACCATGGTAGGCTGTAGAAAACTTAAATACCTGTTATGATCAGAATGTATATTGAACTAATAACATTTTCTTTAAACCTCCAGAGGGATCTGGGTGTCTGGAACAAATCTCTCTTCTTATCCGTAATTAGAAACGTTTAGAATAACTGGGCAAGCATGTAAGCCTCTATTCATTCCATACTCCGCTACTGTGTGTTTATATCAACCCACAAATGGATTTCATAAACTGTCTAATAAAACTACCAGAGTTTAGCTGACTGCCAGTTCCCAGCCCAGAATAAGATGCTTTAACTGTTTATTCTACAGTTCGCCAAATACACGTCCAGGTTCATTTGATCAATTGGTGTTTTTCAATTAAAGCAGCATCGGTATTCTCGATCAATTTGGCATTCGATCAAATTGATTGGATTATCAAGGCGTGTTTTAGAAATGAATCGGCCTATCGAAAAAAAAGACGAATTATTCCTTCCAGAACCAGGTAAGATCGTCTACCAGCGCAGGGTGAATCTTCTGATGCGAATTTTGATTGTTTCCCTGATCAAATTTCGATCATAAAAAACATACTGATTGGTCAGGTCGGAAATTTTCAGTTCATTTCATTCAATCACACCATTGAAAAATCAATCTAAATAGTTATCTAACACAAGTGTTTGTGTATGGCTAGCCTGAATCTCAGATCTAGCACATGGCACCTGCAGACCATAATAAATTTGGAATAATCTATATCATATTATCGTCTGTTGAATATCCTTACTTTTCCTTTAATGACTTTCCTGGACACCGCGAGTTGCCTGCGCTCTTCTTGCCAAGCCTCTCCTTGTATTGGATTTTCACTTGACTGGTGATATTTCTCTATCACATTTTATACGTCTTAGATTTCTTTACTCTGTTACCCTCTGTAATTATATCTCTAGAGTGCCGAGCATTTCTGCTAACAACTTGCCATGCTGACAATTGTTCCCGCATTGTTCATAGATTCTATATTAATGTCTGTAGGCACCTACAGCTTCCCTAATTCCCCTCTCTTGTTCCATGTTGTTACCCATCTTCTGGATTTTCTCAGCTTTCCTTAAAACTTTACCTAAGTTTTTTTTTCTGTTGTTGTTTTAATATCACTCAGTATCCATTCCCTCCCGATTCAATTCAGAGTCCAAGCCTGGAGATGGGAATGACTAAGGCAGCCAATAGCCACGTTCATCTTCTCCTTTTTAAGAGCTCTTATAGTGCTTCTGCGTTGGTCTTTCCATCGCCTCAGCAGACGGTACAACCACATCTTAACACATCACAATATACAAAGGAGGAGGGAAAGATGACAGATCACATGGGACGTCCAATCTGCAACCAAACAACAGGGCCCTATTATAAAAAGATCGGTAATCGTTTTAAATACCGATCGTTATCGTAAAATAACGACCGCGGATTTTACGATACGACCTTATTTACCGATAACGACCGTTATTTCACGATATCAGTTAATACCGGCGTTACGGTATAACCCGTCGTTATTTACGCATAACGACCGTTATCTTTACCGATAACCGGTCCGTGTAATTACCGATTGAACGGTCGTTATTTACGGATAAAGATCCGTTATCGGTAAATACCGACCGTGTAATCGGTAAAAACGGTCGTATCGGTAAAACCCCGGTCGATTATTTTACGATAACGATCGGTATTTTACGATAACGATACGTTTTTTATAATAGGGCCACAATCTGTTCATGGCAAACAATGTATTTCCTTTACAACAACCCAAATGGTTTGGCACTGAAAAACACTATGTTGTCATGTTGTGTTTTGGCCTGAAGTTAGTCTTCTTTAATTGCAGCATGGACTGATTGTAAACTCTTCAAGATACACATTGGACGCTGGCTGCTTAATGGCTGGATTGGAGATTGGAAGGCTAGGTCACTACTAAATAAAGCTGCTGAGCAAGGGGAGGGCGTTAATTGTTATTTTTTCGCAGTTTAAAGGAAATTCTGACCTTTAACCGACATGATTTGTATAAGAAATGATATCATGCAATTTAATACAAACACTTTTTGGACTTCTAATAAAAGTAACCCTTCAATTAACTTTTAAAATCTATCCTGCATTTAGCATAGGTTCTTCCTTTGGCTTAGATTAAATGGTGTCCTAGTTGCTGCTACTTCCTTACACTTTTGGCCAATCCACGATCATAATAGCCAAACTCCATTGGGTATGTCTTATCTGCACAGCCATATCATGATGCTATCAAATTTTCCTAATGTTACTAGCTGCCAGTAAAAGAGGTAACATATTTTAAATAAGCCCATTGTCTTCATCATCTTCACGTCAGTCATGGTGCTGCTCAGTGGTTAGTTCTGGTGTCCTTGCACGCTGCAAGTCCTGTAGTTTGTTTCACCTCTTGGACCACGTCTGCAAGGTGTTTTGGGTATGTTCTCAACCGCTTTGCTTGCGTGAGTTTTCCTCCGCGGCACTCCGGTTTCCTCCCACCATATAGTCATAGCTATAGACTCATAATGAAGACACATCGTGACTACGTAGACAAGGGCCTGATATGAAGTAGTAACATCAAGTGGCACCATTGTATGTTTATACACATATCTTGTGGAAGTAGTATCTCACTAATAAAAAGTCAGGTTGCCTCCCACAAGTCAAATGAATATAATGTGATACCTATAGATATGCCAAACTTCCTAAAGTCAGTTGTTTTAAAACTGTAGACGTCCAGTAAAAGTTCTATTTAGTTTTCAAAAATGATCGATAAAGGTCATGGGGACTAAATATTCTACAAAGTTCTTAAAAATATCAGTTAAATGCAATGTACTGTGGCATGGCATTGGGACACTGGAAACAGGCCTGATGTAGGAACACATACATATCATAAAACGCATAGCTTCATCTCATCCATCAGGCAATTGTTGGCTTCCGCAGAATTTCGTGGGTTTATACTACTGACATTCGAGGGTATCGGGTTGAATTCGAATAAAGTGTCTAAAAATAGTTAAGTTCATTACAAAGTACTAAAGTTTGAACTCGAACTCCGGGTTTAGATTCGAGTTAGTACCCATCCCTGATACCTAATTCTCAAAACATGCTCATTTTCCAATGCAGTTAGAGATGAACCCGAACTCGCGAACCTAGGTTTACTGAAGCGGGTTAAGAATCCACCAGCACTTCGTATTGCGCAGTTAAAATTCCTGTACTTTTCGCGAACGCAAACGTTTCCGATAATTATAGAGTATTGAAATTTTCAAGAAATTTAAAATCAAATTTTTAACATTTCTAGATATCTTCTACACAGAATTCTAAACAGCGGCAAGTATGCAGTGTTTTTAAAGATTTGGGCATTGATAGGTATTGCCCTCAGACGACCATTTCCTCCAGATCCCTGAGCCATTTACAGTAATTTTCCCTTGCTATTTATAGCTATTAAAAGGGCATGGCTCATCAAAAAATACACTATAAGCTATAAATGTTCTCACACACTTTAGTCCTTATCAAACTTTATACAAAGATGCCTGACTCTGGTCCCTGCCGCCGTCCTCCTCTGCTAAGCGGCTGACAGTGCTGCGTCACTTCCTGTGTTGCAGCTTTCCTCTCCGAAATGAGGCTCTATTACACAGAGTCACGGGGCCGGCTACCTAGTGCAGCTGGGACTGGGTTAGGTAGTCTCTCAGGGAAATTATTGATAATGTGAGAATTGGGATTTGGGGGGTGGAGAGCATTTCTAGTTTGTTAAGTATTTTATAACTGGACATGCGCACTTCATTTTAGGCACAAACTTCCTCGACTTTTAAAGGGGAGTTCGTTGCAAAGTACCAAATGCTTTTCAGAAAAAGAGTCATATATTTTTCCATCCCAATGCCCCTGAACCTGCCAGATTCAGCATTTGTATGTATATAAATAAATGCAGCCGAAATACTGACTTCCTGTTTGAGGAAAACACAATACTTCGAAGAGACGTTACTGGTTTTGCCCTGGACCCGGTGTTTGATTCATTGTGCTAGTAGAGATCTGAGCATCTTTGACCCATCCAACAGCCAATAAGTAGAAATTTACTGTTAGACAGTTCCAAGGGTGTGGTGCATCCTGGGAAGAAGAAGGATCATTATCAGAACACTGAAATTCAGCTCACTAATGTCACAGCAGGGAACAGCAAAGGTTATGAAATCACCTGATTTTTCAAAATGGGAGGAGACATATGTAGAATAATAGTAAACATTACACACCAAACTAACAATTTAAAAATAATATTGTATGCATTTCCACTGCACTGTCCCTTTATCTCCGCATTGATCCAATTGGGTTCACATGAACATGTTTGGATTTTTTTCTGAATCTGCAAGTGAAACCAGATTTTTGCCATTCTAACAATCAGATTGACTAGTAGGATTGATGATAAATTTTTTCATTTCTGAAATAGCTGAGTTTGTGATTCCTTTGATGGAGTATATATGGACGATATGAAGTTCGAGCAATGTTCAGAAACGAAGCACGGCTGACGCATTTTGTGAAAATTGCAATCGCAGACATGATCCGTCTGAGGGAATTGATCTATTCAGGCCCGACTTCTGAATGTTGAGGTAAGTGTCATGTTCCCTTAAGTGGCCATAATGTAGTTTGAAACTCTAATTCCTAAGGCATCTTGAAGGAACAGATTCCATTTCGTCTGTGGATTTCCTGAAACCACTTTGAGAGCTTTAAAGTATGAAATAAGATCTAAGGCGTCACAAAGTAAAAACCTTTTATAAACAATAATAGCTAGATTAGAGAAAGCCTCTAAGCTTTCACCCAGCTAGAGGTTAAAAGTTGCATAAAATCAATCAAAATGAAGATATTTCATGTAAATTGCCTTGGTGAACTCTGGAGAAATCTCATTTTACGGAGTTCTAATTTGATCAGGTAGGAAGTGTAAATAGAATTTACCTGCTGCTGGGTGGAATTTTCTTCTATGTCTATAATACACTCAAGGGATAGAAGATAGAGAAATGAATTAAAGTCAGTGGTGGTAAGTTAGAGGGAAATGGGAATATAGCGCAAGCTGATCGACGCAGTAGCTGGAATGGTTATTATTTCTTTTAACAGATGCGCATATATAGTTTGGTAAAAAAAAAAGTAATGTTGGTTTCTATTGCGGAGCAGATTCATTTAAAACTTAAAAAACTATGAACGTCCCACTATGGAGAGCCTATTCATTTAGGTGAAAATTTTTCTCCCCTGCACATTTTGAAGCTCTTATAAATTAGACTGAAATAACAGATTTAAAAATTGCCAACATGATAATGTTATCGCTAGCGTACCATTGTGATGATTTTTTATAATAATAAAGAGGATTAAAGGAGAAGCCGCGAAGCCATGTATCCTACGTTTGTGTTGATAGCTGGGTGTTTGCGGCGCTTTCAAAGGGATTTGTTACGGCACTTGTGGTGTCCTTGGACGTTTTTGTAGGTTTGTATAATTTTATTTATAAATAAAGCCCGCTATTTGGCAGCGCAGCGGCTGTACTTATAAATGAATGTTTTGGCCAGGGACACAAGTATGTACAGAAAGATAAGGCGAGACACAAGTGGGTAGTTTTTGACCAGACACTTTCTTGGCACTAAGAAGACGAACAGTGTATTTCCGAAATCGCTACGTAATATGAGCGCAAGAAAACGGCATTTTCAATCAATCAACAAACTCTAGTACCACCCAGAGAAGTGCAATGTCCCTGTTCTTATAAAAAGCTTCTGTATTGATACACGATGTCACAGCTGGTGGTTTCACTTAGAGATACTAGAAAAGAACCCGTTTCAATAGCGAATCTGACGTTCGAAGTCCGCGACTAAACTTTCGGAACTCCTCTCAGAAATTCAACAGGAACTCCCATATTTTTCAATTTTCGATTGCTTTCAAAAATTCGAAAGTATATACAATCATCGAAAGAAGAGATTTTCGAAAATCGAATACACTCGAACTGTCCGAAAATTTAGAAAATTCACAATACGGAACGAAACTCAGCCATTTTTTTCAGTCCGTGTTGTGGGCACATCTTATATTTACCAGTTCGTGTTGTGGGCAAACCTTATATTTACCAGTCCATTTACCAGTCTGTCGACTGAAAAGCTGGTGAGTGAAACGTGAGTGACGAGTTGGATCTTCGAACGGGGAGACGGAGTCCCTTGAAGTTTGTCTGTGAATATTGTGGTGAGAATTGTGGTGTAGGAAGAAGATGAGGAGATGGTGGATTTAAAAAAGAGGGGGAAAGGTTAAGGGGTGTGATGGTGTCCGGGTAAAAGCGGGGTGGTGGTGGGGGGTAAGAATGTGTGGGATAATGGGTGGCCCATACCAAGTCCTAGATAAGCAACGTCATGAATTAGCGGTGAATAGGTGGAAGTGCTTAGAAAAAAGTGGGGGGTAGAATGGGGGTGGCGGACAAGTATTGAGTAATCCTAAAACGTTGATAAAAGGATACCTATCCGACAACAGCGAAAATGGATTTAGTAGAGTAAAGATGCGACAAGGAAGAAACAAAGAGGGGAGGAGGGAAAAAGGGGGGAGGGGGAAGAAGATTCTATGATAGATGTGCGGTGTCTCAAGGTTCACTCAAACACAAAAAAAATGAGTAGAAAGTTAAATGGCGTAATCGAACAGGGTCTTTCATGGTATGTTCTTTTGGTTCCGAGGCTCAGCTATAGATGGGACAATATTATAGTTTAGCTACAGATCGGGGACGCCCGAGTTTTAGTATATGTTTACAGTATATATGTATTTAAAGTTTGTTTTTTATAATGGATGACATAGATCCGCTCTTTTCCTATTTATTTCCATATGATATTTATGTGACTGATGGTTTATTTGCTATTTTTGGGTTCAAGGGATAGAGTGCTTGTTATGAGGGTCCTATTTTAGGTCTGTCCCTAATCTTTTCATATATATACAAATAGATACATCCTTGCAGTGTAAATTCTTCTGGGACAACTAAGACAGCTAAGACCGTCCTGTTGCTATTATATGTATATGTATATAATAAACCAAAACCTGCCAACAATCTCAGTACACTTTATATGGCCAGATGTTAAGGGCATGTCCCCCCCGAAATTTACTTTTGATATGTGGTAGGGCATGCTCCCCCCAGCCCCAACCGCATTAATATAATTGTTAGAAAGTCCCCCATTCTTACTTACCTGCCCTCTCTCCTCCGCTGCAGTGTTCAGGCCCTCTGCTTGCATGGAATGAAAGCAGGGGCGGGACCGGCAGCCGTGTCCATCATTGGCTGAGAGGCAGGAGGGCTGCACTGAGCATGCCTCAACCTTGATGAGGTTGAGGAAGTCTCAGGCACAGCATGAGTCACACACTGCTCCTACACAGCAGTTTCCTGGACTTTGAGGGGCACAGCAGGGGAACTATTTTGAGCAGGAATGTAAGGTAAGGATTGTTTTAAACTACTTGATGTGGCCAGTAAGGGGTTAAATTTTAGTTTTGGGGTGGACATGCCCTTTAAAGCTAAAAGCAGAGTTATTACTGAAATTTTGTGTTTCTGAATGTCATATAACAGTTACATATGCATTGTGTTAACAGAAGTAGAAAAGAAAATATACCTTTAAAGGTGTGTCCACCCCCAAAATAAGTTTTAACCACTATTGGCCCCACACTACAAAACATGGTTCTCCTGCAGTCCATGTCCAAAGTCCAGAAAACTGAAGAGTAATGGCTGTCTTTCTCGTTCCAAACTTTACTGCCTCCTGTCTTGCCTCCGGGAGGGATGGTGACATGCGCACAGGAACCCTTTCACCTCCCGCCCTCCTTTCCGCCTGATTCTGTTGATAACGATCGGTATTCTATGATAACGATCATTATTCTACGATAACGATCATTATTCTACGAATAACAGCACCGTAGATTTCACGATAGCGGTATCGTAGGATTACGATCGTATCGTAAAATAATGGTTGATATCGTAGAAGACCGATCATATTTTTTATGATAACGATTTTTATAAATATGGCCCCAGGGAATCTAAAAAATGTTTGAGATAGATTTTTTAACTTTTAACTTAGCTGTTGGGGGTGGGAGGGTATGCCTTACAAAATGGAATTTTGTTAATATGGAGGGTGGAGATGCCCTTTAAGAATCATCATGTAGGTAAGCACATCACAGCCAGCTGCCACTGCCCCTGTGAGGGAAACCCCCCTAGACAGATTTTCTAGATAATCATATAAACCAAATAGACTAATGTACTGTGTGCACTACTACTTCAATGGTGTAGTCTACTAGTCATTAGACTTTAGTGCGGTGCATGTCGGGAACTAACACAAATATACTAATACCAACTCTAAGATCACAGGCACGCTTAGTAACAGGTTCCCAGCTATGCTGCATCCAGCTATTTACACCACCATAATAAGCATAAATATTCACCTTTATTTATTATACCTTATACACTAAGGGCCATATTTATAAACAGCCGATAATAGTGATGCAAAATTTTCTGATATCTGATTGTTTAATGTAAAATATGTAACCAAGGATTAAAAAATGACCAATTAGAACTCCATCACGAACCTCAGATTCCATCGCAGTAGATGGCTGAAAAAGAAGCGTCTGGCAACATCGGCTCCGCTGAAGATGCCGGCAACATCGCCTTGATGAGGCCGCAGGGGTACCTCTCAGGGGTCGTGGCCTCAGTGGAGCTGGTGTCACCAGATGGGAGAAAGAAAGAAGGATGGGAGGAACCGACCACCTGTGGCGATCCTTTCCCTGTATCCCCTCCCAGCTCCCAGCCATCTCGGCTGTTTTCGCCACCTTCAAGGGGGCGAGTGAAACGGCCGAGATTAACGCGGCGAATCAGAAAAAACGCAGCTTATAATAGAAGCAGCGGTAACTAATGCGAAGTTAACGAGGTGTAACTTTTCGCGGCTGGTTTTTGTGCATTGGTAAATCGCGTTATTAGCGATTTTAGCAAAAATGACGGGAAACTCGCCGCGAAAAGTTACCGCTCGTTTATAAATATCCCCCTTAGATTTTCTAGATTCATCAAGGAAAAGGCACAGGGTTCCATTTAACACTTGTTTATGTTTTCTTAGTGTTTTAAAGGGGAACTAAAGTCTCCAGACAACATTGTCCCAATAGACAGAGCACATCACAAACATACAACAAGCTGTGTCTCCCTCTCCCTTTGCTGTGGCCATTGGTGATTTATGAAAATAACCTGTAGTACTAGGGGTCAGCTCCCACAATCCACCTTAGCTGGGTAAACCCCCAGCAAAGTGTCTGCGTACAGGCACATGCTCTGTAGAGCTCAACAGCAAACAAGGAAGTTGCAGCCTTGCTTCCTAGAAGCTGACAGCCAATCACATATAGCAAAGAGATCCCCCCTCTCCCTGACACAGAACAGGGATTTCATTTTTTTTGTTTTTAAACACATTCAATGCCCTGTCCTAACAATGATTTAATCCTTGACTTTTCATACAAAAAGAAAAGTAATCTTTGCAGTGTATTTCATAGATAGCATTGATGTAAGAAACAAAATACTAACATTCAGCCAAATAAAAGTCTGGGATGAACCTGCACTTGTTCATTTACTCTGTCTTGCTAAAAGCAGAGCTCTTACCTCTAGGCTGAGGAACACAACATAAATCATTGGTACATGTAGATATTGTACTACGACACTAATGGAAACAGAAAATAAATATAAGTTTGAGGATCAGACTCGGTGACCTTCTGAACTGTAAGTGTCTAAACCTGGCTCTTACAAGGTGAGCCATCAATGAACAAGCTGAGAGCCTCAGTACATTTATAAGCTTATCTTTTGCATGGAATATATATAGAAACAGAAAAAGATATATCTGGGGTATTGAACTTGTGATTTCTGAACTGTATGTGTCTATAGCTGGTGTCTTACAAGGTGAGCCATCATGAACAAGCTGAGAGCCCAGTACATTTATAAGCTTTATCTTTTGCATGGAATATAATAGAAACAGAAAAAGATATATCTGGGGTATTGAACTTGTGATTTCTGAACTGTATGTGTCTATAGCTGGTGTCTTCAAGGTGAGCCACCACTGAATAAGCTGAAAGCCTGCGTACAATTAGAAGCTTTATATTTTGCTTGGAATATATAGAAACAAATGCATATAGGGTATTGAACTTGTGACCTCCTGAACTGTGTATTTCTTAAACCCGGTGCTTAACCGGTGCGCCAACACTGAATAAGCGGAGAGTCTAGCTACATTTGGAAGCTTTATCTTTTGTTAGGGAAAGAATCATTTTAAAAAATGAATCCCTGATAAGACTTTGAAAGCTGCTGTTACCCTGCAGTTTTATTTTCCAGCAACTCACACTGACTAGTAAATAACTGCAGGGTAACAAGCAGCTTTCAAGTCTTATCAGGGATTCCATATTGGTGTGGAGACATCTGTATAGAAAAACCTGTACATAGAGACAGTGAATACTGGGGTCAGGGGCGTGGCTATTTGATGACTTCATGGGCTGTGGGTTGTACTAGCAACAACATGGAAGCCTTCTTATTTCAAAATCTATTTCTCACATATACTAAATGCAAACATACCAGAGAAATATTACAATGTATAGGTTTTCTGGGGAGAAAAACTTTCACATTAGTTTTTAAAAAAATTGAAGTTTAGTTCTCCTTTAAGTGGGATATATATATATATATATATTGAACCTGTTATATTGTGTTTACTTACAGTTCCACCAGATACAATTACGCTTCAATCCACATACAAATGCTTACTGCTGCTATATAGCAAGCACAGTGCTATACCTGAGAGTCAAATACACACTCCACCTCATGTTATTAAACTGTCGTATCCATTTTGTGATTTATTTGCCACGAGTTTTGTACATGAACTATCTACTGTACAATATCTGTACATGAAGTTATTAAAGAAGTTACTTAAAGGGAAGTTCAGTGCCATACATGTACTTTTCAGAAAAAAAGAGCAGTATTTTTCCTTAATCTGCTAATTCAGCATTGTGTCTGTGTATAAATAAATACAACCGTGTGGACACATCTTATATTTATCAGTCTGTCTTGTGGACACATCTTATATTTACTAGTCCGTGTTGTGGGCACATTTTATATTTTTCAGTCCTTGTTGTGGGCACATCTTATTTTTACCAGTCCGTGTTGTGGGCAAACCTTATATTTACCAGTCCATTTACCAGTCCATGTTGTGGGCAAATCTTATATTTACCAGTCTGTGTTGTGGGCACATCTTATATTTACTAGTCCGTGTTGTGGGCACATTTTATATTTTTCAGTCCGTGTTGTGGCACATCTTATTTTTACCAGTCCGTGTTGTGGGCAAACCTTATTTTACCAGTCCATTTACCAGTCTGTGTTGTGGGCAAATCTTATATTTACCAGTCTGTGTTGTGGGCACATCTTATATTTACTAGTCCGTGTTGTGGGCACATTTTATAATTTTCAGTCCGTGTTGTGGGCACATCTTATATTTACCAGTTCGTGTTGTGGGCAAATCTTATATTTACAAGTCTGTGTTGTGGGCAAACCTTATATTTACCAGTCTGTGTTGTGGGCACATCTTATATTTACCAGTTTGTGTTGTGGGCAAACCTTATATTTACCAGGCCATTTACCAGTCCGTGTTGTGGGTGTTGTGGGCAAATCTTATATTTACAAGTCTGTGTTGTGGGCAAATCTTATATTTACCAGTCAATGTTGTGGGCACATCTTATATTTACCAGTCAATGTTGTGGGCACTTCTTATATTTACCAGTTGGTGTTGTGGGCACATCTTTTATTTAACAGTCCGTCTTGTGGGCACATGTTATAATTACTAGTCCACCAGCCAGTGTAAAGTTAGCCCTCCAGTTCACCATCCAGTGTTAGTCAGCCCACCACTGCCACAAGCTATGTCCACCTCCACAAGTCACACCCGCACTGCAGAAAGATACTGGGGCAGCTTTAATATTTTTCTAGACAAAAGTCTAGAAATGCCCCTGCCCTTTTGTCTATACTACTGATGACATAAAACACCAGCCTAAATTGCTTACAGTCAGCCCCATGAATGTGGATTAAAATGATGTATCACTGCTCTATCTAAGGAGGTTCGCAGTAATGTGGCGGGGTACCAGGAATCTTTTAAATTATGTATAATGCAACACTGAGGTTTGGGGGGTTGCTATACATTAATACAGTATAAAAAGTCAAAGCATGACAAACGGGAAAGACTTACCAAGCCCTAGGGCTTGGTACATTTCTCCCATTTTCGTGTTTTAATACTGGAATAAAATGTATCTTTTCAACAGTTGATTGAGTCCTGCAGTCTCTGTATCTACTTCGGCATATTTTGAGTGTCTGGATAGGATTGTTGAACTGACTCTCACACTGGGGACGCAGTAGAGTATTTAAGGTACGGATACCTACTGAATTCTTCAATCAGTTTCTTTGTATTTACACCATGCGGTAAAGGAAGCAGGAGTAAAATTAAAATTAATTGGAGGGCTTTCTGTAGAATTATTTCCAACGGGTAGGGGAAAATCCAAAAACAAACACCACCACGTTATTTCACTATGGCACAGCTACCCACTAACAACAAGTTACAAGTATGGTATACTTATCCTTTAAACAAAGATTGAGAAATTACATTTTTTATTTAATCACTTGTGTATTTGATAATTTGATATTTAACACCAGCTACTGTAAAAGCGCCTACGCTTTGGCTGAATCTCTGAATCTTTGGCTGATTGTCTCTACAATCAATGCAGTAAGCTATTCATGTTTTAGCAAAAAATTATGTATTAAGTGTGATTGCATTGTGGCTAAGAGGTGTTATAGGACCTGCCCAGAGTAAGCTGTCAAAACAGCATTGTACATAGCAGGCAGTTGGTGTCGAACGCCCCCCCCCCCCCCAACACACACACACACACACACCTCTATTCAGGCTTGGTTTCTTCATTTTCACATAAATGGCCTCCTTGACACATCTTTTGAACCAGTCATGTTCCTTAAGATGTAGGTACATGACAGAGTCCTAAGGAATTGGTTCTTCTGTGCTGGGCCATGTGTTGGTGCAGCTGCTGTTTGGTCTCCCCCACATACAAATAAGACCAGCTGTTTAAAAACAGCTGGTCACTGCAGGGATTGTGCTATTGTGGTGGGTTTTACTACCGTTCAGGGCCCCCCTAGGCAGTTTTGGTAACATCTTTTAACCACAATGCAATCACACCTTGCATCAGAAGTTCCCTAATACCTGGCTGCTATATGCTAATTGGGACTTTCCAGGGTAATTAATTGACAAAAGATTCTTGTACCAATCATTCTGAATTTAGAAAGCCAGTCGGATGACTAGCAAAATGTCTTCAAGAACTAAACTTTTATGAATATTACAGATATACCGTTACCTGGATGAATGAATATTACAGATATACCATGACCTGGATGAATAACTATTACATATATACCATGACCTGGATGAATGAATATTACAGATATACCATGACCTGGATAAATGAATATTACAGATATACCATGACCTGGATGAATAACACATATATACCATGACCTGGATGAATGAATATTACAGATATACCATGACCTGGATGATTGAATATTACAGATATACCATGACCTGGATAAATGAATATTACAGATATACCATGACCTGGATGAATAACTATTACATATATACCATGACCTCGATGAATAACTATTACATATATACCATGACCTGGATGAATGAATATTACAGATATACCATGACCTGGATGAATGAATATTACAGATATACCATGACCTGGATGAATGACTATTACAGATATACCGTGACCTGGATGAATGAATATTACAGATATACCATGACCTGGATGAATAAATATTACAGATATACCATGACCTGGATGAATGAATATTACAGATATACCATGACCTGTATGAATAACTATTACAGATATACCATGACCTGGATTAATTACAGTAATATTACAAATATACCATGACCTGGGTAAATGAATATTACAGATATACCATGACCTGGATGAATGAATATTATGGATATACCATGACCTGGAGGAATGAATAGTATGGATATACCATGACCTGGAGGAATGAATATTATGGATATACCATGACCTGGAAGAATGAATATTACAGATATACCATGACCTGGATGAATAAATATTACAGATATACCATGACCTGGATGAATGAATATTAGAGATATATAGTACCATGACCCGGACGAATGAATATTACAGATGTACCATGACCTGGATGAATGAATATTACAGATGTACCATGACCTGGATGAATGAATATTACAGATATACCATGACCTGGATAAATGAATATTACAGATATACCATGACCTGGATGAATGAATATTAAAGATATACCGTGACCTGGATGAATGAATATTACAGATATACCATGACCTGGATGAATGAATATTACAGATCTACCATGACCTGGATGAATGAGAACCTTCCCAAGCACAATATACAGAACAAACAAATATTTATGCCATTACTGGCAATGGGAGATGGTAAAATAACGTAAAACAATCTCCTTTTTAAATTAACTTTGGCCACATTTTTGGCCACTGTGTTTAATATTTGTTTGGATTGCATTGAGGCTGGCTTCAATGTCACAATATTAATTTTATTAATAAAAGAATTGTAAGAATTAACTCTAGAATAGACTGCTGTGGTGATCCTGCTTCTCTGGGATAAATAATACTATTCCATTCACTTCCAAACTCACTTACTGCCACCTAGTGGTGTCTATAATTTCAGCTTAAAGGGCATCTATACTGAAAAATAGGTTATTTTAAATTGACCATAACTGGAAATTATAATTCTTCCCAACCACCACTGTATCATTTTTTTTGTTGATCTGCCCCCTATTTCTTTAGATATCCAATATAAAACTTATTATATTTCAGCTGTCAATCAAGTTCCTTGCTCTCAAAAACTATTCTTCTGTGATTTGTTTTACTGTAGCTGGAATGGTGACAGAGTTTTGACAGTTGAAATGCTGTGTGCAGGCTTGACAGTTGGTTTGTGGGAAAAAAGTCAGGTCGGATAAAAATTGGGAGTGGTTAAAAGAGGGAGAGGGAAAACTGCTCCTAAACAAAATGTGTGCTGGATTGGAGGCATGCAGCAAAACACACAAATCAGAGTAAGGGTGAGGCCACACTGCAACGCACAGGAATCGCGCACAAAATCGCGAGCGTTATCGCGCGCGTTTTCGCCTTTTCACGTTATGGACACGCATGCGTTAACGCACCAAAAATGGTGAACGCATGCGTTACCATAACGCGAACGGGCGCGCAATCGCATGCGCATCGGAAATCGCGGGAATTTTTGCGTTCCCGCGATTTCCATTTTAGCGAAAATCGCGGGCGCAAACGCGAGCGCGAAACACGTGCGCAAACGCGCGAAAAACGCGCTAGTGTGGCCTAGCCCTCAGTGCTACTTACATGTATTTAATTAGAGATTAAGATGAGGCAAAGTAATTTTTTCAGAAATGTCCCTTTAAAGTAATTGTACACTGAAAAAATTACAATCTATAAATGAATACATGTAAGTTAAGCAGCATTTACTCTGATGTGTTTGTATTGCTGCATGACTTCAATCCAGTACTTGTTTTGCTCAAGCTCAGTCCCTCAATCCCCCAGCCCCCTGACAGACTATCTGACTCTCTGTGAGGCCAATTATGCTCAGTAATCCCCATGAGGCAGCAATGGGAGAGGGATTTCCCACTATGCAGTTCATGTACTGTCACCATTCCAGCTACAGCAAAACTATACATAACAGAAAAGTTTATGATACTAAGGCACTTGATTGACAGCAGAAATGTAAGATGTTTCAGACTGGATATCTAAAGAAATAGGGAACAGCATCAAAAAATGGCACAGTGATAGTTGGGAATTATAGTCTCCAGTAATGGGAAATTAAAAAAAAAAAAAATTCCCAGTGTACATATCCTTTAAAGCTGGCCATACGTTACAAACCGCCAAGTTCAGACAACTACCTGGCCCGATAATTGACTGATATTAGCTATAATATTATTGATTGTAATTACAATCCCAAGCATGATCTGGCTGGGAAACGTTACAGGAATGCTGGCAGGTAAAATTGCTAAATTTCAATCAATTTGACATTCATTTTAGATCGGCGGTCGAATCAGTGTAATGTCGAGTAAAGGTGTCCATACACCACATAATTATCTTCCCACATCCCTGTGATCTCCTGAAGATCTGACTGGGGGTCCAGGGAGTAAGAGGGCCTGCAATCCACTTCATGAAGGAGGGGATCCATTTTTAAACAGCTTATCATGCATATGAAATAAAAATATACCTGCGGGCAGCTGTTTCAAAGAACCGGAGGAAGTTTTAAACAGTTTAACATTTCCGCCATTCCTTTTAAAACTGATTGCGCATATCTTAACTTCATGCACATGATCAGCTCTTTTAAAACAGCTGGTCGCGGATCTTTCAGGGAGAGGTGTGTGTTAGGGACAATAAAGTAGGTATAGATACTCACAGGGTTTGTATCTTTTCAGGCTTCAAGTCTACTCCACTCCGTCTTTAGTGGTCAGGTACAGCTTATAGGAACAAATTGTAGATGAGCCACAAGCAGCAAGTGTGAACTGCAACATCCTTTAATGTGTATAAAGCGACATGTTTCGGAGCCACATGCTCCTTTATCAAGCTTACAAAATAGTGCAAGGGGCCTTCCTTTATAGGGGTAAGGTCCCACCCTCCATTTCCATATCAGTGGTGACGTTAGCAATTCAGGTGATCAAACACAGTTGATGAATTCACAATCATCAAAATTACATCAAAACACTTCGAAAGGATCAAACTGTGACAATATAAAAGTGCACGAACAGAGTATAAAATCCTGACAATTACAATACTTTAAGCTTTAAAATCCTACATTTAATAGTGGCATAATTTTATAGCTATTTAAATATTCCACTGTGAATTTTTAACACGGCCTAACACTTTTATCACTTGCACTTAGATATGCACTTTATAAACATTGCTTCCTTCTTAAAATTAAAATAAAGTATATTAAATGTAGGATTTTAAAGCCTAAAGTATTGTAATAGTCAGGATTGTATACTCTGTTATAAATGCACTCTTGGCTGCATCATCTGATATCTCTGCGGGTTAAAAATAACTTAGGCACTTAGGCCGGTGCTCACCCTACTTGGTCTCACATTCCGTAAACTAGCATGCGTTTCACCTTAAGCATATTCTCTAAGGGCTTCCTCAAGGTCTTAAACCAACTTACCTTTTACCCTGAGGAAGGGTGAAACGCGGGTTGCGTTACAGAATGCGAGACCAAGAGGAGTGGTCTTTTATTTAGATTTAAATGTAGAAAAGGACGGTGGCTCAGTGGTTAGCATTGATGCCTTGCAGCACTGAGGTCCAGGGTTCGATTTCACCCTTGGACACATCTGCAAGGAGTTTGTATGTTCTCCCTGTGCATGCGTGGGTTTCCTCCAGGCACTTCGGTTTTCCCCACAATCATAAAGACATACTGGCTGTATGTGTCAAATAAATGTGCTTAGATTGTAAGCTCTTCGGGGCAGGGCCTGATGTGAATGTATACATGTAATTGTAAATCACTACAGAAGATGTTAGCGCTATATAGCGCTATATAAATCCATAGTAATAATAACAGTAATTGGCAGTAAATAATTTGACACACTATTATACATACAGTGCAACATTTTAGTTACATATTTTAATTTAACCTTTTTGTATTATCTACAAATTTGTATGTTTTGCTGCCACCTTGTGGAATCCCATGGTTTGTACAATGTGCTGTAGATTTCAAACCCCATTGCTCTCATTTGATAAAATATTATTATCCACACACTCCCATTTGAATTGCGCTGTGGCTTTCAATGAAATTGTATGCCTTCAATTATGGTGACAATGTTCCCTCTCAGGGGTACCAGAAAATGAATTAAAACAAGTCCTTAAATTTTATATCTGATTTGATTGGATAGTTATAATGCATTATTATTATTATTATGGATTTATATAGCGCCAACATTTTCCAAGGTGCTTTAATATACATGAGGAAAACATACATGTCACATACAAGGGTAGTGCAAGTAATACAAAGTGCAATTAATTCAAGTGCTGGTCCAGCAACATCCAGTGTGGTGGTACAGCATTACTGTGGTACAATAGAAAAGAGGGCTAGAGAGCTTTCAGTCTAGAGGAGATGGGGATGAATCATAAGACGAAGCAGATCGATGATATGGTACAGAAAGAACTAAATAAGGTTAATATTAGTAAATCTCCTGGACCGGATAAAATACATCCTAGGGTACTTAGGGAGCTAAGTTCAGTTTTATCTAGGCCATTGTTTCTAATTTTTGCTGATTCCCTCATGTCCGGTGGTGTGCCTCTGGACTGGAAAAAGGCTGATGTTATTCCAATATTCAAAAAGGGTAGTCGTTCACAGCCGGGTAATTACAGGCCTGTAAGTTTAACTTCAGTGGTGGGGAAGATCCTGGAAAGTTTAATAAGGGATCATGTTCTAGAGTATGTTTCAAGGACTGACATTATAAGTAGTAACCAGCATGGATTTAGGAGGAATAGATCTTGTCAAACTAACTTGCTTGGCTTTTATGAGGAAGTAAGTAGAAATTTAGACTCTGGTATAGCAGTAGATGTAGTTTACTTGGATTTTGCAAAGGCTTTTGATACAGTCCCCCATAGGCGACTAATGAATAAGCTAAGGTCTGTTGGTCTGGGGAGTCACATTTGTACATGGATAGAAAATTGGTTAAAGAATAGGATGCAGAGAGTAGTTGTTAATGGGGCTTCATCATTATGGACTAAAGTGCTAAGTGGGGTGCCACAGGGTTCGGTGTTGGGGCCGCTTCTATTTAATCTATTTATTAATGATTTGGAAGTGGGTATTGTCAGCAAGGTTTCTGTGTTTGCTGACGACACAAAACTTTGTCGACCATTAAAAACTTCAGAGGATGTGCAATCGTTGCAAGGGGATCTAGATAGATTATCACATTGGGCTGCTAAGTGGCAGATGAAATTCAATGTTGATAAATGTAAGGTGATGCATTTTGGACTTAAAAATACTTGTGCTACTTATACTATAAATGGCTCTGTGTTAAGTGAATCCCTGTTGGAAAGGGATCTTGGAGTTTTGGTGGATAACAAACTTAAAGGTAGCAAGCAGTGCCAGGCGGCAACAGCCAGAGCCAGCATGGTATTGTCTTGTATAAAGCGAGGTATGGATTCAAGGGAGGAAAATGTAATTCTCCCTCTTTACAAAGCATTGGTAAGGCCTCATTTGGAATATGCGTGCAATTTTGGAATCCTGTGTACAAAAAGGACATCTTTGAAATGGAAAGGGTTCAGAGAAGGGCAACTAAATTAATAAGGGGATTGGGGGAGCTTGAATATGAAGAGAGACTGGAAAAGTTACAATTATGTACGCTGGAGAAAAGGCGCTTGCGTGGGGATATGATTACTGTGTATAATACATTAACGGGCCATACAATAAACTATCTGGGGCATTGTCACCAAGAGAACATGTCAAAGGACACGAGGACATCCCTTAGAGATTGAAAAAAAAGGTTTAGGCTTCAAGCTCGGAAAGGGTTTTTTCACTGTGAGAACGTAAGCTATGGAACTGTCTTCCAGGGAGTTGTAATGGCAGGTTCATTGGTCAGTTTCAAAAAAAGCTGGATGAGTTTCTGCAAACAAGGAATGTTCCAAGTTACTGGTATTGATACATAAAGTAGAGTTGATCCAGGGAAATTTCCGATTGCCACTTGGAGTCAGGAAGGAATTTTTTCCCCCTTCATAAATTTGGGTGGGTTTTTTTTGCCTTCCTCTGGATCAACAGTTTGGCAGGAAATGAGGATATTGCTAATGGGTTGGACTGGATGGACGTATGTCTTTATTCAACCTTCAAGAACTACATTTCAAGTCCAGTTGATCTAATTGAATACAACAGATCAACCTCAAATACTACTACTATACTAGTAGCTGGCTAAGGCATATGATTGGTTACTGTATAATCATGTGATCGCACAGAATTGGATAAGGCCCTTCAGTAAACCTATATAAAGAGCTGCAAACCTCCACGGAGCTCAGAAGTCATAGCAGTTGATGGCAGAAGACAGAAGAAAGAAGAGGTCGGCAACATAGGGTCTGTTGATGCCGCTAGTGCCGTCCGTGTCTCTGGCGGCCGCAGGGACACTGCCTGGTATTATCAAAATCAGAGTAGTTGATGTCGCCGGATGGAAGAAAGATAACACGCCCAATGGCTCTTCTAAGAGTTATTGGGGGGTCCTGTTTCAAGCTGCAGGACCCCCAACGAAGGCACTTGTCAAGTGCCGGGGAGGGGGGTCCCAGTATGGGCTACGGGACCCATTAAGCCCCTTGTCAGGGCCTCAAGAGCACTTGTAAGTACTGGGGAGGGGGGTCCTGGTTTGAGCTGTGGGACCCCTTTAGCCCCAAAGGGCCCTTGTCAGGGCCACAACGGCACTTGTAAGTGCCACAAGGGCCCTTCCAAGGGCCGGGGAGTGGGTTTCCCGGTTCGAGCTGCGGGACCCCCTAAGCCCCAAAGGGCCCTTCTCAGGGCCCCAATGGCCATTTCAAGGGACGCAAGGGCACTTATAAGAGCCAAGGAAGGGGGGGTCCTGGTTCGAGCTGCGGGACCCCCTAAGCCCCAAAAGGGACTTCTCAGTGCAACCGTTGGCGGGCACTCCCCCTCAGTGGGCCCCTCCCTTCCCGTGAGCGTAGGGGGCTGCTGGGAAGGGGTTGTACGGCGGGTGGTCTCTGCTACATGGGGCAAGGGGGTGTGGGCGTACACCCAGCTGCGCCCCTTTGGCGAATGCGACCACCCACGGTGGGGTGGTTGTGTCTCCCCGTGGCGGGGGTCGTACACCCCCGCCTTCTCTGTCAGCGATCTCGCCGGCTGAGGTACAGCACAGTTACTGCCGCTTTATAAATAGAAGCAAGCGGTAACTGATACAAATATTATCTGTTTATAAATATGCCCCATAGATAATAGACAGATAGATAGATAATAGACAGATAGATAGATAGATATATTTATGATAGATAGATAGACAGATAATAGATAGTGATAGAAAATAGATAAATGATAGATAGATAAATAGATAATAGATAGAGATAGATAGATAGATCTAGATAGATGATAGATAGATAGATAGATAGATTACCACCTCCATCATTTAATATGGAGACCCATAAATCCAGCACCTCCATCATTTAATATTGAGACCCATAAATCACCACCTCCATCATTTAATACGGAGACACATAATTAACCACCTCCATCATTTAATATGGAGACCCATAAATAACCACCTCCATCATTTAATATGAAGACCCATAAATCTACCACCTCCATCATTTAATTTGGAGACCCATAAATAACCACCTCCATCATTTAATATGGAGACCCATAAATCCACCACCTCCGTAATGTAATATGGAGACCCATAAATAACCACCTCCATTATTTAATATGGAGACCCATATAGCACCACCTCCATCATTTAATATGGAGACCGTAAATCCACCACCTCAATCATTTAACATGGAGACCCATAAATCACCACCTCCATCATTTAATATGGAGACCCATATAGCACCACCTCCATCATTTAATATGGAGACCCGTAAATCCACCACCTCAATCATTTAACATGGAGACCCATAAATCACCACCTCCATCATTTAATATGGAGACCCATACACCACAGTTCATTTATGGTTTAAGTTTATTAAAATAAATCTCAAAAGATAAATGTTTATATAAATCAATCTGATTTTAAATTGAGAGCAAAATATACAAACAAAATGTAAATATGTCAATATTAATGTTATGTACTGCATGATATACTGTGATATCACAACAAATGTCATAACTCTCAATGCTGTGGGAAATAAATAAAACGAGTTTTAAAAAAAATATGGAGACCCATAAATCACCACTTTGATTGGAGACCCATACATCACCACCTCCATCATTTAATATGGAGACCCATAAATAACCACCTCCATCATTTAATATGAAGACCCATAAATCTACCACCTCCATCATTTAATATGGAGACCCATAAATAACCACCTCCATCATTTAATATGGAGACCCTTAAATCACCATCCCCATCATTTAATATGGAAACCCATAAATCCACCACCTGCATCATTTAATATGGAGACCCATAAATCACCACCTCTGTGATTTAATATGGAGACCCATAAAGCACCACCTCAATCATTTAATATGGAGACCCATAAATCACCACCTCCGTCATTTATTATGGAGACCCATAAATCACCACTTCCATTTTTTAATGGACCCATAAATCACCACCCCCATCATTTAATGTGGAGACCCATAAATTACCACCTCCATCATTTAATATGGAGACTAATAAATCCACCACCTGCATCATTTAATATGGAGACCCATAAATCACCACCTCCATCATTTAACATGGAGACCCATAAATAACCACCTCGATCATTTAATATGGAGACCCATAAATCCCCACCTCCATCATTTAACGTGGAGACCCATAAATAACCACCTCTATCATTTAATATGGAGACCCATAAATCCACCACCTCCATCATTTAATATGGAAACCTATAAATAAACACCTCCATTATTTAATATGGAGACCCATAAATCCAGCACCTCCATCATTTAATATGGAGACCCATAAATCCACCACTTCCATCATTTCTGTTCCTCTCCTTGCTAGAGGTCTGCAGGGGACACTACCATCCCATATCCATACTGTATGTTGAATAAGCTGCATATATTGGAGGGTGGGAAATAGTAGAAATCGAAGAAACTGGTGAACTTCCTGTCATGTACAGAGACAGAATGAATAGTCTATTCCAGCAGTTCACAAACTTTTACAACATTGTGGTAAACTGGGCAATGCAAGGACGTCTCACAGCAACACCTGTGTTCTTAGTGCTGAACTTCTGTGACATTTGTGTCGAAACTGTACAAAAAAAGTAAATATAATTAATGTGGTGTGAATTTGCCCCTGTTTGTATTGGCTTGATTTAAATATTTCTCACAATGTAGATTTGTTTTCTCTGTGATGAATAAAGTGGAAATTCGGCTGGTGTAGTTTCATTCAGAAAATCTAGCCACACAAACCTCATGACACAGGGAAACACTGGTTATTACCATTAACTGTTCAGGTGTATTGCTGTGAAGTGGTAAGGGATATGGTGGATATGGGCCATGGCGTAGCAGATCTGAAGCAACTGAAATGTAAAGCTAGCCATACACAGACAAATGTTTTTGTGATTGAGTGCAACAATCAGAAATCCGATCTAAAGAATCACTCAAAGCCTCTCACCTTGAGGCTCCAATCTTTCAGTCTGTGGAGAAAAGGACTGACATTGCCTATTGGTTGAGCAGAAAAATGCTTTATATATATTATATATCATCATATATACTGTATATATTATATGTGTGAGTCTGTTCCACTGTAACCATTTCACCAGCTTTATAGCATTACTTATTTCTGATACACTCTCCTTTTGTTTTCCAGTACTGTACAGTAAAGTGCTATGAACCAGATCCAGAATTTGCTGTATGATTGTCTGATTAAAATTCATCATGTGGAAGCAGCGTCTCTCGTAAGAATAAGAGAAGGGATTGTGTTCACATCACCGCCACGTTTGAACGTTAGAAAATGACAGATGTGTTGGGCTTGAGAAAAGATGCTGAATATTGGCACATAAAAAAATGGGCTGTTTAATTTATTTTCATTAAATTAGTGCCCAGTGAATCCCTTTACTGAATGAGGGAAGTGACTCTTTATTTCGTAGAATACTTGCCATTACCAGTAAACATACTGATGTGTTAGGGTTAAACACACACACACGTCCGATAATTTTCGCAGGATTTGACTGATGAACGACCCATTGTGTGACATTCAATATGCCACAATGAAGCTTTAACGATCTAAGACCAACGATCCACGACTATTCTCGGCTTTTTCTGATGATCAGCCTGGTGGATTCGTTCTGCTGATTGTCTTATGTTTGTACATAGTCGTCAGATTATCGGTAGATTGTAATGGAAGACAATGAATGAAATACACATGTGCAACATTTCTCGATATTCCGAACGTCACGTAATACGTACGTCATGTAACACCTTTACCAACAAACATTCAGTGTTTTTCAATAAAAGTTCTTATCATTAAAAATGGTGCTAATTTTGCCCCAACTAATCAGATCTTATTTACATTTGAAAGCTAACATCTGATTGGTTGGGGCAAAATTAGCACCATTTTTAACAATAAGAACTTTTATTGAATAACCCTGATTATCTGTCCACTATCTTTGATGTATGTACAGACGTCGTTGGCAGAACTAGTGTATAATGAGACGATAGCTGAGTGTTTGTCGGGACACTTGTGCGAAAATGATCTGACGTGTATGAACCTTGGGGCAATTTATAAAGGTTGTTAAACTTTCGCCTTCTTAACGCAGCCTTTTAGCCTAATTTGGACTTTTCGCTATTTGTAAAGCAGTGATAACCAGTGGCAAAAGGTCATTACTGCTACTTTTCGCTTTCCCCCATACATCGCTACGGTAACCGCTTAAGCATATTTATAAAATGGTGAAAAGTGTATTTTGTGTTAAGTTCAGCCAATCCAATTCGCCAAGTCTGAGGTGGCTCAAACGCATAAGTGGCCATTTATTTAGCCTGCCAATGGGTCCATGGAAGGTGTCAGCACATTGTGGAGTGTTTCTCAATACTAATAAGTACTCAGGGGGTGTTAGACTATTCTCCACATTTACTGTAATACGATCTGAGATTTCGCTTTTTTAAAGTTTATTTTTTCGCTTTTTAAAGATTTTTTTTTTACGGTTCTGATTTTCTTTATTTACCAATAAAGTCAAATGGGGGTCTGAGGGACATATTTATAAGGGGCATTATTTTCGCCCACCAGCCTTTTTTTCCCACCAGCCTTAACCATAATTTTTTAAACTTTCATCTTTTCCTTTCATCAAAGTTATTAAAAAGGCGAATTTTCATCAAAAGCGAAAATTATCTAGCGAAAAGTACTAATAATGCTGAAAAAGCTCAGCACATATGATGGTAAATAGGTAATAATCCCTGGTGGTTTTTCAAAGTAGTATTAAATTGGTTAATACACACTGAACACTTATCTTTGTTATTTAAAAATAGCCTAACACATGTGATGTTTTTTCAGCCAAAGATATAATAAATAGTGTAAAACTCAAAAGGTGAATTTTCTTTATTTTATTAATAGGACATTATTTAGTATTGCTTATTTTCAGCAAACTGCAGCTAATTACCAAACCAGTTCCATTAATATGGGGACATACCATAGTGCTGGGTAAGAAATAGTCATGTTAATGGAACATTCCAGTAAGTAATGATGTTTGGCCAAAATTCTGGTAAAACTGCAAAAAAAAGCAACAAAAGGGCGAAAAGGGGCAAAAAGGCGAAAATTCACCTATTTATAAATGGCTTTAAATAAAAAAAAGTGACAAAAATAGCTCTGGAATTACACTAGAGAGCAATCTCTCTTTTCGCAGTGATACCACACTTAACACAATGAATAAAATAATAAAACTATCGCCACACATCGCCGCAGCGATACTTTTCTGCAAAGGTGAAAGCGAAAATGAGCAGTTTTATAAATAAGGCGAAAATAGTGCTATTTGTCATTGCGAAGTCCTGCGATAGCGAAAATATTGATCGTTTATAAATATGCCCCTTAGTTTCCTTCATTTGATTAATGTGATTAAGGCATATTTATAAAGGAGTGCTAATATTGTCGTTTGTTAACTTCACAATGGCACTTTATAAATATGACTGAGCAGTTTTTGCCACAATGTATAGTCCAATTCTGGCTTGTATGCTCCAAAGTACATTTTATTTCATTCTTCCCATGATTGATGTGTTAGAACCCGATGGATGGACCTTTAATGTGCTAAAAATATGTTTTTTTTAAAAAAAGGAAGAAGGGGGCTTGTGCAAGTAAAGACAAAGTCCAATATCCTCCTTGCAACTTACAGGGAAGGGATGTACCCCAGTGTGTGTGTGGAGGCTGCTGAGAAATTGGGTAAGTACATGAATTCTATTGCAGAGTTGTTACCTTTGTTTATTACTTTGATATTTAGGCTTGGAATAGTCACCGTTCCATTCTATGGCAACATCTATATGGAAGACAGGCAACTCAGAAACAGTCTCTTTAAACACAATATTGTGCATATCTACTTTTGGTAGGAAGATGGGCTGTGGGTGTAGCCCACATGTGCCCCACCCACCCCTGCCCAACCTCAGGTAGGTATGGTACGTACGGTTGATGGTATGATGGTCTCATATCTGAACTGCACAATTAATAGACTGGTCCAGTCAATGAATGTGGCTGTATTTTGGTAGAAAAATCTTGGAGACATTTCAAAATAATCTATGTGTGAATAAAACAATATAATATGTTGATTATAAGGGGAGTCTTAATGTAAACGTATGGGTAATAATAGTACATTAGATTGTAATGTGTATTAAAGGGAAGTTTTACTTGTTGACCTGGTGGCAGTAACACAGTGACTGGTCATTTTTCTTTGACTTTGTTACCCTGTCTCTGGACTCTGTTTCTTTCAATGTGTATTATTACTCTGATGCCCTTAATCAGTGTGTCTCAATTATTTTATCCTCGCCAAACCCTTTAAGTATGTACAGATTATATTCTTTTCTTTCTGTCATCAAAATGCACAATTCATGAAAGTATAACAGATCAATATCTATAAATAGTATGATATAAAAAATACACTCAAATTCTTCACCTCTCACTCTCTTAAAGGAACCACCCTAGGTAAAGATACAGAATACAGAATAGCTTTAAAAGTGGGCTGGATAAGTTTCCAGGCAGACTTTAGAAGAGATAATAAAAAAAACAGAACTCTCCAAATCTATCTGTTCCCTTATAATGGCTTTCGAGAGGTTATGTTTAGTTAACTCTTAACTCAGTGTGATAATAAATTAATTATTTTGTTTAGGCCACACATGTAACCAGTCCTACTGAATGGATTATGTGTTCAGTATCAGTTAGTTATAAAATACGTAATGTTCTCTTAAGATGAAGTTATGGGGATCTGGAAGTTAATAATTGATGATAAAATACCATCAGTACTCTTCCACTCATACAGCTTTGCACACAGGAAATAATGCAGCACATCTGGAAATAAGACGTGCCCTCCTATTGAATCTACTTTTAGGTAGGTATCATGGGTAGGAAAACGACCTTAGAATGGCCATTGCTATGTAACTATGGCACGTGCCCAAACTGCATGATACATGTATTTGTCAGATATACACTTTCACCAAAGTTTAGGCTACATCTCCCTTACTCATTATGCAAATAAGGGGAAAAGGCAATTCTGAGTAATTTCCATGTTTTCATGGCAGCCCTTAAAGGATAGGTTCTGTTTTGGCATTATTTGAAGAACGAAGGTAAAGTAGATATGTCTTACCCATTCCCGTTCTTCAATTAATCTATCAGGAGACAGGAACGAAGATTAAAAATTAACCTGCAAGTGTGCTCCTCCGCAAACCACTCTGACAGGTACTGTCTGTTTCTGGCTTAAACTATACTATGGCGCACATGCGCGATATTGCAGGGGCGTGTTTAGCGGGGGATTCCTGGTGCCTGGAATCCCCCCTTTCTGTGTGCTCATTGCAGTCTGTTGTTCCACTTCTCCTGGTGTCCATAGACTGTTACATAGATTGTTGTATAGACTATTATATAGACTGTTACATAGATTGTTACATAGACTGTTACATAGATTGTTACATATACTATTATATAGATTGTTAAATAGTCTGTTATATAGACTGTTACATAGATTGTTATATAGACTGTTACATAGATTGTTACATAGATTGTTATATAGACTGTTACATAGATTGTTATATAGACTGTTACATAGATTGTTATATAGACTGTTATATAGATTGTTATATAGATTGTTGTATAGACTGTTATATAGAGTGTTACATAGATTGTTATATAGACTGCTACATAGATTGTTACATAGACTGTTAAATAGATTGTTACATAGATTGTTGTATAGACTGTTATATAGATTGTTAGATAGACTGTTATATAGATTGTTATATAGATTGTTACATAGATTGTTATATAGACTGTTACATAGATTGTTATATAGAATGTTATATAGATTGTTATATAGACTGTTACATAGATTGTTATATAGAGTGTTATATAGACTGTTACATAGATTGTTATATAGATTGTTATATAGACTGTTACATATATTGTTATATAGATTGTTATATAGATTGTTATATAGATTGTTATATAGACTGTTACATAGATTGTTGTATAGACTGTTATATAGATTGTTACATAGATTGTTATATAGACTGTTATATAGATTGTTACATAGATTGTTGTATAGACTGTTATATAGATTGTTATATAGATTGTTATATAGATTGTTACATAGATTGTTATATAGACTGTTATATAGATTGTTATATAGACTGTTTATTAGTTGTTTATATAGACTTTATCTCAGATTGTTCGTATCGCATTGTTATATAGATTGTTATATAGACTGTTATATAGATTGTTATATAGACTGTTATATAGATTGTTATATAGATTATTATATAGACTGTTATATAGATTATTATATAGACTGTTATATATATTGTTGTATAGATTGTTACATAGACTGTTATATAGACTGTTATATAGACTGTTATATAGACTGTTATATAGATTGTTATATAGATTGTTATATAGATTGTTATATAGACTGTTAAAAAGACTGTTATATAGACTGTTACATAGACTGTTACATAGATTGTTATATAGATTAATATAGAGATTGCTAGTGGCCTGTTGGCCTTAATTAAAATTATATTAAGTCCTTTGTGAGTGCTCTATACCTTTATACTTTTGTTTATTGCCTCCTGTAGTGGCACCCAGGCTATTTTTATACCTTGGCAGGAGCCAGTCGTTTGGACTGTATATATATACTGTATATATATATATATATATATATCAGATCCACCGTCAGTGTCACAGCTGTGACTTTCAAAGACACTAATAGTAAAGTAGTGCAAATGTGGATTTCTCAGTAAAACAGAATGTTAGGCTGAGTACACACGGACGTTTTCCATCCTGACCTTTCGCCGCTATAAAGTGGTCAGCTACAGCAAATGTCTCCTATGGACCACAGCTATCACCTCAGATTTTTTCGGCCCGACCGACCAATACACGGAAATATCTGTTGGTTTGTGTTTACCCAGCCTTAGTAAGTATATACTTTATAAAAAAAAAGGGAATATGTGTATTGGCCAACTGTGATAATAATCATGGCAATTAGAGAATATATATAATATTATTATATCATCCATATAAAATAGAACACATGGATGTATTCGGTCTAAACCTTCCTTCTGGGCTTGTTCATTGGTAACACATTTGGAATCCCCCCCTTGAAATTCCTGCACTTGCCACTGTATTGTATAATATACAGCAACTTTCAGAGGAGTCTGCAGATGAGCGTGAATGCGGATACGTTTTTATCTTTGTGTGTGTTGCTGCATGCCTTTAATTTCAGTACTTGTGCTACTCAGGCTCAGTATCCCCCCTCCCTCTTTTAACCACTCCCCCTTCTAACTTCTAACTGACCAGACTTTTTTTGAGGGAAACATGCACTGTAGATTCAATGGAAATCGCGGGAACGCAAACACGCTGCAACGCACGGAAATCGCAAACACAATCGTGTGCGATTGCGCAAGTGCATCCATTTGCATTGCACTGTGGCCTTGCCCTAAGGCCGCACTGGGAGAGGGAATTTCCCACATACCAACTGTCAAGACTGCAAACAGCATACCAACTGTCAAAAACCCTGTCAGCATTCCAGCTACAACTAAAAAAGGGTTAATGATAATAATTTAGCACTTAACAGTGGAAATGTAATTGTGGTCAAGCACGGGGTTACGATTGGCTGATACGGGTATCGGACAATTTTCCCTCCATGAATGCCCTGCCAAAATTTTCATCCCATCTTTATTATGGCACGTGATTGGTTGACTATACCACTCCATCTATGGGGGACAAAAAAAGCAAGAAAAAAGGAATACAGTAGTTTCATCATCCTACCCCCTTTGCTCACAAGATAGCTATTGAATCCTTTGTACCTTACTCCTATCAAATCTTACTTTGTCTAAAATCTCCCCCAGGTACCCCTCCTGGATGCAGTATGTGTGTGCACCTATGCAAAAGATTGGAGCGTGTGTCACTGGACTGGATTATGTTGTGGTGTAAGGAGCTGAGAGCGCTGCATGAGCACTACCTGCAAATGTCAAAATGGAAGATAGAAGAGATTCATCTTATCTCCCAGTAAATTGTGTTTTTCATTGTTTTACATTTATTTTAAGCAAACCCTTTTCACATCTAAAGTTAAATATAAATTCACATTCTGAATAAAGTTTTATGTGTAAAATATTATTCGTAAACATATTTCAAAAAGCTCTTCTAAAACTTCTTATATCCTTATACAGAATTAAAGAAGTATGCACTATTTAAAATGATATAATCCTGCTGGTTTTGTCGCCATGGTTACAGACTGCTGCAGCCTTTATGGTGATGTCCTTGTGATGTCATCACTTAGTGTTATAATCTTGCACAGTGTTGAAAAAAATCATTTTGAAGATGGTGCTTTTGACAATGAAGCAGTTTTGCTTTTTCTTGTCATTTCTAATCTTCTGTGTATACTGAGACCTCGGACCGTATCAGTAAGTATAACAGGGATATAAAAACATATAGGGGAATTTAATGGCCTGGTCGTAATAAGTTTGTTAATAATGATGTTACATAGACTGTTAAATAGATTGTTACATAGATTGTTGTATAGACTGTTATATAGATTGTTATATAGATTGTTATATAAATTGTTACATAGAATGTTATATAGACTGTTACGTAGATTGTTATATAGACTGTTATATAGACTGTTATATAGACTGTTACATAGATTGTTATATAGACTGTTATATAGACTGTTACATAGATTGTTATATAGACTGTTATATAGACTGTTACATAGATTGTTATATAGATTGTTTACGAATAATATTTTACACATAAAATTTATTCAGAATGTGAAATTTATATTTAACTTTAGATGTGAAAAGGTTTGCTATAAATAAATGTAAACAATGAAAAACACAATTTACTGGGAGAATAAGATGAATCTCTTCTATCTTCCATTTTGACATTTGCAGGTCGTGCTCATGCAGCGCTCTCAGCTCCTTACACCACAACATAATCCAGTCCAGTGACACACGCTCCAATCTTTGCATAGGTGCACACACATACTGCATCCAGGAGGGGTACCTGGGGGAGATTTTAGACAAGTAAGATTGATAGAGTAAAGGTCAAGGATTCAATAGCTATCTTGTGAGCAAAGGGGGTAGATGATGAACAACTGTATTGTGTTCAACTGAAAAAATATTATATAATAATCCTTGCTTCTTTTTTTCTTGCTTTTTTGTCTCCCATAGATGGAGTGGTATAGTCCAACCAATCACGTGCCATAAAAAGATGGGATGAAATTTCGGCGGGCATTCATGGAGGGAAAATTGTCCGATACCCGTATCAGCCAATCGTAACCCCGTGCTTGGCCACCATTACTTTCCCTGTTAAGTGCTAAATTATTATCATTAACCCTTTTTTAGTTGTAGCTGGAATGCTGACAGGGTTTTTGACAGTCGTATGCTGTTTGCAGTCTTGACAGTTGGTATGTGGGAAATTCCCTCTCCCAGTGCGGCCTTAGGCAAGGCCACAGTGCAATGCAAATGGATGCGCTAGCGCAATCGCACACATTGTGCTTGCGATTTCCGTGCGTTCTTTGTTTTGCGTTCCCGATTTCCATTTAATCCATAGTGCATGTTTCCCTCAAAAAGTCTGGTCAGTTAGAAGTTGAAGGGGGAGTGGTTAAAAGAGGGAGGGGGGATACTGAGCCTGAGTGCACAAGTACTGAAATTAAAGGCATCAGCAACACACACAAAAGATTAAAAACGTATCCGCATTCACGCTCATCTGCAGACTCCTCTGAAAGTTGCTGTATATTATACAATACAGTGCAAGGCAGGATTTTCAAGGGAGGGGGGATTCCTAAATGTGTTATCACTGAACAAGCCCAGAAGGAGGTTTATGACCGAATACATCCATGTGTTCTATTTATATGGATTATATAATATATTATATATTCTCTAATTGCCATGATATTTCACAGTTGGCCAATACACCTATTCCCTTTTTTTTATAAAGTATATACTTACTAAGGCTGGGTAAACACAAACCAACAGATATTTCCGTGTATTGGTCGGTCGGGCCGAAAAAATCTGAGGTGATAGCTGTGGTCCATAGGAGACATTTGCTGTAGCTGACCACTTTATAGCGGCGAAAGGTCAGGATGGAAACGTCCGTGTGTACTCAGCCTAACGTTCTGTTTTACTGAGAAAATCCACATTTGCACTACTTTACTATTAGTGTCTTTGAAAGTCACAGCTGTGACACTGACGGTGGATCGATATATATATATATATATATATATATATATATATATATAATATATATATATATACATATAATACAGTCCAAACGACTGGCTCCTGCCAAGGTATAAAAATAGCCTGGGTGCCACTACAGAGGCAATAAACAAAAGATAAAGGTATAGAGCACTCACAAAGGACTTAATATAATTTTAATTAAGGCCAACAGGCCACTAGCAATCTCTATATTAATCTATAATAACAATCTATGTAACAGTCTATGTAACAGTCTATATACACGTCTATTAACGTTCTATATAACAGTCTATATAACAGTCTATATAAAAATCTATATAACTTCTATATAACAGTCTATATAACAGCTTTTAACATCTATATAACAGTCTATACAACATATATATAACAGTCTATATAATAATCTATATAACAGTCTATATAATAATCTATATAACAATCTATTAACAGTCTATATAACAATCTATACATCTATATAACAATCTATATAACAATCTAGATAATCTATTTAACAATCTCTATATCAATCTATGTAACAATCTATATAACAGTCTATATAACAATCTATATAACAATCTATGTAACAGTCTATATAACAGTCTATATAACAATCTATGTAACAGTCTATATAACAGTCTATATAACATTCTATATAACAATCTACGTAACAGTCTATATAACATTCTATGTAACAATTTATATAACAATCTATATAACAATCTATATAACAGTCTATACAACAATCTATGTAACAATCTATTTAACAGTCTATGTAACATCATTATTAACAAACTTATTACATCTCCCTGTAAATGTTTTCTGTATTATTAACTTTTTACCCCACAAAAATTAAAATTGTTATATGATAAACAATTATATAAACCTTTTTTTTTTTGCAAAGTGAGAAGCCAGGGGCCTGATTAGGAAATCTGAAGGTAATATCTATAGAACGCAGTATTTACCACTGCAAGAACTTTCATGTTCCCCCACCAAGACACCATACAAGAAAAACACTGGCACAGATTGTTTAGTTCTGTTTTTTATTAGAATTATTCATTTTTTTTCTTATAACATTTATTATACAATATTTTACAAAGTATAATGGACCAGACTGATGTTTTAAAAGGGAACCAAACTTAAAAAATAACCCACCACCCCATTGAATATACCAATGGTGTAGACTTGAAATGCTTGATGTCCTCACCCTAAAGGAAAACTGTTCACAAGAAAACAATTATAAAGGTAAATCATCCCTAAACTCAAAACTGCAATAGAAAATCTGAGAGATGTAAGTCTAACTAGAAATACTGCCTGATATTCTGTTATTGCTCTTTCTACTTCCTAGTTCTTCTAGCAGCTGTCAGTCTGAATATAACATCACATCATAGCCAATGACTGAATGCTATTCCCCAGCTGCCTTTTGATAGACAGAGGAAAGGAAAGCGCATCATATTACTGCATAACAGATTAGCCCTATGTCTGAATATCCTATTGTGAATGGCATCCTAAAGCTGGTACACACAGTAACGATAAAGCCCCGATACCGTCGTATCCGACTGTATCGGGGTTTTATCGTTATGTGTGTACGCCCGTTTCCCGAACGAGCGCCGGCCGCCGAACGATCGGTCGGCCGTACCCTCGTTCGGGAAAGGCCAAAAATTTCCATGAATAGACTCCCTATAACTCCCTATAGCGCGGCCGATGGAACAACACAGTCCCGAGCGTTCTCCTTATGAGTTCTCCTTATGTGCTGTGTGTACCTAGCTTTAAGTCCACGCTAAAAGCTTAAATGTATAGGTCATCATAGTTTTAGTAGTTTCTCTGTTTTCCTTGATGCTTCATTCTTGGGTGGGTCTAGAGAATCTGTAATTCCATCTGGTCCTATGTGCTCTGGGGAACTGGCTGAGTTTGCTGTTGATAAAAACGTTTATATCCGTCTCTAAGGGTCTGGGAACTTTTTTAAACTTTTTAAACCTTTTTAACTTTTTAGTTTTGGTCGTTTTGGCTTGCTTTAGAAGTGTAGGATTCTGGGTAGGCTCTGAATTTGCAGTGGTTCCTGTCAACGGTGTGATAGATATTTCCGCTATTCTGTTCTCTTCGGTAATTCCACTTGGGGATCGCTATCACCACCTTTACCAGGGATAGAAATCTGATCTGGACTTGTTTCCTCTGTCTTCGTCTTTTCTTTCCTCATTGAAGATTGTACTTATTATCATTTAAAGAAGAACTTTGTAGAGTGTAGACTCCCGGTGAACGCATTTGGCCACAGCCATATCCCCAACTTGTTATTCCGATCACGGTGAAGATTTTGCCATTTTTCCGCTTGCACATGAGAGGTCCACCCACTGTCACCCTGCAACAAGATATGATGTCAGCAATTTCTCTTATCTAAATACAGATGAAATGGGATAACCTAATGTGTTACGTCTGTATTTGTGGAATGTTGTAGTGTGATGTCCTGCAAATAACGTTAACACAATAACATTTATATAAAATAAATTATATTATTGTGCTTATGAGACCCAATGTCACTCATACCTGGCAGGTGTCGATCCCTCCTTCTTCATGTCCTGCACACAGATTGTATTTTTTTTTACCACTCCGTTGTACCAGCCGGTGCTGTTACAGCGCTTGATTGGGATTCTTTTCACTTTAGCTTCTTGCAGAATATGGGCTGGATCCAAATCTATGAAAAGAAATAATAACTTAGTGATGTAATATTGACAGACATCCCACCCTGCCATTTCAGGCTTCCGGGCAGGGTGGACAAGGGGGCATGATGTCTGTGACATCACTTAGGGGGTAGGCAGAGGCGGGGCTAGTGGCCTAGGGGGTGGGGGAGGCGGGGTTAGGGGCATGTCGATGAAAAGGAGGCATGACCGGGGAGGAGACTACAGTCTCTTCTCGGTAACGGGAGTCTGGGGTGGTCTCATGGGAGTGCAGGAGACCATCCGAGAACGTGGGAGACTCCGATGTGTCACAGGAGGGATGAGATACCTATATTTATATGTGTAATGTCACCCAAACGCTGCTCCGTATCCCATTACTCACCATCCTCCTTCTTAACACCCCAGCCTGCAATGTAGCACTCCGTCATGCGCTTATGTTTGGCATTTGCCGTTGGTATACAGGCTGGTTGAACCAACTCTGTGAATTCGATAGGCTTGTCCAACTGAATTAAGGCGATGTCATTGCGCTCCACTATTGGATCGTAATTTTCATGCTGGATAATTTTTCTAGCAGATCGATACTGAACCTCTGATGTGTCATTTAAGTCAAAGGCTCCAAGCACCAGTCTCAGCGAGCTTGTAAGTTTCTCTCTGGAATTACACTTTAAAGTTAATCACAGTGTACCGCAAACATAAACACCAGTAATCCGTCTATATTGTACTTATTGAGCTAAAGTAAAGGAACATAGAATTAGGCTAACGATCAGACAAAACGGATACAGAACATTCTTACCTGTTGATAGTTTTGAAGCAGTGAGAAGCTGTTATAACCCACTGACGGCCCACGATGGATCCTCCGCAGATATGATCATAGGAAGATTTCTTATACTGCTGGATACTTATCATCCAGGGCCACTTCCCTGGTAATGAATCTTCCCCTCCTACAATTCGGGATCCAAGTTGAAACTCTCCAATAATGGCGATTTCCACAGGCTGCTAGCAAAGCAATTAGCGAGATTAGGACAGTGTTTGTAGTTAAATCTCCTAGCAGCTAATAACCAAAATAAAGAGCCTGAACAGCATTTAGAGATAGTAATAACCATGTAAAATTTAAATAACTAGTTAATTATAAATATTTGTGAAGCAGGCCATTAGAATTCCACTATTGTTTTTATATCCCTGTTATACTTACTGATACGTCCGAGGTCTCAGATATACACAGAGATTAGAAATGACAAGAAAAAGCAAAAGCTGCTTCATTGTAAAAGCACCATCTTCAAAATGATTTTTTTCAACACTGTGCAAGATTATAACATCTAAAGTGATGACATCACAATGACATCACCATAAAGGCTGCAGCAGTCTGTAACCATGGCGACAAAACCAGCAGGATTATATCATTTTAAATAGTGCTATAATTCTGTATAAGGATATAAGAAGTTTTAGAAGAGCTTTTTGAATATGTTTACGAATAATATTTACACATAAAACTTTATTCAGAATGTGAATTTATATTTAACTTTAGATGTGAAAGGGTTTGCTTAAAATAAATGTAAACAAATGAAAACACAATTTACTGGGAGATAAGATGAATCTCTTCTATCTTCCATTTTGACATTTGCAGGTAGTGCTCATGCAGCGCTCTCGCTCCTTACACCCACAACATAATCCAGTCCAGTGACACACCCCCAATCTTTTGCATAGTGCACACACATACTGCATCCAGAGGGGTACCTGGGGAGATTTTAGACAAAGTAAGATTTGATAGGAGTAAGGTACAAAGGATTCAATAGCTATCTTGTGAGCAAAGGGGGTAGGATGATGAAACAACTGTATTGTGTTCAACTGAAAAAAATATATATAATAAATCCTTGCTTCTTTTTTTCTTGCTTTTTTTGTCTCCCATAGATGGAGGGTATAGCCAACCAATCACGTGCCATAATAAGATGGGATGAAAATTTCGGCGGGCATTCATGGAGGGAAAATTGTCCGATACCCGTATCACCAATCGTAACCCCGTGCTTGGCCACCATTACATTTCCACTGTTAAGTGCTAAATTATTATCATTAACCCTTTTTAGTTGTAGCTGGAATGCTGACAGGGTTTTTGACAGTCGGTATGCTGTTTGCAGTCTTGACAGTTGGTATGTGGGAATTCCCTCTCCCAGTGCGGCCTTAGGGCAAGGCCACAGTGCAATGCAAATGGATGCGCTAGCGCAATCGCACACGATTGTGCTTGCGATTTCCGTGCGTTCTTTGTGTTTGCGTTCCCGCGATTTCCATTTAATCCATAGTGCATGTTTCCCTCAAAAAAGTCTGGTCAGTTAGAAGTTAGAAGGGGAGTGGTTAAAAGAGGGAGGGGGATACTGAGCCTGAGTAGCACAAGTACTGAAATTAAAGGCATGCAGCAACACACACAAAAGATTAAAAACGTATCCGCATTCACGCTCATCTGCAGACTCCTCTGAAAGTTGCTGTATATTATACAATACAGTGGCAAGTGCAGATTTTCAGGGGGGGGGATTCCTAAATGTGTTATCACTGAACAAGCCCAGAAAGGTTTATGACCGAATACATCCGTGTTTCTATTTTATATGGATGATATAATAATATTATATATATCTCTATTGCCCTGTATTATTATCACAGTTGGCCAATACACATATTCCCTTTTTTTTATAAAGTATATACTTACTAAGGCTGGGTAACACAAACCAACAGATTATTCCGTGTATTGGTCGGTCGGGTCCGAAAAAATCTGAGGTGATAGCTTTGGTCCATAGAGACATTTGCTGTAGCTGACCACTTTATAGCGGCGAAAGGTCAGGATGGAAAACGTCCGTGTGTACTCAGCCTAACGTTCTGTTTTCTGAGAAATCCACATTTGCACTACTTTACTATTAGTGTCTTTGAAAGTCACAGCTGTACACTGACGGTGGATCGATATATGATATATATTATTATATATATAACATATATATATATACAGTCCAAACGACTGGCTCCTGCCAAGGTATAAAAATAGCCTGGTGCCACTACAGAGGCAATAAACAAAAGTATAAAGGTATAGAGCACTCACAAAGGACTTAATATATTTTAATTAAGGCCAACAGGCCACTAGCAATCTCTATATTAATCTATATAACAATCTATGTAACAGTCTATGTAACAGTCTATATACAGTCTATTAACAGTCTATATAACAGTCTATATAACATCTATATAACAGTCAATAACAGTCTATACTAACAGTCTATATAACAGTCTATATACACAGTCTATGTAACAGTCTATATAACAGTCTATACAACAATGCTATATAACAGTCTATATAATAATCTATATAACAGTCTATATAATAATCTATATAACAATCTATATAACAGTCTATATAACCAATCTATATAACATTCAACACTATAAATAATAACAATCTATATAACAATTTCAAAAAGCTCTTCTAAAACTTCTTATATCCTTATACAGAATTATAGCACTATTTAAAATGATATAATCCTGCTGGTTTTGTCGCCATGGTTACAGACTGCTGCAGCCTTTATGGTGATGTCATTGTGATGTCATCACTTTAGATGTTATAATCTTGCACAGTGTTGAAAAAAATCATTTTGAAGATGGTGCTTTTGACAATGAAGCAGCTTTTGCTTTTTCTTGTCATTTCTAATCTTCTGTGTATATCTGAGACCTCGGACCGTATCAGTAAGTATAACAGGGATATAAAAACATATAGTGGAATTCTAATGGCCTGCTTCACAAATATTTATTAATTATACTAGTTATTTAAATTTTACATGTTTATTACTTTATCTCTAAATGCTGTTCAGGCTCTTTATTTTGGTTATTAGCTGCTAGGAGATTTAACTACAAACACTGTCCTAATCTCGCTAATTGCTTTGCTAGCAGCCTGTGGAAATCGCCCATTATATGGAGACTTTCAACTTGGATCCCGAATTGTAGGAGGGGAAGATTCATTACCAGGGAAGTGGCCCTGGATGATAAGTATCCAGCAGTATAAGAAATCTTCCTATGATCATATCTGCGGAGGATCCATCGTGGGCCGTCAGTGGGTTATAACAGCTGCTCACTGCTTCAAACATATCAACAGGTAAGAATGTTCTGTATCCGTTTTGTCTGATCGTTAGCCTAATTCTATGTTCCTTTATCTTTAGCTCAATAAGTACAATATAGACGGATTACTGGTGTTTATGTTTGCGGTACACTGTGATTAACTTTAAAGTGTAATTCCAGAGAGAAACTTACAAGCTCGCTGAGACTGGTGCTTGGAGCCTTTGACTTAAATGACACATCAGAGGTTCAGTATCGATCTGCTAGAAAAATTATCCAGCATGAAAATTACGATCCAATAGTGGAGCGCAATGACATCGCCTTAATTCAGTTGGACAGGCCTATCGAATTCACAGAGTTGGTTCAACCAGCCTGTATACCAACGGCAAATGCCAAACATAAGCGCATGACGGAGTGCTACATTGCAGGCTGGGGTGTTAAGAAGGAGGATGGTGAGTAATGGGATACGGAGCAGCGTTTGGGTGACATTACACATATAAATATAGGTATCTCATCCCTCCTGTGACACATCGGAGTCTCCCACGTTCTCGGATGGTCTCCTGCACTCCCATGAGACCACCCCAGACTCCCGTTACTGAGAAGAGACTGTAGTCTCCTCCCCGGTCATGCCTCCTTTTCATCGACATGCCCATGGAATGCCCCTAACCCCGCCTCCCCCACCCCCTAGGCCACTAGCCCCGCCTCTGCCTACCCCCTAAGTGATGTCACAGACATCATGCCCCCTTGTCCACCCTGCCCGGAAGCCTGAAATGGCAGGGTGGGATGTCTGTCAATATTACATCACTAAGTTATTATTTCTTTTAATAGATTTGGATCCAGCCCATATTCTGCAAGAAGCTAAAGTGAAAAGAATCCCAATCAAGCGCTGTAACAGCACCGGCTGGTACAACGGAGTGGTAAAAAAATACAATCTGTGTGCAGGACATGAAGAAGGAGGGATCGACACCTGCCAGGTATGAGTGACATTGGGTCTCATAAGCACAATAATATAATTATTTTTATATAAATGTTATTGTGTTAAAGTTATTTGCAGGACATCACACTACAACATTCCACAAATACAGACGTAACACATTAGGATTATCCCATTTCATCTGTTTATTTAGATAAGAGAAATTGCTGACATCATATCTTGTTGCAGGGTGACAGTGGTGGACCTCTCATGTGCAAGCGGAAAAATGGCAAAATCTTCACCGTGATTGGAATAACAAGTTGGGGATATGGCTGTGGCCAAATGCGTTCACCGGGAGTCTACACCTCTACAAAGTTCTTCTTTAAATGGATAATAAGTACAATCTTCAATGAGGAAAGAAAAGACGAAGACAAGGAAACAAGTCCAGATCAGATTTCTATCCCTGGTAAAGGTGGTGATAGCGATCCCCCAAGTGGAATTACCGAAGAGAACAGAATAGCGGAAATATCTATCACACCGTTGACAGGAACCACTGCAAATTCAGAGCCTACCCAGAATCCTACACTTCTAAAGCAAGCCAAACGACCAAAACCTAAAAAGTTAAAAAGGTTTAAAAAAGGTTCCCAGACCCTTAAGAGACGGATAAAACGTTTTATTCAACAGCAAACTCAGCCAGTTCCCCCAGAGCACATAGGACCAGATGGAATTACAGATTCTCTAGACCCACCCAAGAATGAAGCATCAAGGAAAACAGAGAACCTACTAAAACTATTGATGACCTATACATTTAAGCTTTTAGCATGGACTTAAAGCTAGGTACACACAGCACATAAGGAGAACTTCATAAGGAGAACGCTCGGGACTGTGTGTTTCCATCGGCCGCGCTATAGGGAGTCTATAGGGAGTCTATCGCGGCCGATGGAAATTTTTGGCCTTTCCCGAACGAGTGTACGGCCGACCCGATCGTTCGGCGGCCGCGCGCTCGTTCGGGAAACGGGCGTACACACATAACGATAAAACCCCGATACCGTCGGATACGACGGTATCGGGGCTTTATCGTTACTGTGTGTACCCAGCTTTAGGATGCAATTCACAATAGGACTATTCAGACATAGGGCTAATCTGTTATGCAGTAATATGATGCGCTTTCCCCTTCCTCTGTCTATCAAAAGGCAGCTGGGGAATAGCATTCAGTCATTGGCTATGATGTGATCTGTTATATTCATGACTGACAGCTGCTAGAAGAACTAGGAAGTAGAAAGAGCAATAACAGAATATCAGGCAGTATTTCTAGTTAGACTTACATCTCTCAGATTTTTCTATTGCAGTTTTGATGTTTAGGGATGATTTACCTTTATAATTGTTTTCTTGTGAACAGCTTTCCTTCTACGGGTGAGGACATCAAGCATTTCAGGTCTACACCATTGGTATATTCAATGGGGTTGGTGGGTTATTTTTTAAGTTTGGTTCCCTTTTAAAACATCAGTCTGGTCCATTATACTTTGTAAAATATTGTATAATAAATGTTATAAGAAATAAAAATGAATAATTTCTAATAAAAAAACAGAACTAAACAATCTGTGCCAGTGTTTTTCTTGTATGGTGTCTTGGTGGGGGAACATGAAAGTTCTTGCAGTGGTAAATACTGCGGTTCTATAGATATTACCTTCAGATTTCCTAATCAGGCCCCTGGCTTCTCACTTTGCAAAAAAAAAGGTTTTATATAATTGTTTATCATATAACAATTTTTAATTTTTGTGGGGTAAAAAGTTAATAATACAGAAAACATTTACAGGGAGATGTAATAAGTTTGTTAATAATGATGTTACATAGACTGTTAAATAGATGTTACATATATTGTTGTATAGACTGTTATATAGATTGTTATATAGATTGTTATATAAATTGTTACATAGAATGTTATATAGACTGTTACGTAGATTGTTATATGATATGTAATAATGTTATATAGACTGTTACATAGATTGTTATATAGACTGTTATTTAGACTGTTACATAGATTGTTATATAGATTGTTATATAGACTGTTATATAGATTGTTACATAGATTGATATAGAGATTGTTAAATAGATTGTTATCTAGATTGTTATATAGATTGTTATATAGACTGTTATATAGATTGTTATATAGACTGTTATATAGATTATTATATAGACTGTTATATAGATTATTATATAGACTGTTATATATATTGTTGTATAGACTGTTATATAGATTGTTACATAGACTGTTATATAGACTGTTATATAGACTGTTATATAGACTGTTATATAGACTGTTACTAGATGTTATAATAGATTAAATAGAGATTGCAGTGGCCTGTTGGCCTTAATTAAAATATATTAAGTCCTTTGTGAGTGCTCTATACCTTTATACTTTTGTTTATTGCCTCCTGTAGTGGCACCCAGGCTATTTTTATACCTTGGCAGGAGCCAGTCGTTTGGACTGTATATATACGTTATATTTAAATTATTATATATATATATATATATCAGATCCACCGTCAGTGTCACAGCTGTGACTTTCAAAGACACTAATAGTAAAGTAGTGCAAATGTGGATTTCTCAGTAAAACAGAACGTTAGGCTGAGTACACACGGACGTTTTCCATCCTGACCTTTCGCCGCTATAAAGTGGTCAGCTACAGCAAATGTCTCCTATGGACCACAGCTATCACCTCAGATTTTTTCGGCCCGACCGACCAATACACGAGAATATCTGTTGGTTTGTGTTTACCCAGCCTTAGTAAGTATATACTTTATAAAAAAAGAAAGGGAATATGTGTATTGGCCAACTGTGATAATAATCATGGCAATTAGAGAATATATAGTGGATAATGTACCCCCAACTGTAAATTATAAGGATATTAGAAGTCACTGAGGAGTTCAGTGACCATATAAAAGTTCGAGGCCGCAGGCCGAGTACCTTTTATACAGGGCACGGAACTCCAAGGTGACTTCTAATATCCCTTTAATTTACAGTTCGGGGTGCATTATCTATTATAACCTACCCCTTTGTGGCTTCTGGTTTCCTTCTCCTCCTGGAACTGTAAGATTATAAGGCTATAATCTTACAGTTCCTTCCATAGAAATCCACTACAGGGGTAGGTTATATATAATATTATTATATCATCCATATAAAATAGAACACATGGATGTATTCGGTCATAAACCTCCTTCTGGGCTTGTTCAGTGATAACACATTTAGGAATCCCCCCCTCCCTTGAAAATCCTGCACTTGCCACTGTATTGTATAATATACAGCAACTTTCAGAGGAGTCTGCAGATGAGCGTGAATGCGGATACGTTTTTAATCTTTTGTGTGTGTTGCTGCATGCCTTTAATTTCAGTACTTGTGCTACTCAGGCTCAGTATCCCCCCTCCCTCTTTTAACCACTCCCCCTTCTAACTTCTAACTGACCAGACTTTTTTTGAGGGAAACATGCACTATGGATTAAATGGAAATCGCGGGAACGCAAACACAAAGAACGCACGGAAATCGCAAGCACAATCGTGTGCGATTGCGCTAGCGCATCCATTTGCATTGCACTGTGGCAAGAGGGAGAGGGAATTTCCCACATACCAACTGTCAAGACTGCAAACAGCATACCGACTGTCAAAAACCCTGTCAGCATTCCAGCTACAACTAAAAAAGGGTTAATGATAATAATTTAGCACTTAACAGTGGAAATGTAATGGTGGCCAAGCACGGGGTTACGATTGGCTGATACGGGTATCGGACAATTTTCCCTCCATGAATGCCCGCCGAAATTTTCAGCCCATCTTTATTATGGCACGTGATTGGTTGACTATACCACTCCATCTATGGGAGACAAAAAAAGCAAGAAAAAAAGAAGCAAGGATTTATTATATAGTATTTTTTTCAGTTGAACACAATACAGTTGTTTCATCATCCTACCCCCTTTGCTCACAGATAGCTATTGAATCCTTTGGACCTTACTCCTATCAAAATCTCCCCCAGGTACCCTCTGGATGCAGTATGTGTGGTGCACTATGCAAAAGATTGGAGCGTGTGTCACTGGACTGGATATGTTGTGGTGTAAGGAGAGGAGAGACGTGCTGAGCACTACCTGCAAATGTCAAAATGGGAGATAGAAGAGATTCATCTTATCTCCCAGTAAATTGTGTTTTTCATTGTTTTACATTTATTTTAAGCAAACCCTTTTCACATCTAAAGTTAAATATAAATTCACATTCTGAATAAAGTTTTATGTGTAAAATATTATTCGTAAACATTTCAAAAAGCTCTTCTAAAACTTCTTATATCCTTATACAGAATTAATTGTTATATAGATTGTTACATAGATTGTTATATAGATTGTTACATCTATATTGTTACAGCAAATGTCTCCTATGGACCACAGCTATCACCTCAAATTTTTTCGGCCCGACCGACCAATACACGGAAATATCTGTTGGTTTGTGTTTACCCAGCCTTAGTAAGTATATACTTTATAAAAAAAAAAAAAAGGGAATATGTGTATTGGCCAACTGTGATGATAAGCATGGCAATTAGAGAATATATATAATATTATAATATCATCCATATAAAATAGAACACATGGATGTATTCGGTCATAAACCTCCTTCTGGGCTTGTTCAGTGGTAACACATTTAGGAATCCCCCCCCCCCTTGAAAATCCTGCGCTTGCCACTGTATTGTATAATATACAGCAACTTTCAGAGGAGTCTGCAGATGAGCGTGCATGCGGATACGTTTTTAATCTTTTGTGTGTGTTGCTGCATGCCTTTAATTTCAGTACTTGTGCTACTCAGGCTCAGTATCCCCCCTCCCTCTTTTAACCACTCCCCCTTCTAACTTCTAACTGACCAGACTTTTTTTGAGGGAAACATGAGATGGTCGTGAATGCGTATAGTTACTTTTTATAATCTGTTTTTTGGTGTCTGGCTGACGATACATGCCTTAAGTTAATGTACTGGGCGTCTAATCAAGGAGGAAGAAACCCTCAATCTTTTACCATAAAAAAGGATAAATGAGGAAAGCGACCAAGTACCTTTTTCTATGAGGGAATCATGCACATAGGGGTGAGTCTCAAAACCCTGGTGAAATTCGCGGAATCTGTAACAAACCAACAATGAGAACCAAGCGGACATCGGAAAGCAAATTGTGTGGCGATTGCGCAAGTGCATCCATTTGCTTGCAACTGTGGCCTTGCCTACTAAGGCCGCACTGGGAGAGGGAATTTCCCACATACCAACTGTCAAGACGACAACAGCAGACCGACTGTCAAAACCCTGTCACATTCCAGCTAAAACCTAAAAAGGGTTAGATAATAATTTAGCACTTAACAGTGGAAATGTAATGGTGGCCAAGCACGGGGTTACGATTGGCTGATACGGGTATCGGACAATTTTCCCTCCATGAATGCCCGCCGAAATTTTCATCCCATCTTTATTATGGCATGTGATCGGTTGACTATACCATTCCATCTATGGGGGACAAAAAAAAGCAAGAATTTATTATATAATATTTTTTTCAGTTGAACACAATACAGTTGTTTCATCATCCTACCCCCTTTGCTCACAAGATAGTGTAATAGACTGATTTTTGTGTGATATAGAAAAAAACCTGCAAAACAGTATTTCCCCAATTAGCAATTGGGAACTGATTAACATTCTGCTATCTACTGGTTGAGTCTGTCAATCTTTAGCAACTAGTGCTGCCTTCAGAAGGCAACAGGGGGTGGCTCTTGGCCTGTTTTCCTCGTTCTCATTAGACATGAGTCAGAGGATACAGTCTAACTAAGTCTGTTCTCTCCCATTCCCCTTTTTCAGGTATTTTATCCATGTTTTAAGGTTGAAGTGACTTAAATGATTACTAGATAATTATGCTATGTTATCTAAACAAATCTTTGAGCATGTTAAATGTATGTAAAGCAGAGGGTTGCTTCGGATAAATTATACAGTGCTATCTGTGTTGTATGTTAGGCAACTAACTATTCAGCCATTTTATGTTTGGCAAAAAGAAATGTAATGTAGGGGTTCTGTCTATATGAGTTCTTATAAATCACAGCTCGATGGTAATTATGTATATGGCAAATGCATTTGAGCTAGTGTACAGCCCTCATGTTTAGTGACTATCTATAGTCAGCCATACTGGAACTATGTGTCACAGTAGACTTTTGTTGTTAAAAGGAACAGGCAGAAAAGTTACTGCATCTTTTCTCGTTCAGCAAGAAATACTTTGTATTAGCATTTTTATATGACCATTGTAAAACGGAAAGTTGTTGTGAAACAGTTTATAATGAAAACCCTTGTATGCTATGCAGATTATTTTATTTCAATAAATATATTCTCATTAGACATGAGGCAGAGGATACAGTCTAACTGAGTCTGTTCTCTCTCATTCCCCTTTTTCAGGGGTATAACATTATGACCAACTTGGAACGCCAACATGCTATAATGTAGTGAACGCCAATGGAAGGCTTTACCAGTATTCCCCCATGCCAGTTGGAGGGGTTGAACCAATGACAATGTGGACAAATCCATTTCAGACCTAACAGCAACTTTCAGAGGAGTCTGCAGATGAGCGTGAATGCGGATACGCTTTTAATCTTTTGTGTGTGTTACTGCATGCCTTTAATTTCAGTACTTGTGCTACTCAGGCTCAGTATCCCCCTCCCTCTTTTAACCACTCCCCCTTCTAACTTCTAACTGACCAGACTTTTTTTGAGGGAAACATGCACTATGGATTCAATGGAAATTGCGGGAACGCAAACACAAAGAACGCACGGAAATCGCAAGCACAATTGTGTGCGATTGCGCTAGTGCATCCATTTGCATTGCACTGTGGCCTTGCCCTAAGGCCGCACTGGGAGAGGGAATTTCCCACATACCAACTGTCAAGACTGCAAACAGCATACCAACTGTCAAAAACCCTGTCAGCATTCCAGCTAAAACTAAAAAAGGGTTAATGATAATAATTTAGCACTTAACAGTGGAAAGTTTCAAGTGACTCTCTATTTCTCCACTTTATTAGACTTAATGCAATAAATTTGATGATATAACTGCCAGAGTGTTAACTGCAGTTTTTATAAATAAAGAGGTAATAACGCAAAATGCCATTGAGAAGCCCAGTCATAATAAAATGGCGATAATACCATTCCTTTATTCATATGCCCCTAAATGTTTTTAATGCAAAAATCATAGACACCAGTTCATCAGATATCCACTATGGACCTGCTAATTCAGTTTCTGTCAGTTGGAGACCTTACCAGGGAAACTATTGTTAAATGCTTAGAGAAGATGTAAAGGTGAAAAATTACTACTTCCGTGTGTACCAATGTTTAGCTAAATCAATGTACTACTTTACATTTATGTATTTGAATTCTATTACTAAATTACAGCCTGTTAAAGTCCAAAAAATCTTCTTGTGAAAAAAGACACCACTGTAGTTGACTTAAAGGGCAATTATCGTCTCCCAAGTTGCCTCTCCCCAGTTAATAGTATGCAGGGTGAGGACGTAAACCCTGGGATCCTCACCCTGGGTCTTACCTATCACAGCCTATCACAAACTTCATGAGCTGCTTGCAGTGCTGATCAATGGGAAGATGCGCTCTGCAAGGAGCACATCTTCCAATTGATTGAAAATGCAGAAGTGAAGGGAGGCACTGTTTGGAGCAGGAAGGTAAGACTCATTGAGGGTTCACTATCATTTTCGAAATATTATTAGGAATTTTTGATTTTTTAATAGGAATTTTAGATTTTCGAATGGAATTTAAAATTTTTCTATGAAAATAAATTTCAAAAAAATCCATCAGATTCATAGATTTTTGAAATCAGGGGTTTCAAATCGAAACCAGGTTTGTTTAGAAAATCACTAGTAAGGAGCACAGTGAATGCATATGATTCTCTGAAAGATTTATTTGTTAGTTCCAGCTGTTAACACATATTTTCTGACCCCCAAATTCCAGTGAGAAACCACCAACATTATGATAAGGCACAAGTGATTTATTAGTGTGGTTAGAGAATTTAAATAGATACAATCATACAAAAACCACAACAAGGGAAGTGTAAATGAATTCAAGCTGTGGGATCACATTCACCATAAAGCATTTACAAATGTGTTTATGTTTACATTATGCTGACTGTACAATACCACAAAAAAAATGTCAGCTTTACTGTATATAAAATAACAGTGTAAAGATAATATTTGACTTGGACTGAATTGAATGTTAAAGGAGTATTTGAGCACACAATTACACTATAATTGGAAAAGCATTAAAAAAATGAAAGTAGATAATAGAATTGAATATTATGTAATTCTATGGTATTCAGTTAGATCAACTGGATCTTGAAGACTTCGATAGTCAACCGACTGGCTTTCTCAATTCATAATGACTTGTACAAGAATTTGTGGGCAATAAATACGCTGATATGTGTCCCAATCAGCATAAAACAGCAAGGTTTTAGGGACCTCCAGAATGCAAGCTGTTGTTTACATTGTGGCTAAAAATATTATCTAAACTGCCCAGGGTGAGGCATTAAAACAGCATTTTACTGTACATTGTAGACACCTTATTTTGACATAAATGGCCTATTTGACACCTCTGTTCCTTGGTTAAAATGTTGACATTACGATCTAAAATATCTAAAATCTAAACATATGTCCATGCAGGTTCATGGCTAAATCGTGACCTGAGGAATTGGCTATCTGTGCTGAGCCAAAAGTTGTTGCAGCTGCTTTTCTGCCTCAGTTGCTTCCTCAACGTGTTGTTGGGCTTCTCTTGAAAATTCTTCTTCATTTCTCTGACAACCCCTCTACATATCAGATGACCATGTTCTTTCTTTTTTCTTTCTTTCTCCCTTCACTGGTGATTCTAGTGTTTATTTATTTTCTTTTTCCAATTTTGACAGAAGTCCATTACAGACTTCTACAAGGTTTAATGGCTTCTTTGAGGTGTTTAATTTCCTTAGCTTCACATCTAAGCTAGTGGGGATGTTCTCTGCTTGGTTTTGTAGGGTTCTGATGACACCAAGTTTTTAACACCTCTTAGCCACAATGCAATTAACACCTTTAATTCAGGAGGTCCCTGACACCTTGTTGTTATATGCTGGTTGGGAAACATACCAGGGTATTTATTGCAAACAGAATCTTGTACAAGTCATTCTGAATTGAGAAAGCCAGTTAGATGGCTATCAAACATCTTCAAGAACTAAACCTCAAGTCCAGATGATCTAACTGAATACCACAGATATACTATGACCTGCATGAATGAGAACCTTCACAAGAATACCACAGTATATAATATTACTTAAATATATATATTTTTAAGGACTGTCAAAGGAATACAACAGGGAAACACTGTGAAAGATGCCCACAAGGCTATCTGGGTAATGTGGTCCGAGGAGTACCAAGATCCTGTGTGCCATGTCAGTGCCCATTACCATTCAGTTCTAACAAGTATGTATTAATGTTTTTTTGTATGATTGATTGTTTAATAAAATAAGTTTACTACCTATTTTTTAAATTAAACAAAAGCAACTAAGTCTGTGACTGCTGCCAAACTAGTGTGTGCACACCTATACGAGCGTGTTTAATAAAGAAAACTCTGTCTTCCCCACTTACTGTACTTTATTAAATGGGGAGGTCCAGGTGTAGTAAACCCTGGGCCTTACACATATGACTTTAAAGGGCATGTCCACCCCTTTTTCTAAAATTTTCCCAATAGTAGCTTTCCTTCCTCCAGCCCCAACCACCATAAAAGATTTTACTGGAACTCCCCCAATCTTTATTTACCTTACCCATTTCCCACGGCATACTGTACCGGCCCGCTGCTTGCATGAAACTGCAAGCAGGGGGCGGGACCACCAGCTGCGTCCATGATTGGCTAAGAGGCAGCCAATCATGGACGCGTCTGCCAGCTGCACAGAACGCCGGGGGGAGAGGTAAGGTAAGTAAAGTTTGGGGGAGTTCCAGTAAAATCTTTTATGGCGGTTGGGGCTGGGGAAAGGAAAGCTAATATTGGGCAAAGGGGTTTAATACTAGAGGGAGGGATTGCAAAACGGGTGGGAGAGGGGATTGAGGCCTGCAGTGCGCAGGACAAAATTCTCCCGGGGGAAAGACAGGAGGCAGAGTCCTATATGGAATCTGCTATCCTCCTGGTGGCCAGTTTTTGGGACTTTGGGGGGGGGGGGGTTCCAGGAGAACCATTTGGAGCTGGGATGTAAGGTAAGCATTTTATTGCACTACAGAGTGGGGCCAGTAGTGGGGGGAAATATAGCTTTGGGGTGGACATGCCCTTCAATCTCTGTCTTTCTCCGGCTTCAATACAATATATCCACACTTATGTTCTGTGATTCACCCTTTCGATTGGGTGGTCTGGGTGTGGAGTAGTCCCGGACCCTTTACTCGGTCCATTCAATGATTCACTAAGGTTAGAGGTATCCTGCTCTCCTCATGCAGCATTCACGGTAGGTAAGTTAAAAAGACATCTATATTGGAATACAAATTAAAAACATAGATATGCCTGACACATTTCGAGAGCCACAAGCTCCCTTACTCATAGGCTAATGAGTAAGGGAGCGTGTGGCTCTCAAAACGCATCAGATGAATTTATGTTTTTAATTTGTATTCCAATGTATGAGGAGAGCGGGATAACTCTAATCTTAGTGAATCACTACCTATTTTTTTACCTTAAAGCCACTGGTTTCTATTTAGCCATGTTTTAAAATGCATTCAAGAATCATGGGTAATAATGTTTGAAATGAAAACTGCCTATACTTACATTTTATTTTTCCCATTTTTATCCAGTAATAATGCTGTGTAATGCACCTTTCCCAACACATCATGAACTTAAATTACATGGTCACACAGCTGTTTCAATTTTTCAGCTCTAATCACTGTGATTGAAATTTCCTCCTCTGAATGTGTTTAAATCCTTAGAGACACAGATCATATCCCATGAAGGCATTTTATAGCCTGCCTTCCTACAATAATTGGTTGTTAGATATATGCATCAGTGAGATTATTTAACTAAGCACGTCAAAAACTTTACTAGTTGTGAAAATGTTTGTTTGACATAAAGCCTGCATGTGTAGAAAATCTTTTAGTGATTGTTTTCATTGTTGGGTTGGATGGGAGTTTATTATTTTTTCTCTGGGGGGGAAGTAGACATGAGGTAAACACATGAGCTCATCCTTGCTCTGATGGGAACGCTTGTTTCCGTATAGTTCCCATGAATGGAATTTTGTATTAGATTGTGTTATAAAGAGACAGATGGAACAATCTCTCTTGATCACACCAGATGTCTTTTCTCTTCTTGCAATGCATAGAAATGGTTGGAAAGTTCCCTATCCTTGATTCCTAAGCCTGCAGGGAATTGTGTTGGCCTTGAACCCTGTTGTATAAGTTTCTACCCAGCTATTTTTGAATTTACAAATACATTTAGTGGTAGTAAGTAATAGTAATGGAAAAAAATAAAACTTTTAATAAAATATAATAGAAACTATTAATAAAGTATTAACTATTTCGTTAATGTATATATCTGAATTTCTTATTATTATATACTCCATTCTGTAATAAACCACTGTATACCTTTTAAGCTCTACAACACACATCCCGTTACTTAAATAACTGCAATTACTAAATAGGCATAGCCTATGTTTTTTATTCGCCGGAAACCAATCAGATGTCGTCAGATGTTAAGAAATGTAGTAGTTCAGTATAAAGGTAACATTTGATTGGCTGCTGCATATTAAGGATACAGGCAATATTTTGCACCTTTTATTAAATAAGCCTAAAAGGAATGTGTTTTTAATGCATATGTCTCCCTAACCTTTTAATTCTGCTCTCCTTTAAAGCCACATCCATTGCCGTTTTGGATGAACTACCAAAACCAAAATTACTATTCTGGTTATGTTGTTAAACTGCTTGACTGGTAAGGGACAGGAATAGCTAAAATACATCTAGTCCAAGCAGCTGCTGAGGGACAGAAAACAGAGCAGGACATTCTGCTATAGTGGGAAAAGGATGTGAACACTGGTGTCTTATCTCCAGAGAAGGGTTGTGCTCCGTTGATAAATTTTTACATGCTTCACTATGGAAACAAAGCACTACTGAAGACACATTAATGAATGGAATGAATGGATTCCTATGGGTTCCTGGGGCCCTATTTATAAAAGATCGGTATCGTTATCGTAAAATACCGATTGTTATTGTAAAATAACGACCGTTTTTTACCGATAATGACCGTTATTTACCGATAACGACCGGTGTTTACCGATAACGACTGGTATTTAGCGATATTGTTAAATACTGGTCGTTATCGGTAAATACAGGCCGTTCTCAGTAAATAACGGTCGTTATCGGTAAAAATGGTCGTTATTTTACGATAACGATCGGTATTTTACGATAACGATCTTTTATAAATAGGGCCCCTGGTTCTCTGTCTCTAACATTGCGCCCATATACTGTAAGATAAAATAAAAAATTACATTTGTACAACATGAATGGTCTACAATAAGATGATCTGATTGGCTACCTATTTCTATAGCATATGTTCTGCCCAGGTGCAGTAGGTTCATCCTTTAACACAACCACAGATGGAGATCAAGTAGAGAACATTATGTTGAGTGTGAAACTAATACTTTGCTTGTGCTGGGGCTTCTGCCTTCATTCCTGAACATTTTAAGTGACAATGGATCTGATGAAGGGATGATGTAGCATAATCATTCCAGTTAATGGCTGGCTTAACTTTGGATTTCTATTTACAATATTGGAATAATGGAAATTATCTATATTTGTTAGTTTAAGACAAATGGATTTGAATATTAATTTTATTTTATATTTGGTTTCACTGTTCTAGTTTTGCCTTTGCTTGTGGAATTAAAGGAGGCTCCATGCACTGTATCTGCAAGGAACATTATGCTGGGACTAAGTGTGAAAGGTATGAAAAATACATGTTGTATAATGTTGTAAAGCTTGAACATTATCCACAATATAATTTCATATAGGTTGCATCCAGAGATATTATTCAGGGCTTATTTTAGAAAGACTATAGGTTTTTAATTAACCATCACTTCTTTAGAGACCATCATTGCCACAATTAATATATAACCTTTTAGTTGTCTTTAATACCCATTTTTAGCATTAGATATTCAACAAAGTGATGTTTGGTGTTTTTCAGCATGTTTTCCAACACTTAGATTTAGATTAGTTTACAATCTTTAATTCATATAGTTTCACCTCAGTAATAACATGCCCCCTCAGAACCCGATGTAACATAAACTCACTTTCAGTCATCAACATTCCAAATACCCTGCATATCTTAGAACTAATGGAAAGAAGTCACTGTAATTACTATGACTTATATTTTGAAAAACAACAACAGGTGCTAGAATCTCAATTTACTTAAATAATTAAAAGTAATAAATTAGAACATAAACTGTTCTGTGTGCAGTGAGAACAGTGAAACTTCCAGCATGGGTGTTAATGGCAAGTTCATTGAATAGCTTTAAAGGTGGGATGGATACTTTTCTAAATATTGAGAATTAATGGTATTAATACATAATAATACTTTCCTGTTGCCATTAGGAGTCAGTATATCTGTTGTATTCAATTAGATCAACTGGACTTGAAATGTAGTTCTTGAAGACGTTTCGCTAGTCATCCGACTGGCTTTCTCAATTTCCCCTTTCTCTGGATCAACTGTTAAATGTGGTTAATGAGTAGGCTACAAAGGTTGGAGTAGATGGACATATGTCTTTATCTAACCTCCACTATTATGTTACTATGGGCCCTATTTATAAAAGATCGGTATCGTTATCGTAAAATACCGATCGTTATCGTAAAATAACGACCGGGTTTTTACAGATAACGACCGTTATTTACCGACAACGACCGCTATTTACCGATAACGACCGTTATTTACCGATATCGGTAAATACGATCTGTATTTTACGATAACGATACCGATCTTTTATAAATAGGGCCCTATGTTACTAACTAAGCAGCTTGGGTCGGAATAACATTTTACAGGAACATTGCAGGCTCAGGGTTTCTTGGGAGAACATAACATGGATTTCTGCAACATTTTACAAAGTAAGATAGGTGGTGATGTCAAAGGGTTTGTTTTCTTTCATTGTGAAGGTCTGAGGAATGTATAATAAAATCAGTCAGGTTCATAAAAACGAAGAATAAATTGGACTGGAATTATTTTTGCTGGGTATTGCTGATTTATATTTACTTGTAAAGCCAAGAATTTAAATGTGATAGGAATGGAATGTTATTTAGAATAAAAATGTTCAGTACAACATACCAACATTGAAATGTTTTTTCATTCATTTAGATGCTCAGCAAAATAATTTACAACATTGTAAATGGAAAAATTCTAGTAGCCAGTTTTGGTGCAAGAGCAGAAGTATCTATCTCATTGTTTCTCAGTCAGAGGAAAGAGAACCCCTGGGGTTCCCTGAGTGGTTATTATGGGTTCATCAAGCATATAGACAGGAACAGCATAGATTAACCATTGTAATAGTAGTATAATAGAATTCAAGATTGAATAAAGACATGTCTTTATTCAACCTTAGCAATACCAACATTTTGACTGCATTTTTAAAAAACATTGATATATATTTTTTTGATTTATGCAAGGGTTTCATAAAAATTGTTTCATGTTATCTGCAATGATAACAAATTTGAAAAATGCTGATCTATCTTGTGAGATCCTCTGATTCTTTGATACAAGCCCTAACAAAATTATGTTTGAAGAAAACTGTATGATATACTGTTGTTATTTGAATATTTCTTGCAACTCAAGAAGAAAGACACTGAGCAGCTTAATTAATAAGAAATGCAGGTGTTTGTCTGTGCTATTTATCTGCAGCAATCAATAATCTGCTTGATGACCTAAAATGTTGATCTATTACAAATTGGGATTAATATATATATATATATTAGCCTAAAGGGGCACTATACTCATTCAGTGACTGGCTGCTCTCTGGCTCCTCCCACAGACATTGTCATTGACACCCCTCCCTCTTTGCCAAAGGTAAGCATACTGTATGTTAATGAACAAGAGGGCAGAGGAGCCAGAAAGCTCTCAGCTACTTCACAAATATATTGTCCCTTTAATCTCTGTTTAGACACCTCAATGGACTAGTCTTTACATTTTATGGTATAATTCCTGTGAAATAATTTCTTTCTGTTAAAGGTGTGCCCCAGGTTACTATGGTAACCCTCTATTAAAAGGAAGCACTTGTAAAAAATGTAATTGCAATGGAAACTCAGATCCTAACTTAATCTTTGAAGACTGTAATGAGTTAACAGGACAATGCAATAGTTGCATGCACAACACCACTGGATTTAACTGTGATCGATGTGCATCAGGGTACTTTGGAGATGCCATAGTGGCTAAAAACTGCACAGGTAACTAAATCTTGATCTCATAAAAATGTTTTCGTTTCTAATATTGCACATTCACATTTTCCTTTTCAATCTCAGGGAAACATTGTTAAGATTAAAATATTTTAAGCAGTCTTGCTTTATACCACATGTTAATTACAACCACATGGAAGATGTATGGTATGAACTGACATTTGTGAAGCAATAAGTGTGGGTGATAACATTTCTAGTGCAAAGATGCAAATACAGTAGTCCTAATTCCTTGCATGCCATTTGTTTTCTTTTTCACATTAAAATCCTTATACAAGTTCCAATCCATTTTTATGACATTGTTCAGTACCCTGAGTTGTCTGATATGAAAAGATTTCCTAGAAACTAATTAAACTGCATGTTGTCCTTTCAGAATGCCACTGCTCAAAGTGCGGTGCAAAAACCTGCCATGATGTAACTGGGAAATGTCTGTGCAAACCTGGTGTTACCGGGCCTTTTTGTGACCGCTGTGAAGTAAGTACAATGTTTTAATTACCAGGTTACATCAAAGCAACATCTGCTTTCCTGGCAGCCTGCCTGGTTTCCTTTTTCTATTTTGTGATCTAAAGGGAATGTCCACCCTTAAAACAAAAACTGGTGAATTGTCAGTTGTCTGCCCCCAACCCCAACTGCTATTTTTACCAGGGTTGACCTTTAAACAATTTTGGTATGGATGGAGATACTTTTGTTTTACTTGTTGTCAAGGTGGCAAAATATACCAATATCTTTCTAGGCCAACCAAAGGATTCTCGAAGGGTGTGCCAGAGATGTGCCTCAAAATGTTTAGAGTGAAAATATTTTCATAACTTAAATTTAATTTACATTTTTGTAATTGTTCAATGCAGTCAATGTAACTTAACTTTTCACTGCATTGAATATAATTAAATTTGATTACAATATATACTAGTAAGTGCATAAAATATGGGTAATTACAACAGTAAGTGCAACAATAAGGACACAGGTGTGGTGAAAGGAAAATTTTAATTGCCTAGTGAGAACCACTGATCTAGGCATCTAAATGCAATAATACAGAATATTATCCTGCTACCAGTGATATAAAGTGACTTGCAGGACAATTTACATAATCTATAATTTCCCTTTTTTTATCTGGTTCTTATATTCTTATTCTTAATGGAATCATTCCCCAAAGGTAGATCTGCTGTTTTTATCCAACCAATATTAAAAAGAAATCCAGCAAAGTTTTATTTTATATGAGTGGTTAACATAATGGTTATGATTCCTTTTGCTTTATTTATTTAGGCTGGACATTATGGTTACAGCAGTTGCTCAGGCTGTCAGAAGTGTGCATGTAGTCTGGCTTCCCTGGATAACCACTGCGACCCTGTAACACAGCAGTGTAACTGTAAGCCTGGTACAGGAGGTCTAAAATGTGAAAGGTGCAAGCCAGGATATTGGAATTATGGTCCATCTGGATGTCAGAGTGAGTACAGGCATATTGGACATGCATTATGGTGCCTTGGGACATAAAACCCAGCAAAATGAGTCTGTTAGAAAAGTACTGAAAAGGCATTAACATGGTATTGTTCATTTAATTCAGAATAATTTAGTTGCTTATTTATTAAGGAAAATATTCCAGATAACACTATTTAGTAGTAAGTAAAGTAGCCAATTAAGAAAAGTTGAAGTATTACATATAGGAGTATTCTAGTTGAATGTGAATACAATTAATTACTATACAATAAATTATATAAACATAATCAATATTTAAAGGACAACTAGTCTCAGAACTACTCTGAATCAGAAGGCAGAGCACTGTGATATAAAAGCAGTAATCTGTGTCTCACCCCTCATTTTGATGTGGGTTGCCGGGAAATTCACCTTTCTAACCTTGTGTTTCATTCCAGTATCACACAGTGTGGTCTTTGTGTTCTTTGCACATGCACAGTTCTTATCTACTGCTTGTTACAGCAGGTCACCACTTCTAGTAATCTAGTTACAGTCTATATTAGGCAGGAGACCATGTGATTTAAGTCAGTAGGTGTGACAGACAGTGAACAAAAACACAGATATCATCCTGTTCTTCTGAAGGTTACATTTACTTTAATGTAATTGGTGTTCATTCATGGTCATTTACAGTTAATTGGTGTTCTTGGAGGGTGCTTTTTTTTAAAAATATGAAGTATAAAAATGTTGGTTTAGTATCTACATGAACACAAACACCCCACCCCCACCCCTAAAATGTTTTGATATTAACTTGGTTTAAATATCAAAAACCGGCCCCAAAAGATACTTACCAGCCTTTGTTCCCTCGGTCATGGCCACTTAAAGGGCAAGTCCAGCCCCCAAAATGAAAACTAAGATACAGGTAAATCGCCCCCCAAAACCCTAAACGGTAATAGTTTGAAATCTGAAATATATAAGTCTAACCTGAAATCCTGCACAATGTCCCGTTGCCCCTGTTTCTTCTTCCTGGTTCTTCCAGTTAGCAACTGTCAGTTATGGATCTGACAGTTTACATCACAGCCAATGACTGAATGTTAATCCCTTGTCTGCCTCTTCTGAGCATGCCCAGGCTCAGTACAGGTTTCTAAATTGCTCAGTTTCCATAGCAGGCATACAGTAATGAATTTAGAGGACAAAGTAGGCTATATAAACATATTTTAAAGAGGCCATTCTTTCTAAAAGATGTTTTTATATATTATGAGGGTAGAGTTGTCCTTTAAGTTATTCTTCTGTAAAGAACAGCATAAGGGGTCGGACCAACAGCCGCATGCCCACATCTGTAATTGGCTGAGACTCAGCTTAAGGAACAAGGGCGAGTATCTTTTGGGGATGATTTTTTTTAAATTTTCCACCACCCCTGAAAACAGCAGACATCACCTTTAAAAGCTTTATTCATGATCTTTCTATTAAACTAGGTACACATGATACAATAATTCGGCATGACCAACTAACATTTCAGTGTTTCAGTCGGTCGGGCCAAATTATTGTATGGCAGCTTTTTGCGGGCGCGAACAATCGGAGGTCGTAAAATCACAACCGATCGTGCGGTCCTCTATGGAGCCTCTATGGAGCCAATCACAAATAAAGCTTTCAGTTAAAAGGAAGGATCCATTTTATAAAAATTGCATTTGTGCAGTTTGCTGTCATTTTACACTGTTGATAGAGTTTTCTACTACTAAACCTGTTTGAACATCACCGTCACGCTGTAAATTATGAAATGATGTGTGAAACTGATGTTCTGCATTACACATAATCCCAAACATATGGATTCTCATCCTGTCATCATAAGTAATTGTGAACTGTATTTTCATTATATAATATAACTTTCCTTTGTAGAATGTGACTGTGAAGAAGGGCCATGTAACAATAAAACAGGAGAATGTTTATTAGAAGACCCAGATCATCCTTCAAATTCAGATTGTTCTTTTGGTAAGTGTCATTTATATTCTGATATCATTTTTACACCATTTGTTGTCGGCCGAACAATAAAAGAGATTATGAGCTATATTTATTGTAACTGACAGATTTTAGATTGCAGGATTTTTACGTTATACTAAATTATTTCAATTTTCAGTTCTATGAAAAAAACAAGGATTTTTTTTTAAATTAAGCTTAAGAGTTAATCTTACAGACAGACAAAAGAAACAAAACCAACAATTTACCTAACTTTGCATGAAGCCATCTTGAAGGAAATTTTTATTTCTTTATTGTTTTTAAAACAAGAGAGGTTTGATTTAGTATTTCTACATCCCTAACTTTGTTCTAGAGCAGAACCCTTTGTGCCAAGAGTGGGGCAGTGATGTAGAGACTTTCCAGGGTACATATTGCCACAGATTCTTGTACAAGTCATTCTGAATTGAGAAAGCCAGTCATATGACAAGCGAAATGTCTTCAAGAACTTAACTTTAAGTCCAGTTGATCTAACTGAATTCAACAGATATGCTATGACCTGGATGAATGAGAACCTTTACAAGTATCACAGGCAATATGTGCCCCTTAACGTGCTGGCTAACAGTTGCATAGGTAGGTATAAATTACAGTACCTAATAAAATTACAGTACCTGATAGACCTGGTTCTCACCAGTTGAAGCATAGGGAAAACAGAACACTTGGTTAGCACTCCATCCAGTGTCTGTCTCATTCAGACAGGTCGTCCCAAATCACAATGGTACATCCACTTTTAGCACTGGCTAATAAAACAATGTTGCCCCCCCAAAAGGCTCAGATGAAGTGTTCCAATTTATCCAGCTTTTAAACACTCACTTGTAACTTAGTGGACTGGTCAAAATACAAAGCAAACCCATTAATCATAGGGGAACATAGTGAAAAAGTTCCTAATACATCACAGTTTGTTTATTTTGAGTATTACTATTTTAACAGCATTGTCAGCATAGGGTTAACAAAGTAAACTAGTGTGTTAAATTGCTCCCTTGTAAGCTGAACAATATTTGTACAGTGTAATCTCAAAAAAGGTAGCTACCCACTACCTTAATTACCCAAAAACTAGCAGTGAAGGCAAAAAAAGTTATACAATTGTAAATTAATTTGAAAAATTACTGAACGTTTCATATTGTTTACAGGGTTGTGTTTCTTAAGTTAGAGGCCATTATAAGGCGCTTATTAGGAGAATAGGAACCCTCTAAACCAAAGAGCAACGTAGATGCTGTAGGCTACACTTCCTGGTATCTCTGGTCCAGGTTCAGTATTACAAGTAAGTGAAGGTATAATTGTAGCTTACAAATAGCACAGACTCCAAGCTGTGGAACAAGATGTCTTTATTGAACAAAACATGTGTGCTACATGTTTTGGACTAACGTCCTTTCTTAAGAACGGTGTGCCTGAGAAAGGACGTTGGTCTGAAACATGTAGCACACATGTTTTGTTCAATAAAGACATCTTGTTCCACCTAACTGAGTCTGTTCTCTCTCATTCCCCTTTTTCAGGGGTATAACATTTTGGGGGCTCGTCCGGGATGAATGTGAAGAGGATAAGTTACCCAGACAGCAGATATCCTTAAACATCATTCAATTTTACAAAACACTGTTTGACAGAGAGGTAGTGAGCAGCCAGGAAAGGAGAGACTCGCATGTGATCTGAGGTTAACAAATTGTGCCAGGAGAGCTGCGCTGTCTATTCTACAGGGAAAAGTTGAACGTCAGACTAAAGTTGTCCCAAGGCCATCGAGATGGAGTCATCGGAAATAGAGAACTTGAAAGTACAAGTGGGCGTGCCTTGTATACATTATCCAAAAATGCTTTGCTAGAAATTTGTGACTTTTTATCTATTGCTGGTCTATCATCGAAAAATGTAGTAGGTAAAAGTCGGACTTTTATAATTATGCATATCATAAGTTATCTGGAGAGAGAAGAGTTATGTGAACTTGAGGATCAGGGCATGGCTGAGATACTCATGCTAAATGATAAAGTGGAAGAGCTGCAACAATCTTGTAGGTTTAGTGTACCAGAGCAGGCAGCTTCAGAGGAGGCACAGGCAGATGTGGTACAGGGACAGGTAGCTCCTCTCTCAGAAACAGAACGGTTGAAAAAAGAGATAGAAGCACTACAATTAAAATTAACATTATCACTGCAGGAACAGAAAAACCAGAACAGGGAATCTAGAAAGCCAGCGAGGGGGGTAGATAACCGTTTGAATGAAGGCCATGTCCCTGCTCAACAGACCTTCCGCCATCATGTCCCGTTGCAGTGGGGTAGGGAATTTAAAATATCAGGTCAGATAGGTCAGCCAGGCCAAAAGGACAAACTGACTTTCTCTAGTTTAGCACACCAAATTGAGCATGGAATCAGCAAGGGGTTTCCAGAAATTGAAATTGTTGATGCAGTAATTCGGGCAATAGCACCGGATTTGCAGTTGCGCAGCTACTTAGAGGGTAAAATCAGCCTTACTTTGCCCACGTTGAGGAGAATTCTCAGATCCCATTACCAAGAGAAGGGTGCCTTTGATTTAAGACAAAAAACCCTGTTTGCTTCCCAAGAGGCAGAATCTGGTCTAAGATATGACCCTGTACTGGTACAGAGTATGTTTCTTCATACTGTCTTAACAGGTTTGCTGAATGACAACATCAGAAGTGACCTCCAACCATTCCTGCAGCAAACAACAACAAGTGATGAACTGCTCCTGGAGAAGCTCAACATTGCCTGTGCAAATGAGGCAGAGAGACAGAACAAAAAGAAACTAACTACCCAACAACGACCAGCCACAGTGCACTCAGTTCAGTCGGAGACACCTACAGTTACAAAAGGTAAAAATACCCATCTGTGCCAAACTAGTAACAATCAATCGGAGGTATTAAGTGAACTAAAAGAAATGCGTTCTGACATAGCTTTATTAAAGAATCTGGGTGCGGAAGTTGCACAAATCAGAGAATCGATTCAACAACCTATCACTGCACCAAAGCAGTATCAGACACCACCTGCAGCAAAAGAGTGTATACCCCCCAACAGTCACAATATCCTCCAGAAAGTTATTGGTTTCCCCAAGAACTGGGACAGAGGGTCACTACCCCGTATCAACAAAGGTTGGGACCTAAACGCCAATACCCGTCTCCACCATATGCCCCACTGAGAAAGTGTGTTTGGTGTCAGCAAGGTGGAAATGAGTATTGCAGCCATTGTTACCGATGTGGAAGTAGTGAGCACTTCCTTGCGGGATGCAAAGCGAGAGATACTAGACTAAACAAAGATGATCCTTTAAATGGGAGAAGGTTACTTCCACGGGACAGGGAGTAACTAATAAGAAACGAATGTCCCAACCATATTGCTCCTACTGTGGTATCCAGGGGAAAGATCAGAAGCTCAACCGGTGTACATCTTGTAAAGAAGCGACCTACTGTTCAAAAATCTGTCAAGCTGAACATTGGCCTCAACACAGGAAACCATGCCGACAACATCATGACCCACCAGTACCTGTCATCGGCCCTGGAAAGGAGGATAGTCGTTCCCGTCTTGTTGCTCTGGTGGAGAAACAGTGTATAGCGGAGTGCTACATACAGGGCCATAAAACACGAGCATTATGGGATACAGGCTCCCAAGTATCTATTGTCGATGAAGAGTGGAAAAAGAGATATTTGCCAAATGTGGAGTTAAGAGACATTTATGAGTTACTTGATGTTTCTGAGGATTTAACGATTACCGCTGCTGATGGACAGAGTATCCCCTATTTAGGATTCATTGAAGTCACATTTGGGTTAGCGACAGATGAAGATGACTTCACTGAACTTGTTGTTCCCATATTAGTGATGAAGGGTGGGAAACTCTCAAAACCCATTATAGGCTTTAATGTCATTGAGCGAATAGTTAAATCTAACACCACAGCACAAGTGTCAGCATCAACAAGAGAGCAGTTGCATGAAACACTAAAAGCCACCTTCCCAAATCTTGACAGAGAAAATGTCACAGCCTTCATTGATCTGGTGACAGCTGAGCAACTATGTGACTATGTGGTGAAAACAACCAAAGAGAAAATCATTGTGCCAAGACACACATCTGTTCAGATAGATTGTAAAGTGCAAACACAATTGTTAAATAAGGACACTACAGTTCTCTTTGAGCCAGAGATAAGTCCCCAGTGGCCTGAAGGACTGGAGTTTTGCGAGACGTTGGTAATGCTGAGAAGTGGTGCGCTGCCTTATATTGTCCTCGATGTACAAAACCCAACAAACCATGACATTGAGTTATTAGGAAGAACTGTAATAGGTACAGTACAGCAAGTTCAAGCTGTATTTCCAGATACCATCTGGATGAAACCCAACAAAAATCTTCTAGTGTCAGTGAGTCAAGTAAATGCAGGGGGCGAGCAAGTAGCTGATGCCCCATGGGACCCACCAATCGATCTGAGCCACTTGAGTGAACCAGAAAAAGAGGTGGTACGGAAACTACTTCGGGAAGAATGCTCCTCTTTCTCCGAATCAGATGACGACATTGGGAGCATTGAGAAGCTAAAGTTAAGAATCTCTTTGAGTGATATGAACCCGGTGGCACGCACTTATATATCCACTCCAAAACCACTGTATAAAGAAATGAAAGACTATCTTCACAACCTTATTTCACAAGGATGGGTACAAAAATCCTGCTCATCTTACGCTTCCCCAGTTGTCTGCGTACGAAAAAAAGATGGTAGTTTACGCTTGTGTATAGATTTCCGAGAACTAAATAAGAAGACTCATCCTGTCAGACAACCGATTCCTCGGGTACAAGACATCTTGAATAGCCTTGGGGGACATTCGTGGTTTTCATTACTGGATCAAGGAAAAGCCTACCATCAAGGGTTTATGGATGAAGACAGCAGGCACTTGATTGCGTTTGTGACCCCATGGGGCCTATATGAATGGATGAGAATTCCTTTCGGGTTAATGAATGCACCGGCAGCTTTCCAACGCTGTATGGAAGAATGTTTGGAAGATGTAAGGGACAACATATGTATCCCCTACTTGGATGATACCTTGGTATACAGTCGGTCATTTGAGGAACATGTGAATCATGTCAGAGAAGTCCTTCAGAGACTGAGGAAATATGGAATAAAATTGAAACCCAAGAAGTGTGAACTGTTTAAACATGAGGTACACTATCTAGGAAGAATTGTTTCATCTGAAGGTAGCAAGGTTGATCCAGCTGACACTATCGCAGTAAGAGCGTTAAAGAAGAAGAGACCAAGCACTGTAGGAGAACTACGTGCTATCATGGGCTTGTTAAGCTATTACAGACAATATATACCAGACTTTTCTCGTATTGCTGGACCACTTTATGGCTTGTTGAAAGGGACCACAGAAGACCATGTACCACAAAGCAGCCTCCGTACACGACAAGTTCCAATGAAGAGAAAAGGGGTTTCATCACAGAGACTGATTAACTGGATGGAAAAACATCAATGTATTTTGGAAGAATTAATAGACTATCTAGTCGAACCACCAGTCCTTGGTTTCCCAGATTTTTCCCAGCCATTCATCCTCCACACAGATGCCTCCAATCAAGGTCTCGGCGCAGTCCTATATCAACAACAAGAGGGTAGGCTTCGTGTGATAGCCTATGGCTCCCGGACTTTAACTACAGCTGAGCGGAATTACCATCTTCACTCTGGAAAATTAGAATTCCTTGCTTTAAAGTGGGCAGTTACAGAAAAATTTAGAGACTACTTATATTATGCACCAACGTTCACAGTGTACAGTGACAACAACCCACTTACATATGTCCTATTGAGTGCCAAGCTTAATGCCACTGGATACAGATGGATAGCAGAACTTGCAGATTTCCATTTCACCATCCGTTACCGTCCTGGTAAAGAAAATGTGGATGCAGATTCATTGTCAAGAATGCCCGTAAATATTGAGGGGGCGATGGAACAATGTACGGAAGAACTGTCATCTGATGGTGTGGCGGCAACAATTCAAGCTATTGAGGCCCAAGACTTTAACCTACCGTGGGTTTGCCTAGCAGTTACAGATACCCAGAGCCCAGGAGTGATTGATAGAATAGGTAAACCATTCTCGGTTGATGATATTCAACGAGCACAGCAAGGTGACAAACACATTGGTCCAATAATGCAGTGCAAGGTGAGGAATCATAAGCCATCAGGTTATGAAATTAATACTCTCAGCAGGCAAAGCAAGTGCCTACTTCGTGACTGGGAAAGACTTCACATCGATGAAAAAGGAATTCTCCACAGAAGAACATCGAACAAGACACAACTTGTATTACCTGAAGTATACAAGAATACCGTATTAAAGGAATTACATGATGGGATGGGTCATCAAGGTGTTGACAGAACTCTATCATTGATACGGGATAGATTCTTCTGGCCTTATATGCAGAAGGAAGTGGAACACTATGTGGCGAGAACTTGTACCTGTTTGAAACAGAAGACACCATGCAAACAAACACGAGCACCTCTTACAAGTATTGTCACAACACAACCATTTGAACTCGTGTCAATAGATTTTCTCCATTTGGACAAATGTAAAGGTGGATATGAATATATCTTGATAATAATCGATCACTTTACTCGTTTTGCTCAAGTTTATGCCACCACTTCAAAGTCCGCTAGAACAGTTGCGGATCGAATCTTCAACGATTATGCCCTAAAGTATGGAATGCCAATGCGAATACATCATGATCAAGGCGGTGAATTTGAAAATCAGCTTTTTGCTCAGTTGAAAAAGAACTGTGGTGTACTAGGGTCAAGGACAACACCGTATCACCCCCAAGGGAATGGACAAGTGGAAAGGTTCAACAGGACGTTGCTACAGATGCTAAGGACTCTTACTGAGAAACAGAAGACAAATTGGAAAGAATCCTTGAATAAGCTTGTCTATGCATATAATTGCACACGATGTGAAGTAACAGGCTTTTCCCCTTTTTACCTCCTTTTTGGAAGATCTCCAAGGTTACCTATTGATCTTCTATTTGGCCTGGCCTTAGAGACAGGAAAACCTGATCATCGAGCTTACATGGAAAAATGGAAACAAGAAATGCAAACTGCATATGAAATAGTGCAAGAGAATATGAAAAAGTCAACTGAGAGAAGTACTAACTGAGTCTGTTCTCTCTCATTCCCCTTTTTCAGGGGTATAACAATAGCTATTGAATCCTTTGTACCTTACTCCTATCAAATCTTACTTTGTCTAAAATCTCCCCCAGGTACCCCTCCTGGATGCAGTATGTGCGTGCACCTATGCAAAAGATTGGAGCGTGTGTCACTGGACTGGATTATGTTGTGGTGTTAGGAGCTGAGAGCGCTGCATGAGCACTACCTGCAAATGTCAAAATGGGAGATAGAAGAGATTCATCTTTTCTCCCAGTAAATTGTGTTTTTCATTGTTTTACATTTATTTTAAGCAAACCCTATTCACATCTAAAGTTAAATATAAATTCACATTCTGAATAAAGTTTTACCATCTAAAGTAAATATACATTCACATTCTGAATAAAGTTTTATTGTGTAAAATATTATTCCGTAAACATATTTCAAAAAGCTCTTCTAAAAAAACTTCTTTAATCCTTATAACAGAATTATAAGCCTTTTTAATGATATATCCTGCTGTTTTGTCCGCCATGGTTACAGACTGCTGCAGCCTTTATGGTGATGTCAGTGTGATGTTATCAATTTACGATGTTATAATCTGGCACAGTGTTAAAAAAATCATTTTGAAAGATGGTGTCTTTTGACAAAGTAAGCAGCTTTTTTGCTTTTTCTTGTCATTTCTATCTTCTGTGTTATCGAGACCCGGACCTATCAGTACAGTAATAACAGGGATAAAAAACATCTAGTGGGAATTCTAATGGCCCTGGTTCACAAATTTTATAATTATACTAGTTATTTAAATTTTACATGTTTATTACTTATCATCTAAATGCTGTTCAGCTCTTTATTTTGGTTATTTAGCTGCTAGGGAATTTAACAACTACAACACTGTGTCCTATCTCGCTAATTCTTTGTCAGCAGCCTGTGGAAATCGCCCATTATATGGACAGTTTCAACTTGGATCCCGAATTGTAGGATTGAATAGTCCTTGACCGGAAGTGTCCCTGGGATGATAAGTATCCAGCATTAAATAAAAATCTTCCTATGATCATATCTGGCGGAGATCCTCGTGGGCCTTCAGTGGGTTATAAACAGCTTCTCAACTGCTCAACATATCAACAGGTAAGAATTTTCTGTATCGGTTTTGTCTGATCGTTAGCCTACTTCTATGTTCCTTTATCTTTAGCTTCAATAAGTACAATATAGAGGATTACTGGTGTTTTTTGTTTGCGGTACACTGTGAGTAACTTTAAAGTGTAATTCCAGAGAGAAACTTACAAGCTCGCTGAGCTTGGTTCTTGGAGCCTTTGACTAAATGCCACATCAGAGGTTCAGTATCGATCTGCTAAAAATTATCCAGCATGAAAATTACGACCAATAGTATAGCGCAATGACATCGCCTTAATTCAGTTGGACAGCCTATCGAGATTCACAGATTTGGTTCAAAACCAGCCGGATGTTATACGCACATCCATCTATGGGAGACAAAAAAAGCAAGAAAAAAAGAAGCAAGGATTTATTATATAGTATTTTTTTCAGTTGAACACAATACAGTTGTTTCATCATCCTACCCCCTTTGCTCACAAGATAGCTATTGAATCCTTTGTACCTTACTCCTATCAAATCTTACTTTGTCTAAAATCTCCCCCAGGTACCCCTCCTGGATGCAGTATGTGTGTGCACCTATGCAAAAGATTGGAGCGTGTGTCACTGGACTGGATTATGTTGTGGTGTAAGGAGCTGAGAGCGCTGCATGAGCACTACCTGCAAATGTCAAAATGGAAGATAGAAGAGATTCATCTTATCTCCCAGTAAATTGTGTTTTTCATTGTTTTACATTTATTTTAAGCAAACCCTTTTCACATCTAAAGTTAAATATAAATTCACATTCTGAATAAAGTTTTATTACGTAGATTGTTATATAGAATGTTATATAGACTGTTATATAGACTGTTACATAGATTGTTATATAGACTGTTATTCTTTTAACCACTCCCCCTTCTAACTTCTAACTGACCAGACTTTTTTTGAGGGAAACATGCACTATGGATTAAATGGAAATCGCGGGAACGCAAACACAAAGAACGCACGGAAATCGCAAGCACAATCGTGTGCGATTGCGCTAGCGCATCCATTTGCATTGCACTGTGGCCTTGCCCTAAGGCCGCACTGGGAGAGGGAATTTCCCACATACCAACTGTCAAGACTGCAAACAGCATACCGACTGTCAAAAACCCTGTCAGCATTCCAGCTACAACTACAAAAGGGTTAATGATAATAATTTAGCACTTAACAGTGGAAATGTAATGGTGGCCAAGCACGGGGTTACGATTGGCTGATACGGGTATCGGACAATTTTCCCTCCATGAATGCCCGCCGAAATTTTCATCCCATCTTTATTATGGCACGTGATTGGTTGACTATACCACTCCATCTATGGGAGACAAAAAAAGCAAGAAAAAAAGAAGCAAGGATTTATTATATAATATTTTTTTCAGTTGAACACAATACAGTTGTTTCATCATCCTACCCCCTTTGCTCACAAGATAGCTATTGAATCCTTTGTACCTTACTCCTATCAAATCTTACTTTGTCTAAAATCTCCCCCAGGTACCCCTCCTGGATGCAGTATGTGTGTGCACCTATGCAAAAGATTGGAGCGTGTGTCACTGGACTGGATTATGTTGTGGTGTAAGGAGCTGAGAGCGCTGCATGAGCACTACCTGCAAATGTCAAAATGGAAGATAGAAAGATTCATCTTATCTCCCAGTAAATTGTGTTTTTCATTGTTTTACATTTATTTTAAGCAAACCCTTTTCACATCTAAAGTTAAATATAAATTCACATTCTGAATAAAGTTTTATGTGTAAAATATTATTCGTAAACATATTTCAAAAAGCTCTTCTAAAACTTCTTATATCCTTATACAGAATTATAGCACTATTTAAAATGATATAATCCTGCTGGTTTTGTCGCCATGGTTACAGACTGCTGCAGCCTTTATGGTGATGTCATTGTGATGTCATCACTTTAGATGTTATAATCTTGCACAGTGTTGAAAAAAATCATTTTGAAGATGGTGCTTTTTACAATGAAGCAGCTTTTGCTTTTTCTTGTCATTTCTAATCTTCTGTGTATATCTGAGACCTCGGACCGTATCAGTAAGTATAACAGGGATATAAAAACATATAGTGGAATTCTAATGGCCTGGTTCACAAATATTTATTAATTATACTAGTTATTTAAATTTTACATGTTTATTACTTTATCTCTAAATGCTGTTCAGGCTCTTTATTTTGGTTATTAGCTGCTAGGAGATTTAACTACAAACACTGTCCTAATCTCGCTAATTGCTTTGCTAGCAGCCTGTGGAAATCGCCCATTATATGGAGAGTTTCAACTTGGATCCCGAATTGTAGGAGGGGAAGATTCATTACCAGGGAAGTGGCCCTGGATGATAAGTATCCAGCAGTATAAGAAATCTTCCTATGATCATATCTGCGGAGGATCCATCGTGGGCCGTCAGTGGGTTATAACAGCTGCTCACTGCTTCAAACATATCAACAGGTAAGAATGTTCTGTATCCGTTTTGTCTGATCGTTAGCCTAATTCTATGTTCCTTTATCTTTAGCTCAATAAGTACAATATAGACGGATTACTGGTGTTTATGTTTGCGGTACACTGTGATTAACTTTAAAGTGTAATTCCAGAGAGAAACTTACAAGCTCGCTGAGACTGGTGCTTGGAGCCTTTGACTTAAATGACACATCAGAGGTTCAGTATCGATCTGCTAGAAAAATTATCCAGCATGAAAATTACGATCCAATAGTGGAGCGCAATGACATCGCCTTAATTCAGTTGGACAAGCCTATCGAATTCACAGAGTTGGTTCAACCAGCCTGTATACCAACGGCAAATGCCAAACATAAGCGCATGACGGAGTGCTACATTGCAGGCTGGGGTGTTAAGAAGGAGGATGGTGAGTAATGGGGTTACATAGAATGTTAAATAGATTGTTACATAGATTGTGTATAGATCTTATATAGATTGTTATATAGATTGTATATAAATTGTTACATAGAATGTTATATAGACTGTTACGTAGATTGTTATTAGAATGTTATATAGATTGATATAGACTGTTACATAGATTGTTATATAGACTGTTATATAGACTGTTTACATAGATTGATATAGATTGTTATATAGACTGTATAGATTGTACATAGATTGATAGAGATTGTTAATAGATTGTTATCTAGATTGTTATATAGATTGTTATATAGATGTATATAGATTGTTATATAGACTGTTATATAGATTGTTTATAGTTATATATAGACTTTTATATAGATTATATATAGACTGTTAATATATTGTTGTATAGACTGTATATAGATTGTTACATAGACTGTTATATAGACTGTTATATAGACTGTTTTTTATAGAATGTTATATAGACTGTTATATAGATGTTTATAGAATGTTATAGACTGTATATAGACGTTACATAGACGTTACATAGAGTTTATAGATTAATATAGAGATTGCTAGTGGCCTGTTGCCCTAATTAAAAATATATTAAGTCCTTTGTGAGTGCTCTATACCTTTATACTTTGTTTATTGCCTCCTGTAGTGGCACCAGGCTATTTTTATACCTTGGCAGGAGCCAGTCGTTTGACTGTATTATATATACTGTATATATATATTATATATATATACAGATCCACCGTCAGTGTCACAGCTGTGACTTTCAAAGACACTAATAGTAAAGTAGGCAAATGTGGATTTCTCAGTAAAACAGAACGTTAGGCTGAGTACACACGGACGTTTTCCATCCTGACCTTTCGCCGCCATAAAGTGGTCAGCTACAGCAAATGTCTCTATGGACCACAGCTATACCCTCAGATTTTTTCGGCCCGACCGACCAATACACGGAATATCTGTTGGTTGTGTTTACCCAGCCTTAGTAGATATACTTTATAAAAAAAAAAGGGAATATGTGTATTGGCCAACTGTGATAATAATCATGGCAATTAGAGAATATAAATAATATTATTATATTCATATAAAATAGAAACACATGGATGTATTCGGTCATAAACCTCCTGGGCTTGTTCAGTGATAAACACATTTAGGAATCCCCCCCTCCCTTGAAAATCCTGCACTTGCCACTGTATGTATAATATACAGCAACTTTCAGAGGAGTCTGCAGATGAGGTGAATGCGGATACGTTTTTAATCTTTTGTGTGTGTTGCTGCATGCCTTTAATTTCAGTACTGTTGCTACTCAGGCTCAGTATCCACCATCCCGGTAATATGATGCGCTTTCCCTTTCCTCTGTCTATCAAAAGGCAGCTGGGGAATAGCATTCAGTCATTGGCTATGATGTGATCTGTTATATTCATGACTGACAGCTGCTAGAAGAACTAGGAAGTAGAAAGAGCAATAACAGAATATCAGGCAGTATTTCTAGTTAGACTTACATCTCTCAGATTTTCTATTGCAGTTTTGATGTTTAGGGATGATTTACCTTTATAATTGTTTTCTTGTGAACAGTTTTCCTTCTACGGGTGAGGACATCAAGCATTTCAGGTCTACACCATTGGTATATTCAATGGGGTTGGTGGGTTATTTTTTAAGTTTGGTTCCCTTTTAAAACATCAGTCTGGTCCATTATACTTTGTAAAATATTGTATAATAAATGTTATAAGAAATAAAAATGAATAATTTCTAATAAAAAACAGAACTAAACAATCTGTGCCAGTGTTTTTCTTGTATGGTGTCTTGGTGGGGGAACATGAAAGTTCTTGCAGTGGTAAATACTGCGGTTCTATAGATATTACCTTCAGATTTCCTAATCAGGCCCCTGGCTTCTCATTTTGCAAAAAAAAAGGTTTTATATAATTGTTTATCATATAACAATTTTTAATTTTTGTGGGGTAAAAAGTTAATACAGAAAACATTTACAGGGAAATGTAATAAGTTTGTATCGTTAATAATGATGTTATTTTTGCCCCAACCAATCAGATGATAGCTTTCAAATGGTAAAAAAACATCTGATTGGTTGGGGCAAAATTAGCACCATTTTTAACTATAAGAAATTTTATTACATGTCCCTCATAATAATTTCTAATATAAAACAGAACTAAATAAACAATCTGTGCCAGTGTTTTTCTTGTATGGTGTCTGGAAGGGGAAACTGGGAGGAACAAAATGGTTTATTTGCACAACATCGTTTTTTCCGCCTATTTAAGTAAGAGGCAGGTTCAGGGGAAACAATTCGGTTAAATATAAGAGTGAGGGGATATAACGTATCATAGAGATCCACTCACAGTATATGTTACCAGTCTGCACACAATCCTATATATGAATCAGTAAAGTATAAGGATATTACTGTTTATAATCAGTGAGTCCTAGAACTCCTATATGGGTCAACATAAAGATCGTTATTGACTAGAGAAGTTTGGAAATGAACCCACTAAAGTCAATTGGAGGAAATAGTTTGAAAAGTTCAGATAAATTACAGATAAAATAGTAATGGTAACTTACTGTAAATGGCTGTGGGACCTGGGAAATGGTCTGGGGAACATGTACATGTACATAAACACTTTCTCGCCCCCCCCCCCCCCCCCCCAATCAGCCAATTGTCGGGTTTCCACATGCTACATTCGAGGGTTACGGACAATTTTAGGGTTACCAAATGTTACATTCAAGGGATTAAAAAGATACTTTAGAGGGTTGCAGAACAATACATCCAAGGGTCAACGAAATCGATCACTACATTCAAGAGTTACCGAACGATACATTTGAGGGTTACCGAAATTGAAGGCTACATTTGAGGGTTACCGAAATCGAGGGCTACACTCGAGGGTTACCAAAACCGAGGGCTACGTTTGAGAGTTACCAAAATCGAGGGCTACGTTTGAGGGTTACCAAAATCAAAGGCTACATTCGAGGGTTACAGAAATCGAGGGCTACATTCGAGGTTACCGAAATCAAGGGCTACATTCAAGAGTTACTGATATCAAAGGCTACATTCGAGGGTTATCAAAATCGAAGGCTACATGGAGTCACTTAGCACAGATCCATTTGTAGAATGAGAATTATACAATGCAATACAACATAGTTTGAATATTTGTTGGCCCTGCAATTGTTCATTTTCAGTTTAATCTAAGGCACTATCAGGGTTATTCAATAAAAGTTCTTATCGTTTAAACTGGTGCTAATTTTGCCCCAACCAATCAGATGTTAGCCAATCCTTTTGTCCTCTATTTTGTATTTCAAAATCTGGAAACCCTAATCATATAACAATATATATATATACACACTAGCTGGTTATGCCGTTCAGATAATGGACGCTAGATCTCGATCTCCCTCTCTCTCTCTCCGGAAAATCTTAGGTGATTTTTCCAGTGGTGTCCCGGATCTGACAGAATTTGCTGAATATTGTCGGTATCAAGACCCATCAGGCAAGATGGAAAATTTCCATGATTAGCCCCTTTACTACAGTAAAGGGAGACGATAACACTGGAACATTGAACGATCATTCTGTATAAAAAATATATGGAACGATCACTCCTGTGTATATATAAAATACCATATTGACTGTCAGCTACAACCACCTCCAGGATTTCTTAATGTTCCTGCTATTCCTGCTCACTAAGCTCCATCACAGTGCAGCAGGTACAGTAAGTCTGTATATAAACCCAGTCTCAACAATCACATCAAGCAGCTGTAGGGTTAATGTTGATGCAGATCTCTATGCTGCTGTCAATCACAGGGTACAGTGGATACATTTTTGTAACAAACAAATGCTGCTTCTCTTCAAATCTGTTTTTTTATTGTTTTTTTAGGAGAAAGAAAGAAATTATTTAGCAATAAGCGATAAATCAAGAATATGACATTTGAGGTCACATAGTAAATATATCTGTTGTTCATAACATTTTAAGAAACATTTTGTTTTGACTATTACTGAGATAGTATTTACAGAGAATTGAGGTTTCTAGGATAGGTGGAAGTGAGAATGTCGGTTCGAAGAGAACATAGGAGTGTTCCATATGTCATATTTCTTACATCTCTTACTTTTATTAAGTATTCTAGATTCGAGGGAGGGCTGGGTGTTTTCCACTGTTTGGAGATGAGGCATTTAGCTGCTATAAGAAGGTTGTGTGTCAGCGTCCATTCCTTTCTGGTCAGTGCCAGGTTTAAAAGGAGGTTTTTGTTGATTATTTGTAGTGGGGTTTGGAAAGTCTTATGGAGCATGTTCTGGATGTTCTGCCAGAATGGGGTTAGTAGGGTGCATTCCCAAAATATGTGTATTAGGGTACCTGTTTGTTGGCGACATGTCCAGCACAGATTATGGAACATTTTATGCAGTTTATCTGGAGTGTAGTGTCAGTGCATGAGTATTTTGTAGTTTTCTTTATATATGGTGCATATGGAAGTCTTTGCAGTTTGTTCCCAGATTTTTTCCCCAGTCTTCTGTGTCGATTGTTTCTCTCAGGGCTGTTTCCCATTTCAACATGTATGGATGTTTGATTGGTTGTTCGGTTCAGGGGGAGTTTAGGAGGTTGTATATGTTGGAGATGAGGACTCGTTGGAGGGGTCCTCTTGCTAGTAGAGAATCGAATGGTGTCAGTTGGGGGAAGATACCTGTTTTTGTAAGAGAATGAGCATAGTGGGTAATCTGATGGCATGTGTACCATGAAGGGGGGGGGGGGGGTTATATTTCTTTTGTAGGTCTTCTAGTGGTTTTAATTGGTGTGTTATTGGATCTATTATATCATGGTATCTTAAACGTTTTGCGTTCAGCCATGGGGTAAAGGATCTCGGTTTAGTGCTATTAGGGATATTCTTTGTATAGGTAAATGGTTTGAATTGCGAGGAGTATTGTATCAGCGCTTTGTGCTTGTTAGCTATATTCCAAAGTCTTTTAGACCATATCATGGATGACAACAAGGGTTTAGGATCCAAGTCCAAGGTATGGGAAGGGTATATCCATTCAGGTTCTAAAGCGGCTCATCTGGTCTTAGGGTTGGGGGTCGTCCAGTGCATTAGTTGTCTAAGCTGGGCTGCGTAGAAGTAGTTTTTTATGTCTGGGACTGCCAGTCCTCCTTTTGTGCGGGGTGACGTCATTACCTTTTTGGAGATCCTGTGTGCTTTTTTCACCCAGATGTAATGAGTTAGGTCTCTTTGGACTTGTTTTATTGATTTGGTTGGTACTTCTATTGGTAGAGGATTTTGGGAAGAATAGACATCTTGACAGCTGCTATCCTACCGAACCAAGATATTAGTAAATGTTTGCCATTTGTGCATATGGGAACGGATTTTAGCAAACATTGGAGTATAGTTTGCAGCGTATATGTTAGCGTATTTTGTGGTGATGTTGATGCCCAGATATGATATTTTTTCTGTTTGCCAATTGTATGGGTAGTTGAGATTTAAAAGCTTGATTTGCGATGGGTTAATGCTTATTGGTAGGGCTACTGTTTTATCTCCATTCAGCTTGTAGCCTGAGAGTTTGCTGTATATTTGTAGTTCTAAGTGGAGATTTGGAAAGGATATCAAAGGTTTCTGTATGGTTAATAAGACATCATCTGCATATAGTAGGATCTTATGGTGGTCGGCTCCTATGTTAATGTTAACATAGCGTATTCTGGCTGCTAGGGGTTCTATGCAGATTGCAAATAATACTGGTGAAAGTGAGCATCCTTGGCAGATACCATTGCCTATGTTAAAGGGCGGAGAGAGAGCTAGAGGAAGTTTAATCTGCATTTGTGGAGATTGATATAATGAATTAGGGCTGTGAGAAACGGACCATAGAACCCCAAGTGTGACCGGGTTGCAAATAGGAAGTGCCAACTATAAAACTGACTTGATCTTTATGATTTAGTGATGGAAGAAGAGTGGCCAGTCTGTTTGCCAGGATCTTGGAGATCTTAAGTATGGCAATTGGTCTATAACTTGAGCAGTTTGTGGGGTCTTTACCTGGTTTTGGTAAGGTAATGAGATGGGATTTTGATATTGTTTGAGGTATTGGTTTACTGGACATAAAGCTGTTAAAAAGGTCTAAAATGTTTGTGTTAAGGTGTTGGAAGGTTTTGTAGTAGAGATAGGTGAAGCCATCTGAGCCTGGGGTTTTGCCATTTGGCATATTTTTTATTGTTTGTTCCAGTTCTTCTGAGGTAATAGGTTTATTCAAGGATTTCAGTTGGTCAGATGGCAACTTTGGTAGATTACAAGTGTTGAGGTATGCATTAACTTCTCATAGTTATTCTGGTATGTCTTTAGGTATAGCGATATTGTTATAGAAATGTTTATAAAAGGACTCAAATTCTGGCTATCTGGTTTGGGTGGTTGAGGATAATCGGGGTTATTCAATAAAAGTTCTTATCGTTTAAAATGGTGCTAATTTTGGCCCAACCAATCAGATATTAGCTTTCAAATGTTAAATAAGATCTGATTGGTTGGGGCAAAATTAGCACCATTTTAAACGATAAGAACTTTTATTGAATCTCCCTGAATGTTTTTAATAGTATGCATTGTGGTGGTTGAGGTTTGGAGGTGGAGCTTTAGTTGTTTGGCTAGTATAACATGTGCCTTGTTGGCTCTCATAGAATTTTTGCTTGGACCATGACAAAGATTTTTCTGCTTTGTTTAAAGCCAGTTGTTTCAATTTGGCTCTTAAGGCTATTACTTTCTTGAGGGTGTTAATTGTAGGTTTTTGATATAGGGTTTTTTCTAGAGAGGCTAGTTCTGTTTGGGTTTTTGTGGTTTGAAGCAGTTGGTCTCGTTTGAGGCGGGATCCCCATTGTGTTAAGTGGCCTCCCAAACCGTAGCTTGGAAGCTTACTGAGTTTTCGTTTAGCTCAAAGTAGTCCTGTAATGTTTTTCACAGGGAAGTTGTTACTTTGGGGCGTTAAAGTAGGGTCTCGTTTTGTCCCCAGTTTCCACACTTAGATGTTGGTGTGGAGAAGTTTAATGTTATTTCGATTGGGGAGTGGTCAGACCATGTGATGGAGTTGATTGTAGAGGTCTGGAATATATATAATGTAGGGGCTGAATTAGAAAGTAGCCCAATCTGGTATGAACTATAAATGCTGCGGAGTAGTAGGTGAATTGTTTTTCTGTGGGATGGTCCAGTCGCCACAAATGCTGCTTCTTAACCTAGGCACACACAGTACCAGTAAAGCCCCGATACCGTCGGCACTGTGTGTGGCTTTCGGGAAAGACAGTAAATTTCCATCGGCTGCGGTAGACTCCCTATAGAGGGAGTTGGCTGCGGTCGAGGGAAACACACAGTCCTGAATTTCATCCCTATGCTGTGCATAGGCAGAACACTCTGAATTGTGTGTCTCCTGATCATTTTTCAAAAATCTGTAATGTATATACCCAGCTTAACTCACAGCTCAATTAAAGTTGTAAGAATCTATATAACAATGTAACAATCTATATAACAATGTAACAATCCATATAAAAATGTAACAATCTATATAACAGTCTATATAACAATTTAACAATCCGTATAACAATGTAACAATCTATAACAATGTAACAATCTATAACAATGTAACAATCTATATAACAATGTAACAATCTATAACAATGTAACAAACTATGTAACAATCTATATAACAGTCTATTTAACAATCTATATAACAATGTAACAATCTATATAACAATGTAAAGAACTATGTAACAATCTATATAACAACGTAACAATCTATATAACAATGTAACAATCTAACAATCTATATAAGTCTATATAACAATGTAACAATATATGTAACAATCTATATAACAAGTTTGGTTTGTTTCCGAACTTCAGTAAAAGTTTGGAAACTAACCCATTAAAGTCAATTGCAGATAATACTTTAAAAAGTTTGGATGCTTTACAGTTAAAATAGTAATGGTAGCTTACTATAAATAGTCATACATTACATACATATTATACAATATTATACATATTATACAAAGTCATACATATTACATACACAGGGTGTTGAATTACAGCAATGCCGTGATACAATAGGAGAGAGGACCCCGCCCAAAGAGCTTACAGTCTACAGGATATGGGGTGAGACACAAGGTGATTTATTAATCAGTCTCCCCACATACAATACTGCAATATCCTCAGATCATGTATGGGTTATCACCCACTATTTAGCAAAAGGCTCATACACACATGATTTTGAACCTGACACCTGTTTATCCAGAAAAATAATCCTGATCGTACGATAGAGATTGGCCTGTGTATGTTACGATTAACTTTAAATGTGACACTATCCAATCACTGACCACAATGGGCACCATCCCTGGCTCTATAGAAATAGGATGTTGAACCTTTGGAAACTACAACTTCCAGCACGACTTGCTAGCATTCTGCCACAAGGCATGCTGGGAGTTGTAGTTTGTTTTTTTTAACATCTGGAATACAAAGGATTGCCATCACTGGTCGTTTCTTATCTTGCTCCCTGAAATGAAGCGACTGGGGGAAACTAGAAACAGATCATCCCGGAAATACATGACAACAGCCGTTACACCAACAGACCCCGCCTCCCCTCTTACGTCACCCGCTACATTCAAACTGCCCAACCCGTTGCGTTTACCGACGTCCCTACAGCCGCTTTTGTTCCCAGCTCGATCTCGCCATTGGCTATAACAAGTGTCAGTCTTGGCCCGGAAGAGGGATTTGTCATTCTGCGCGTTCATTGGTGGTGTCACGTCGTATTCGTGGTTTGCGATTGGTTGTAAGAAAAAGACTCTCGCGGGGGCGTGTCTAGCACGGGACCGAAGGTTATATGAAGGGGTGACTGTAGGCGAATGAGGGCTTCGTTGCCGGGTCAGTGAGAGGGCAGGAGACGGTGGTGTGGGGGGCGATTGAAGTGAAAGCTTGGGGGAAGTAACGGAAATTAAAAGGGGAACATCGGTTTGTAAACCAGACTAGGCCCAAAAGCCTTGTAAACGTCACATCCTTTATTTAACTGGACCGGAACCGACTAGGCCCTGACTGTAGGTCGTAACATCACCGTCAACCGGCACAGCACCAACCGCTTTACAGCAGAGAGGCATGGTAAGTATGGGAACCGCTATGGAGATCTATGTGTATTGTCCTGGGACAGTGATCCTCACACTATGGCCCTGCAGATATTGGGATCACTACAACTCCCAGCATGTCACAGTTACTGAAGGAAACTATGGAATGCTGGGAGTTGTAGTTTCCAAGCATATGTAAGGTCACAGTGTGTTTTCCCTGCTCTGAGAACCTATTGATCGTTATTGGTGTCAGATTGATTGACATGGCTTCCAGCTCTGTCCTGCAGAGTTTAGTTTCATCTCAGACCTTACAATGTGATTGTATACTCTTCCTACCAGTGTTATTACACTGCTGGGATAAACTGATTATAGATCACCCAGGGTTTTTTAACAACAAAGTCCACCCCAAAACTAAAAAAGTATATTTCTTGGTCTTGCCAAATGTTTCTCGCCATACATTGCATGGATAATGTATTGAAGATCACAATAAACCATGAAACATGATGAACTGTACTCCGAAATGGATGCAGCATTTTTGACATGTCTGATTTCTTATATGCTCATTTTTCAACGTGTCTCCATACATGTGCTCTCTCTGACTAAAGAAATTTGCTTCTTGCTACATTCTATCCAAAGTGAAGCCTTGTGATAGTGTGCCTGACTGTCAGATCTTGAACGGTACCAGATCAAACAGTTAGTTATTGCCCAAATCACTTGATATTCATGTAACGGCCATTAGGTTGGGGGATTGTTGCCCAACTGGCTGTGGGTCGTTGACCAGCCGGGCGAATCTCTGAACGAGCGGCTGTTTCGGCTGATAAAGTGCCCATACATGGCACGATGGTCGCCCGAAGCAACTGTTCATACTTTAACGTGTACGTTAACCGCAGTATGAAGTTTCGTGTGTGTACTTTAGGCTGTTTCGGTCGATATTCGTGTAACGGCTGTTAGGTTGGGGATTGTTGCCGGACTGGCCCGGGGTTGTTGACCAGCCGGACGAATCTCTGAACGAGCGGCTGTTTCGGCTGATAAAGTGCCCATACGTGGCACGATGATCACCTTAAGCAACTGTTCATACGTTAACGTGTACGTTAAAACTGCAGTATAAAGTTTCATGTGTGTGTACGTTCGGCCGTTTTGGTCGATATTCGTGTAATGGCCGTTAGGTTGGGGATTGTTGCCCCGACTGGCCTTGATGATTTGTCTCAAATCAGGTGCAAACCAGGAAGGGAAACTTTGCATGCCAATAACTTGTATGCAGACCACAGATACCCTTTTAAATACATCGAATATCTATTGATTTACATCAAGTGTTTTCCATTTCTGCCTGATAAATAGAAATGCAAATAAAAATGATTTGCAGCTGATGCTATATATGTTTGGCTTTTTTGTACAGAATTCAAACGTTGAAAATTTGCCCCCACATATAATTCGCCAAGTTTATAAAGAAGTTTCCACTCTGACATGTGACCCCCCGGAGGGAATAAAAATTATTCCAAATGAAGAAGATATAACAGATGTGCAAGTTAGCATTGAAGGACCAGGTGAGTTTCTTATTAAAGGTAAAACTAGCGGCGTGCACTGCACAAAATCTGCACATTTGACTTCATCCTTTTTTTCTTTGTTAATTAATAAACAATAAAATAAAAAACTTTACTAAAAAATGTGCAGCAACCCTGCACCCCAATATGCTACCAAATAGTTTTACAAGTTTTAATCAAGTTCTGAAAATGAGTTTGGAAAGCGGATATAACTCATTCCTTTAGGTTGAACTATATTCCTGCTCTGATTGGGCACGCCTAATGTGGCTTTTGTACAGATCAGGCTTCTGAATCACTGACCAGCAGCCTGTGTGTACAGAAATCTATAGATAATTGCTCCAAAGACAATTTGTGTTCAATTATCTGTATGTCTGTACGCAGCTTCGAGCTAAGTACACATTCCAGGATTGTGCTGATGGATCCAACAGTCTCACTACAACAGGTTGCTCAGCTAATGCCAAGCAGCCTGTTCTGTTCTATAGTGAGGAGCAACGGGGGGTAATCAAAAAGGCTGTTGGCATCTCCCTTACTGATCTGAGATAATGGATCACTTAAGAAAAATTTCAACTGGTTGTCGAAAATAGCCAGCACTGCAATTGACACAATTAATTGTACTGTCTTCATGATCAGCCAAATATAACTGCCATGTCCAATCAAGCTTTCAACTGATTTGGATGAAGGTTTGAACATCATCTGTCAGGCAGCCAAAAAGTACTGCCAATATTTCAACCCATTTGACCAGAGTATTAGTCCGTGGGTCGAAATATCGCCACATGTGCCTAGCCGTACAATTTTCTAGTGGGAGAATTTCCAATTGTGACGTGTATTTCATATGTTCAATATTTCGGAGTGTGAAGAAAAGAACACGTTTAGGCACTTGCCAAGAATTTTTAGTTTTGTTGCTCTGCTTTAATCTGCATGAGTTACCAGTTAGTTGTCGGTTAAGAGAATTTTGTCGTATCTGGGGAGCTCCTTGTAACTTTCTTGTTAACTCTTCTTTTCTTTGACAGAAGGCACCCCGTATGCAGGCGGAATCTTCAGAATGAAGTTAATTTTGGGTAAAGATTTTCCAGCTGCACCACCTAAAGGCTATTTTCTAACAAAAATATTCCATCCGAATGTCAGCACAAATGGAGAAATCTGTGTCAACGTATTAAAGAAAGATTGGAAGGCTGAGTTAGGAATTAGGCATGTTTTGTTGGTAAGTATGTATAAATGTTTTAGCTAGATAATGGACAAATTAGATTAACATTGCCCTTCATAGAGAGCAAAATAATTACTGGTTTGTTACAACATTCACTCCACTTCACTAATGTAAGTCATGTAACTGATATATAACAATGCTTACACGTATTGCCTTATGTTTAGGTCCTTTATGCATTTTGGTGTGTTGCATCCCAGTCTAGACTCTTAAAGGGCAATTAAACCCTTTTAATTGATTCTCCTCAGTTAATAGTACCCAGGATGAGGACCTGAACCATAGGGTCCTCACCCCTGGGGCTTGCCTAATTCCTTAGAAGGAGCCTGCTTAAGCAGCTTTGAGCTGCCACTCAAAATAAATGTGGAAGTAGCACTTACTCTGAGGTGTGTTGCTGCATGCCTTCAATTCAAGTACTTATTTTGCTCAGCCTCAATATCCCTCTTTTAACCACTCCCATTTCCATCTGACCAGACTTTGAGTGCAAGCTTGGTCAGTAGTCTGAGACAAGAAGAATGGGACTTCCTCACATACCAACTGTCAAAACAGCACACAACACGCAGACTGTCAAAACCCTTTCACCATTCCAGCTACAACAAAACTGCTCACAGCAGGAGTTTATGATAAAATGGCACTTGATTGACAGCTGTAAGATGCTTCAGATTGAATATCTAAAGAAAGATCATCAAAAAATGGTAGTGGTGGTTGGGAAGATTTAGTTTCCAGCACTAGTCAAATTAAAATTTTCTATCGGTATTAATTCCCTTTAAACTCGTTGGTTCTACAGAATTACATAAACAGAGGTGAGGACCAAGTGAGTATGATGATGTAATTTTCTGTTTGCTGTACATTTAAGTGTTGAATGTATCTGTTGTGTGCACACTTGAAAAAGGAAAGTGTCCAAAACGTGTGCTTCACTTTAATAAACAAGTTTTTTTTGCCATTGCCGTTGGTGTTGCTGTTTAAGACCTTCCAGGAAGCATCTGCATCCTTTATATTCTTTGTGAGGGCCAAGTGGTTTACGTCCTCAACCTAGATACTTCTTTTTGCAAGAGGGTGGTCTGTATGTGTAATTGCCCTTAATCAATTTCCTTAAAGCTAAATTGGTGACTTGAGTACGGTTTTTGAAAGTTTTTGTGATATTGCATCATATATCACTTGTATGTATTTTATTTCTTCTTAATCTGTTCACATCAGGACCTGCCCTGAAGTGCTTACAATCTAATTACTTTACCCCACACATAAAACCAATCAATATGTCAGTATGTCTTTGATTGAGGAGGAAACCTAGTAAGCACGGGAAGGACATACAAACTCCTATATGGATTCTTTTGACTGTAGTTAAAGAATCTTCATACAATGTACAATTCTGCTGGCAAACAATTGCACGTGTGTGGCGTTTCCCTTTAGTGTTGTTTTGAGAAGGAGTTTTGCCTGGTTAACCAAGTTGGTTAGTTGGCCACTCGGGCTAACATTAATAATTGCACATGTAATATAGGCTTTAAGTGTGTATATATGGGAAATAAGTTTGTTTTTGTTTCAATTTTTTTTTTTTTTTCCCCCTAAGACAATTAAGTGTTTGTTGATTCACCCGAACCCGGAGTCGGCACTGAATGAGGAGGCAGGTCGCCTTTTACTGGAAAACTATGAAGAGTATGCTTCCCGAGCAAGACTTATGACAGAAATCCACGCCCAGGCTTCCAGCTTAAGAGGAAAAGATCCCACAGACCCCTGTTCCTCTGCTATGGTTGTCAATGGGGATGGACCCATGGCAAAGAAACATGCAGGAGACAGGGACAAGAAGCTTGCAGCAAAAAAGAAGACAGACAAAAAAAGGGCCTTAAGGAGACTTTAAGACCAGTGATAAACATTACCCAAAAGGCAAGAACAGCTTTAAGATCAAATCATGAATGGATGATGAACTTTTTTTAAATGGGTGGGAGGGGCAGAAGAGGAAACTGTCTGGGGAGTCAAGTAAAATGAATATCTTGTTTCCTCGCTGTTTTTTTTTTTTTTTTTAAAGTCCTGCTTTTGTTAGTTTTTCCCAGTCTTAAGTTATTTAAATTATAAATCTATTAAAATACTTTTTTTGTATCTATCTTGAACTTGTTTTTTTGTACCATCAAAACTGTGCTGAGCATTGCACAGATGACAATTTGAGTGTAAAATGGCAGTGCTAACATTAGTTTCAGAGAATGTAAAGTTGTTTGCGCGAGTTATAGTGACCCTTTAAGAACACGAGCAGCTCTTATTAAAGGGTATGTATACAGAAAACATGACTGCCTCATTGTCATCTATAATTTAATACATGTAAGTAGCAATTACTCAGGTGTGTGTTGCTACATGACTTTAATCCAGTGCTTGTTTTGCTCAGGTTCAGTTTCCCCCTCCCTCTTAACCAACGCCTCCTTTTCTCAGACCTGACTTTTTTTAAACTCAGCATGTTCTGCAATCATCTAGAACTGGGAGTGTGAATTCCCCAATCGTCACCCATCCAGTTACAGCAAAATCCGGTACTTGCACACAACAGCACACAGCAGGCTTCAAAAGAAATAGGTGTCAGATCAACAAAAAAGATGTACAGTAATAGTTTGACTGAATTATTTTCAGTAATGGGTAATTAAAAACCACACATAGATGTTTCTATTAGAAGATAGCAAAATATTTCACTAGAGCAGACAAAACATTAATTCACGGTTTCCTTTCCCACAGTATAGTATATACACAGCATGTCTTAATCTAGTTTCAAACATCTGTTTGATTTATTACATTTAGCATGCTTGTACCCAGTGGGTGCAGTAATGACCATAGTTTTCTTTAGAAGAGTTAGAATTGGGATGTGCAACAATCATAGTATAAATATTGCAGTATTTTTTCCCCAATTCTAATAAGTAACAATTTTAGGCTCAGATTGCTGTATATGCATATCCTTTTACTCATGTGTTTTTTAACTTTTCTTCCAGCACATGACCAGTTCTTTGATTGTTTTCCTGGTTATACAGTCTGGCAATTGTAAATGATTGAAAACACTGATGGTTGTTAATGAGAATTTGCGCTCGGGACCTTAAATGATATAGGACTTGAAACTTATTTAAACCTCCTGGTTTCTCCGGCCAGCACTAGGGGAACAATACCGCAGAGATCAGGGGGTTTAAGTGGCTTTGGGGGCCACATGGGAGGTAAAGACCACACAACAAAGATTTAAGAGCGAAGTATTCTGGATAGGCACAACCCACAAGATGACCCTCGGCCACTTCCAGTTTGACCAACAATCGTACATGTGGCGGCTCAGGTTGGAGTTGTTTGTGGATCTGGCAGTAGGGATCCAAAATGAAATGGATAGGAATCTCTAGAAGAATGTTGCCCAAAGCAGTCAATCACTTCACAACAATTACCTTTGAACTACTGTTTTCTGCATTACGGTTGGTCCCAGCTGAAAATTTGTCTGTAGTTGAGGGAGCAGATATGTTCTGCCCCTTGTATGGGTGCATGGTTGATCGATCCCTTTCAATAACGTATGTATGGGCTTCTTAAGACTACAGTAGAAATCAAAGCAGGCTTTGTCACTTTATAATTTTGTCTTTTTAAGGCAGAAAAATCGGCAAAAGGCAAGTAATTTGGTATAAATTGAGGAATATATTTAGTCTAATATCCTAATAACCTAGAAAATGTCTGTTAATTTCATGTCTCCCCTAGTTTCAAGGTCTCCCAGATGGAAAAAATTAATATGTATTTGGAACAAATTTTTCAAAGTTAATTATATCATCATGATTCATCCTTCAATCCCATCTGACAGATGTTGGAGAAATATATTAAATCAAGCCAGATGAGCATTAGACCTGTGAATACAAAACTAAGCTCAAGTTGTTTTTACAGTGTACATATCCTTTAACAAAAATGCAACCAGCTTTAAAGATGTCTAATAGCCGACCTTAAGGCTGAAGCCACACTGCACCGCATTCCTGCACGCAAGAGCATGTTGCCATGCACTCGCGATTGCACTATGATTCGCAATCGGAAAGCATGCGCTAGATTTAATACTTAAGTTTAATACTTACCTTACATCCCAGCTCCATATGGTTCTCCTGTATTCCCCCCCCCCTAAAGTCCCAAAAACTGCCACCAGGAGGATAGCAGAGTCCATATAGACTCTGCCTCCTACCTGGCCTCCGGGAGAATTTTTGGCATGCGTACTGCAGCCCTTCTCCCCCTCCCTCCCCCTATTGTAATCCCTTTAGATATAGTATTCCCCCTGTCCCCCCAGCCCCAACCGCTCTATTTATTTTATTTGAAAGTGCCCCAAACTTTACTTCCCCTCTCTCCTCCGCCGCACTGAACTCCCAGCAGCCGCGTCCGTGATTGGCTGCCGCTCAGCCAATCACAGACGCGACTGCCGGTCCCGCCCCTCTGCTTGCATTTTCTCGCAAGCAGAGGGCCGGCAGCGTGGCGGAGGAAAGAGGGGAGGTAAGTAAAGTTTGGGGCATTTTCTAATAAAATAAATAGAGCGGTTGGGGCTGGGGGGACGGGGAATGACATATAAAAAAATATTTCAAGGACATACCCTTTAAACTCCTACCCGACACTGACCCGCAGCCCGTTGTACCTGACCCGCAACCAATTCACAGTCAATATGGGTTACCCGACCTGCGAATCGGTAACCCGCAGGTACCCAACCTGATGCAGGACTCTAGCATGCGCTCTGATTAACAGCTCACAAATTCTGCGTACTAGTGTGCGCTTTAGCGACCGGATTGCGCTTAAAAGTGGATCATTGCACCCTAGCCTTACTCCTTGAAAGTTGCTGGGTTTCTACTCTGAAGTGCTGGTTTTCGAGACTGTGGATATCTGCAGCAGCTTCCTCTGTTGGGAAAGTTTGAAGCATGACCTCACTCACACTGCAACGTTGCTGGGCGAGTGTGACGTCACAACGTCAGATCGAAAACCAGCAACCAGAAGAGGAAGCAGGTGACTTTCAAGGAGTAAGGGCACGGCCACACTGCAACACAAACGCAATCGCACACGGAATCGCATGCGATTTTGTTGCATTTGCATGTGCGTTTTTTTATTAAGTATTGGAAAACGCATGCGATTTAAAATCGCAATGCACCCGAAAACGCGTTTTCAGTGCGTTGCTACGTTTTCAATGATCTGAAAAAAACGCAAATGCAAAAAAAGCGCAGAAGTGTGACCTAGCCCTTAAGGTAGGCTATGGGAGGAGAATAGGAAAAAAAATACATCTTTATATTTAAAGGCACAGCAATCCACTAAGGTTTTTACAAAGTACATTTCCTTTAATATCAACATTAAATGGACTGCCAATGTTAGGGATTGTGTAAATGAACAGGGATTTGGCATGTGCAGACGTGTTCAACTAGTCTAATGGTAAACTTTTTTTTTTTAAAGGACATGTCCACCCCCACTATTTTTATGTACTAACCTTCTCAAACACAGAGATAATTATCCTTAGACACAATTGCCTTTTCTGCTATGTTGTTGGCCTGGAGGAATGAGTCATTCTGAACCTCACTATACCAGCAGCAAGTAGTGTCTTCTTATGGGGTGGAGTACGAACTGCTGGTACAGGGGTGGGCAACTTTTCCAGAGGCAACTAAAACACAAATATGGGCTAGTAATTGGGATCGGATAGAAAGTGTCTTACACTATCACAGTGGTGGTGCCTCAAACCCAGTCCTGGTGTGACTGCAATTTCATAGGGTGTGAGAACCGTCTCTTTCAGTATCTATTCCCACCCTATAAACTGGGACTGCCTTTTTTCTAATAAAGCGTTCACATTAATGTCCCTGATTAAGTGTATGTTGTTTTGATAATAAGCTGCTTGATCAGCAGTAGAGATGAGACTTTCTGAATTCGGAAACAAACCCATTGAAGTCAATGTGGGCTTAATAGTTTGAAAAGTTCAGATGAATAACAAATATACTAACAATGGTAATTTACTGTGAATGGCTGTGGCTTCTGGGGAACATGTCACTGCCGGAAGAACAGCTGTCCGCGGTAATCCTTGAATGTTCGAATTTGAAAATCATAGAACGCCCAAGGATTCTCGATTTCAGCCGTTCGAGTATCGCTGAACATCTTAAAATCCAGCGGCTGGATGTTCGGGGGTCCCGCGGCTCATCCTGGGACCCCCTCCTGGGTCCTTTGAAGGACTATTGTGGGCCTTTTGGGGTTTAAGGGGTCCCGCAACTCAAAACTGGGACCCCCCTCCCTGACACTCATAGCTGCCTTTGCAGATGAACAGCTCATGTGCCCACCTGTTCATTACATTATTTTTTCACTTCAATTTCCCTTCACTGCTATGAATTGAAAAATAAAAGTAAGACACAACCAGGAAGGTACAAAGCATTTAATGTGATTAGTTACAACAAACAAAAACGTAAATTCTAGTTGGTAACATAGCTCTGGAGTTTATCTGGCTCATTTGCAAGATGGTGTATTAGCAGGGTCACAATTTAATTAAAAAAGCAACATTCACATTTAAATCTAGGTATAATAAATACAGTATGTCCTTAGTTTTTAAACTTTTGCTTGCCAATAACAGATTTAAAAAAACAAAATGGAGTCTCAGGAAGAGCTAAATGTTTTTTAGCAACAAAACCGTTCTATCCTGCATTCTTGTGCTACACTGCCTGTTATAATGTTATTTGTATACATAGACAGCCAAGGGTCAGTAGCCATGATGCATTTTTGAAGACCTCACTGTTGCGCAGAAGTTTAAAACAATACTGGCTGACTAGAATTCAGAGGTAAATGGGAATTCTGGGTAATTCAAAATGGTAGCTCTTCTATTGTACAAGGTTTTTGCACCTTGGTAAGATTTCTAGTTGAAGTCCAGGTGTACCTATGGAAAGACACAGCTGAAACTACCCAGTAGTAAGAAAGACATTTTCCACCAGCCTGAAAAAAAACAATTGCACTCAATTGTCTTTTGTTATATGTAATATGTTATCAGAGTATTTAAACAAAAAAAAAATAGATAATATATGTGAGCTCAAATACACTGTGCACTCAAATGAATGTCACTTGTACCGTACTATTCTAATTTAAATTAAAACTTAATTTCATTATAGCTGCTGTTAAAAAGCCTATTTTGGGCCAAAAATTAAAGCAAACCAAATATTTAGAATGTTAGAGAATAAAGAGTAGACAATGTCTGAGCACTGGTAAACAATCCAACAATTGGGATCTCTGACACTTTTTTCTGTTTTTCTGCACAATTTTGAACAATGTAAAATTGTTCAAAATGCACTTCTAGTTTGGTAATCTCAGTGCTGCTGTGAATATGGAAATGCCATAATGACTCGTGCATTATTATTCAAACTGGCATGTATTTCAGAATCCTTTTTTTATAAGGAATGCTGACACTGATTAGAGATGTTCGAAACTGTTGAGTTTCCTTTTCGAATTTCAGCAATTTTCAGAAATTTCAGAAGTTCGAGTTTCGAAAATCGGCTACTTTCGATTATCTACTTTTGATAATTATCTACTTTTGATTTTCGGAAATTGTCTACTTTCAATTTTCGATAATCATCTACATTCAATAATCATCTACTTTCAATTTCGATAATCATCTACTTTTGATTTAGATAATTATCAAATTTTCGCTAAAAATCGAAAACTCTGAAAATTGGGATTCGATTCGAAACTGGGTTCTATTAGAACCCACAGTACATCTCTAACACTGATTGGCAGAAACCTTTCTTACAGATGGCACTCATCCAGGAAAGGGTTCTTCCACATACAGGCCTCTATCTACGCCTACATTTACTGACAGGAGCCTTTGGCTATCTAAATTACCTAATCTGTCTGTTCAACAATGACACCGTATTTAGATTTATGATCTCATTTGTAATGCACATCATCAGACTTCACTAAAAAGTATAGATAAGAGAAGGTTGTGGCTGGACAATTTAAAGAATGCCTCTATTTCCAAAGGATCTTTTTAAAAAATATTTTATTTAATATATTTTAAAGATGTGTAATTGACTTACTGTGTCTGAGTCTGAATTGGGAAGATCTGTCCAATGGAAGAATTGTGGGGTCCATGAGTCCACTCTAAATCAAGATGCCAGTAGTGATATATAAAGGGCTGTAGCTTCAAAATACAGACACACGAAGTTAGCACAGTAAGTTAATTATTCATCTTTAGAATATTTGTGAACTTTAAAAGCATTTTGGAAGTATTAATGCCCTTTAAAATGTATGTTGGTATACTTCTTGAAACTGAAAGGGCATGTCCTCCCATAAACCTAAAAACTGGTGATTTGTTAGTTATCTGCTTGCAACCCCAACTGCTACTTTTACCAGTTTATTATATGAATTTGTAACCAGATATTTAATGTAAGTTCTCTTTCATTCTGTAAAAAGTACCTGCCTACTCACTCTCTCTCTCAATGAGCTTTTTACAAGCTTAAGCATGTGCAGAGAAGGCAGCAGAGGAAAAATCAGTCAAGCTGTGATTTCAGTAGCCACAGCCTTGATTGACTGCATGGAGGGCGGAACCAACTTACTTTGCCAGACTAGTAATAATAAAGCGCTGTTGGATTTGGGGGGGCAGGTGAGTGACAAGTGACTGTTTTTTGTTTTAAGGGTGGAAAGTTCTTGAAATGTATATGATAAGATCAGAAATGTTCTTTAGCAAATCATCTTTCCTTATCTGAATACATTTTGGCTTGCATTCCTATTTAATTTTTTAGGCTTCTGTCTTTCTAATACATTGTATTTAATGCATTAACCAAGGCACGTATGTAAAAAACAAAAAATATATATGGCTAAAATACTGTAGGAGAGAAGTTGGGAAGACACTTCTGATGTTTTTCAGCAGACTGTGGATATTTAGTTTGGCTTGTCACAGCTGTGTCTTGTTTTAATACATTGGAGTCTCATGTGTTAAGTGTAATATCTGATGAACAAATTCTATATAAGGTTATATGCATATTTAATAACTGTTTACTAATCACCCCAGAAATTACCCTGTAATAATGCACCATAGTCTGTAATATTTTGACATGTGTTTCTGAAAATGTTGTGTTGTGGTATTTTAGTTAAGTACATGTTGTAATTTAATGTTATGTTTAATTTGAATGCCTGCCTAGTGGTTGCTGTGTCTGAAGCATTTATGGTCTGAACACCAATAAACTGTTAGTGAGTCAGTCTTCATCAGACTAAGATGTCACTAGGAATTAGTTAAATCCCATCTATATCATATGGAGCCTTATTGGGCACTTGGAATGACCCATGTGACCCTACACAGAATTACTCTATAGAAAAAAAATCTGCAAAACAAAGTGTCTGTATATAGGACATACTTAAGAGAATGTTGAAATATTCCCACTTTTTATTTAAAATTCACCATAATGAATGGTCTACGGAAGCAAGTGTTAGAACTGTGCAAATGATCCTGGACATCTTGATCGAAAAAGATCTCCAAACTATATTTATATTTTTATATCAATATATTTTTTTTTTTTACAAAATCTACTCTATGTGTATAGTTCGAATTCACTCAACTACATGTGTACTTATCTATAGATATATAATTATCTGACATTCCAAACATGTCTTAATAAGATTGAAAACACATTTTAAAATTTTTTCTGTGGGACAGAAAAAAAAAAGCAAAATTTTTTTGCCACCAGAAAAATATCCAACGCGATGGAATCTCTGGCAGTAAAAAACAAAGAAGCATGAATTAGCCCTTTAAAGGTAAGAAAAGTCTACCGGTATTGGCAAACTCCAAAGAGAAGCATTAAAAGCTGTATATATATATTTATATATTTTATTTATTTTTTTATTATTATTATTGTGATTTTTCTTTTTTTTTTTTTTTTTTACAAAAATGAAAGGAAGGAAGAAAAAGCTTTCATTATTTCACTGAGGGTAACAAAGTCCAGTGCCATTTCTGCCATGTAGAACATACAAAATGATTTATGGTACGGGTTACATAAATAATCATGTTTCACCACATGAAGAATGGAATTTTTAGAAAATATGTAATCTGTGGATGTGCACAATACAGAAACAATACAGTACAATGTATAATCTACCCCCAGTCAGTTATAATTCATCTATATCTTTTCAGGTAGATAAAATATAAATTTGCCTTATTCAATGCCTGATTCAATTCTTCCTGTATCGTTGACCACTGAAAGAAGCAGGATTGGAGAGGTTTAATGAGTTCTCTATTGTCTTATCCATGCCATCTTGACTTGGTTTTCAATTCAATATTTGATGACTGGGCTATGAACTCTTTCTAAAGAAAGCTTAAAGGACAACTCCACCCTCATAAGAACATCTTTTAGAAAGAACGGCCTCTTTAAAATATGTTGATATATCATAGTTTGTCCTATAAATTCATCACTGTATGCCTGCTATGCTTCTGGATGCCTCATGGAAACTGAGCAATTTAGAAACCTGTACTGAGCAGGTACTGAGCCTGGGCATGCTCAGAAGAGGCAGATAGGGGATTAACATTCAGTCATTGGTTGTGATGTCAACTGTCAAATCCAAAACTGACAGTTACTAACTGGAAGAACCAGGAAGCAGAAACAGGGGAAACAGGCCATTATGCAGGCCAAATATGTTGATATATCCTACTTTGTCCTCTGAATTCATTATGCCCGCTATGTTTCTCGGTGTCTCATGGAAACTGAGCAGTTTAGTGACCTGTACTGAGCCTGAGCATGCTCAGAAGAGACAGCTAGGGGCATTCAGTCATTGGCTGTAATGTTAGCTGTTAAATCCATAACTGACAGTTGCTTTCTGTAAGAACCAGGAAGCAGAAACAGGGGAAACAGGACATTGTGCAGGATTTCAGGTTAGACTTATAAATTTCAGATTTTAAACTATTACCGTTTAGGGTTGGGGGGGGGGGTAATTTACCTGTATACAAGTTTTCATTTAAGGGCTCGACTTGCCCTTTAAGAGTTCTAGGGGTCGATGCAATATCGGCCATTTTTGGCCAAAAAATAGTGCAAAACCCATGCTACCCAATGTATTTTTTGGAAATAGCGTGGTTGAGCCATTGTAGTAAGTTAAAGGGAAAGTCCAGCCCCAAAATGAGAACTTACATACAGGTAAATCACCCCCCAAACCCCTAAACGGTATTAGTTTGAAATGTGAAATATATAAGTCTAACCTGAAATCCTGCACAATGTCCTGTTTCCTCTGTTTCTGCTTCCTGGTTCTTCCAGTTTGTAACTGTCAGTTATGGATTTGACAGTTGACATCACAGCCAATGACTGAATGTTAATCCCCTGTCTGCCTCTTCTGAGCATGCCCAGGCTCAGTACAGGTTTCTAAATTGCTCAGTTTCCATGAGGCATTCAGAAGCATAGCAGGCATACAGTAATGAATTCATAGGACAAACTATGATATATCAACATATTTTAAAGAGGCCATTCTTTCTAAAAGATGTTCTTATGAGGGGGGAGTTGTCCTTTAAGCTTAGCTCAACAATATTGCGCTAATCTTAATGTGATTTCTTAGCCTACGAGGCAGATATAACGCTAAAAAAGTTTTGTCTTACATGACCGGAATCCTGCAATGCCGTAAGTCTCCCGAGAGATTTTAAAGCATCGCGGGAATCCGGTCAGGCAAGAAGAAACTTTTTTAGTATTACGAAGGCCAGTTAGTTACTGCAGAATTACACACTGTTTCTCCACAATGCAGCATATTTCAAAGGTGGTTGCACGGTAAGCTTTGTAAAAATCCATTCAGGATTGTTTATATTTTAACTTTAAAATGACCCAAATAAAATATTCCAATCCTTGTTACTGGTTCAGAACCTGGAGAATCTCTCACCAAGACTTTCAAAGAAACACGTATTCCATAATCTACTCCCGAGTATAGCAAAGTTTGCTTTCATACTAACCGTATGGCTGATGCTTATAAACATATTGAATATTTTTGCAAAACTAGGTATTTACAAGTTGGGCTGTTTGTGTGGAAAATATATTGCAGTATACACTAATGGCATTCAGTAAATACAAAAGAGACTACATTGGATATATATGTCAATGAATCAGAATGGCGGTTATTTATATATTATATTATAGTTCTATTCCTGGGTTCTCGAGGGAAACACTGCTAATCGTTTGTAAGCATGAAAATGTAAAAAATAAAACCTGTCACTTCTAATATATCAAATTATTTACATGTGTTCATTTTTGCTTACACCTCACAGCAACGTGCTTAATTGTTCTCTGATCTGTACCAAAAACATCACATTTTTTATCGTAATATTTAAACAGTGTCAATAAAGTTATTTGTTTTTCTGGGTAAGCACAGAGACCAGCATGAAATTCAAATTCTTTGTAAACAATTTTACTGCAAGATGGGTTCATTTGGATTAACTTATTGTAGAGGATTCCATATGATTTACGTGGTTTTTTAAAAGAATTTCTGCCAAAACACACTTTTGGTGACTTCTAGTCATGAAACTGATAATTAACAGAAATGAACAATTGCCTTTCTAAACAGTTCCTAACCAGAGATACACCTGTGTGAATTTCATCTCCCTAGTCACTGACTCAGACATGCTCAACGTGGCTGAGCAAGAAGATTTGTACTGGAGAAAGCTCCAATTAGCAATACTGCTTTTCTTTTGTGGGGACTAACTATAAGTTTCAATTGGTAGTTTATCAGTCATAACTATCGAGCTCTGGCTGACCTGTGTGTACCAGGCCTTAATGATACTACATGGCTGGCCATACTGAACATTTTAGACATATAACTTTGGTTCAGAATTACTTAGAAAAGGCAATTCATACATTGTTTAAAATGTGTTAATTCTGACATTTAATGTGAGCTAAAAAGTCATTTGGATGTTTTATAAATATTTAACATCATTCTTCCATTGGTAGGGTGGTAGGTATGACAGTATCTGTAGACGTTTCATTTTAAATACGGATAACGGTCCTTAGTCTGCAGTTAAATTGGCACAACAGATTAATATAGACATCAGATTTATATCAAATAACATACAATCCTAAATAGGAGTCACTGGAGCTTCTATAATGAAAGATGCAACAACATCACCTTTACATGCAAATAACCAATCAGATGTTAGCATGTTAACTGGTCTACTGCAGTTAGGTGATATTTGATTGACTGCTGCAGTTGTCTTGCACAGGTAAACCCTGTTATTATTTATTCTACATGAAACATGATAACCACAGTGTTCAAAAAATGGCAACTCGCCAAGCCTTTATTAACTTACTCATTTTAAATGGCAGCGCCAACAGAACGTATTGTTGTATACCAACAAGTTTGACACTTTGGCTAAATGAAGCACCATCCAACCCCTAGCTTTGACTGCAGAGACCTGAAAACTCAATCTTACTTCTTTGACAGTGAGTATATTAAGCAGGGTTTAAGGTTTGCTGAGTAAATATAGTCAGGATTGTCTTGCTAGAACATACAATAGGCCACATATAACATAACATCTGACAATATAAATCAACAGATAGATGGCTATCTTAGGAAATAGAACATGACTTTTGGACATTGAATCACAAAAGTGAATTTATTGTATTGTATTTATGCCATAATGTGCTTTCCGGTGATTCACTTGCTGCTTTTGCCGCGATCAACAGTCCTTCCTCCTGGCCAACTGGTCAGAAGCCTCGATTGGTCGGCCAGGAGGAAGAATTGTGTGGTGTTTACACACCTTTAGAGGAGCAACTGATTTTAAATTGGTCTTTGTTTTGCAATGATTTAATTTAACTACATAAACCCTCACCTGTCTTCTAGCTATTCTTGTATACGGATTAAGGAGATGGCGGTCGCAGTCAATGATCCATATTTTGAAATCTTTTATTGCTGACAGTTTTTGTCCTATCCTATGCCAAAGGTTGGTGTTATGATAAAAAAGCAGAGGTTGGCGAACTCAATGAAATTTATTCTGCTGGCAGATATGCGGATTTTTGAAATAATTTTAAGATCCCCAAGCGAACCCATTGAAGAGAAGTTAAACAAACCAAACGTTCTGCCTAAAATGAAGGTATAAATAGCAATGGTAACTTACTGTAAGTGGCTCAGGGACCTGGGAAATGGTCCGGGGAACACGTATCAATGGCCAAAATCTTTTTTTTTTTTTTTGTAAAAATAACACAGTCCAGAAACTTCATGCCCTTCCTAATTTGGCATTTTTTGAACTATTTTTAAGATGTTTTGAAATATCTAGAAAATATCTAGAAAATATCTAGAAATATCTAGAAATCGAATTTCAAAAATTACACATTTTCGACATTTCTAGAAATTTCCGAAAATAGTTCCAGTGTTTGTAAAAAAATCCAGAAATCCTCAAAGTCTAAGTTCCGGCAGATTCATGAATTACGATTCGGAACCAGGATCAGATTTGGGTCCATCTCCATAAAAAGTATAACCTAAAATAAACCAGTAATAATTGAAAACAGTACAATGGCAACAATCTAAGTATTTTAAACATGGCGCAAGCTCTGACCATGATCTTTTGGCTTTTATCATTCTTTGAAAATTGCAATTTCTAGCAACAATACAAAATATTGATGGCTTCAACATTATTGTTGCCTTAGAAAAGATCTATGGCATTTTGGCTTATAAACCAACAAAAGCAATTACAAGGAGATGCAATATCCCATGCTAAGGGAAAAATAAGTGCAAAATCCATGCTAACTGATGTAATATGGGGTTAGCGAGGGTTTCTTACTCATTTTGCATCAATTGCACAATTTCCAAAGACTTTTTGAAATAGCTCAGTGCAAGCGATGCAATAAATTTAGAGATGATAATTGCACACTTTTTTTGCACCAAAATTAAAGCCTTTTAAATTGTGGCTTTAAAGCCGTGCAAAAGGTTGCAACTTACCTCTCGCATTCACATGATGCAATAACAGTCTCAAAGTGGTTACTACATCGCAGTAACAGGTGCAGGTCAGTGATAGGGAAACTTATTTCATCTCCCCCTTAGAGTCTATATACATACTTAAGGGAGATTCAATAAAAGTTCTTATTGTTAAAAATGTTGCTAATTTTGCCCCAACCAATCAGATGTTAGCTTTCAAATGTTAAATACGATCTGATTGGTTGGGACAAAATAGGCACCATTTTTAACGATAAAACCTTTTATTTAATACGGTAACCCTAAAATGGCACCCTAGAGCGCACAGGAACAAATGTTTTGCCAAGGCCTGTTATACTTTCAGGCATATATAATGTCACACAGCTCCTGTTTTTAAATTTTAGATGTTTAAAACAGAGTTGTTTAATTCTGATGACTTGAATATTGGTTAAATAAAATTGGATTTAATGAAATTAAGGAGCATTTCAAGGCAGTAAGAATGTTGTAAAAAAGTTTTTTAAAAAGGAGAGTTAAAGCTAAAATAAACAGGGTTCAATAGATTCTTCGATTCATATCTAGCATATGGCTGTACCTGTCGCCTTTAAAGGCAGCAACATAGGAAACATTGATAATTCTGCAGGATTCCTGAGCTGTAAAACCCTCCTACAAGAGTGTGTCCTGGACACTTTTAGATAGTTGCTCATGCTAAGCATGTTCGCCACCCCTTACCTCTCCCCCCCACCCCTTTCCAAAACTGTAAAGTACCGTCTGGCCTTCCCGTGACTTCAATGTAATCGAGGCAGAGCAGTCAGAAAACCAATCAAAATTTGTTAGGAAGGAGAGGCTGCCAAAATCAGGAAATGCTAGAAACCTGCAGAATTAAATAGATAATTTTTCCAAAATGCTGCTGATTTTAGGGAACGCAGTAGGTGAAACGGAAAATCAAAAGCTGAGGCTTATCAATGGCTGAATCGGAGAGAGTGGGGTCTGTCGGACTTTCATAGCGGAGCAACTCTAAAGAAAGGACACTTTGCACAGTTTTTTCATTGATACGTAGAGTGCATCTACCTATAGCCCTTAAAGGGGAAGTTCAGTGCAAATACATATGCTTTTAAGAAAAAAGAGCATCATTTTGTCTGTGTATAAATAAACCGAAATACTGACTTCCTGATTGTAGGACCCCTAATAGTCTTGCCCTTGACCCAGCGCCTGGGTTGATTTAGTTGCTCAGTAGAGATCTGAGCATGTTTGATCCATCCAACAGCCAATCAGTAGAATTTACTGTTAGGAACATTCCACGCAAGTGGTGCATTCTGGGAAGAAGAAAGATCGTTACATAACCTGAAATGTCAGCTCACTTATGTCAACAGCAGGGAATAGAAAGGTGTATAAATTTGACTTATTTTTCAAAATTTAAGTTAATATGTAGAATAATTAGGTATGCATAATATAAACTATTTTGCCCCAACCAATTAGATGTTAGCTTTGAAATGTTAAATAATATCTAATTGGTTGGGGCAAATTTAGCACCATTTTTAACGATAAGAACTTTTACTGAATCTCACTGTTAGAATTTTAAAAATAATGATATTTTCCACTGAACTTTCTCTTTAAAAGGGCATGTCCACCTTCAAACCACAAAAATGGCAAAATCACTTAAAGGGTATGTACACTGTAAATCCAACTTATTATTACTAGATAGCTTCGGCTTTAAATGTAAAGTTTATTTATTTTTATTTTTTTCTAGCAACCTCCTATACCCTACTTTTACTCATTGAAAGGTTCTGTCTTCCTCCTTCTGTCTCCTCCTGTATTCAGCTCCGCCCCCATGAGATTGGCCAAATCCCTTTGCCAAGCAAATACTGTCCCATTTACAGAGCGCACGGCTGACGTCATCACGCAGCAACATGCTTGGCATGACATCGCATATGCGCATGCTATATAATGTACCATTTTATGTTGATCTGTCTCCTATTTCTTTAGAAAACCAGTCTGAAACGTCTGTCAATCAAGTGCCTTATACACATGGGACCAATACCAGATTATCGGGATATCTCGATATTGTAAGATTGTCTGCACGATTTTGTTTCCTATCAGGAATTTTTTATCAGACTAATCCCAATCGAATGAGTATGGGGCCCCATTAGTATCATAAACTCTTTTTCAACATACATTTTTGCTGTTACTGGAATGGCGACAGTTGGTATGTGTGAATTGCATGGTGGAAAATTTCCTCTCCCGGCGCTGGCTAATAGTAATTACTGAGCATGCTTGCCCTCATAGAAAGTCTGGTCAGATAGAAGGAGGAGACAGTTAAGAGTAGTAGCAGTGGGCAGTGATGGTGGGGGTGGCCCGGGGACTAAGAGGGCCTGCGATAATCTGTTTTTAAACAGCTGATCATGCCTATGCAGTTAAGGTACGGGAAACAGGGACACACTAGGGAGTTATGGATTTGGTATTAAAGGGATTGTACCACCTCCCTTGAAAAAAAGAGAAATGGCTTATTAAACTAACACTAATGTCAAAATTATTAGATCAGTTGAAAATCTATATATAATTGGATATGGTGGGGAGTGAATGAATTTACACAGCTTTTAAGCGTGCATCTATTGTATGATTGATTGCATGATGACTGGTGTTCTGTACAGGATGTACAGGAAGTTGTATTCAATGTACGCCACAACTTTTTTTTTACACTCACTTCAAACATTTCTTTCAAAGTGATCCATTTTTGGATATCTGCAATTAGTTGTAAATATTTATAAGCTATAAATGATCACATTTAATGTTTAGCTTCAACTTTTAAATGTTAAATGATGCTATTATATTCTATTTTTTCTATGTGTGAGAGCTATTGATATGCTAGTGAAAAATGGGGAGAAACTGATTTATGTGGTCTGGACAGCCACAACAATACACATTAAAGGGGGACTGCGGTCTTTAAACATAAAAAGCCTGCAGTCTTACCTTGCCCTGAATTACATATCTAACTGCAGCCCGTGGGAAGTTACATTGCTGGAAAGGATAACACTCCCTGCTTGAGTAACATCATCTGCAACCTCTGCCACTGCCCTGTATCCAGGGGTTGAGCATGGTCACTGAAGACTTAAACAGGGTTATTCAATAAAAGTTCTTATTGTTTCAAATAGTGCTAATTTTGCCCCAATTAGCACGATTTGAAACGATAAGAACTTTTATTGAATCTCCTTGTTAATGTAATGCACAGAAGATTGATGAGTGATGTCATCAGTGCCACCCCCTGATTTCTGGATCTTTTAACAGACAGCAGAATGGCAGTAAAATATCATTCTACGTCTGCCTGGTTACATAGTGAGAGGAAGCAATAACTTGGTTTGCAGACTTGATAATAGCTGTAAATGTTTGACCGTAAAGGGGAATTGCTATAAATCATTGCTACAGTATGTATACAAGCATCTAGAAGCAGGACAAGTTCAGAACGTTATATTGGTAAACCATATCTGCAATATAACTTCACATGAGTTGTACCTAGAAATGCAACTAAGGACTCATTTTGAGGGTAAAACTATGGAATACGGATTCTTTTTTGGTGATATCTGCAGCCGAAAGGGACACAAGCAAGTGAAATATAAACATCAACATACAAAATGCAAATTTTCATTTTTAAAGTATTGAGGACAGGGAAAAAATAAAAAAAATAACAATATAGACACAACTGCCTTTTCATTATTGTATATGCAAGCAAGCTTTCAGAATCTGCTTAGTAGAAACCCTTATTCTATTAAATGTGAAAACCGGCAATTTCAGACTAATCTCTTAACATCAAGGTTTCTTAAACTGCAGCTGAGGTATGTAAGTTATGGAAAAATGAAAAGCAGATGTAAACAGTACACGCAATTCACAGTTCAGATCAATAAGAATCATCAACTCCTAATCAATTGGTGACCAATTTATATGAAACCAATCTCTATAATTCCCACTCAAGGTATTTAACCAGTTTGTTCATTGGTTATTAGTTTCTCACTCCCATCGACCAATCACCAAAGACTTTAAAATAGTTCACTCCCATATCGGTAACACCCACCATCCTCCAAGACTTATAATAATGTAAGACATAATTTTTAATACAGGGTTATACAGGGGTAGGCAAACTTCAGCATACAACTGTATTCCGTACCAAGTCCAAAGTTGCCTATCCCTGTAATAATAATTTAAACTTACACAAACAATTAAAACATTTCTGCAAAGTGGTCATGAAGACAAACACACACTCACCCATTAATGGGTGCTGATAACAAGACTTCACCTTATTCATGTCAATTATTCTCTTCTCTTTTATATTGTAGAGAAATAAGGTGACCAGCCTAGTGCTTTTGATCTAACTTTTGTTAAAGGAGGCATTTTGTGACCCTCAAGTTTCATTGCAATGTGTGACAAATGTTATTTAAAAAGTTACTTAAAACCACATTAGCGTGAACACATTGATCAGTGCCAAGAAATATGCCACAGTATTGGAAGAAAAGAAAGATCTTCGCCTGTTACAAAATGTACATTCCTATAGTATTCCATGGAATATTTCCATTACACCAAAAAAGCAGCAGGATCGAAAAGGTTTGGTGAAGGGTACCAAAAAATGACCAACACGAGTATCTGTCTGTTTTCATGCTACACAACAGTTTTAATGGTTCAGTGGTCGCAAAGAGTTTAGACCATTCTATAAATCCAATATAAGAAAATAGCATGGAGGATTTTTGTTTGTTTTATTTTCATGGATCAGGCCAAGATCTCAATAAAGTTACAATTTTAGCAGCATGAGGTGACATCTGCAAGTAGAGCAGCCAGTTAAAAGTTAGCAGAGCTAGATCTGGCAGTACAATTCACTGGGCTCCAAAAAAACACTTGTATCAGTCAATGTAGATCTCTGAAAGTCGGGTCTAGGTCTAGATCACTATTATGGCAAAAGAAAAAGGTTTCAGTCATGACAGGTCTATGCATTTCTAGCTGACAAGAGTACATAAAATCTGGGAATACTATATTAATTAAAAAGACTGCCTGACGGCAGATATTTATCCAAAAACTTTAAGGCCATTTGTGATGGAAAGAGCTAAAAAGGAAGTAAACAAAGAGGGACATTGGGAAGCTTTTCAGGTCGGCTTTTTCTGGCTATATCAACGATAGCATGAAGGTAAAAACTTCCATAAAACAGAGTCAGGTCACTGAACTGCCAAAGAAAAATGGAGATTTAGAATAAAACCAATATAATTTCATATCAAAATCCCATGACTTCACTCTTGGTAATCAAATGGCTTTTGGGGGGGGGAATGGCTGACAAAACATCTTAAAAAAAATACTTCAATGTTTATGTTTTTATTTCCACCTATAATTTATTTTGTTATTGTTTTTTTGTAGATAAAGGAAGCCACAGAATCAATAAAAATTTTTCTTCTTCTTGTAAATATTTCCCTTATTTTGAAGAATATGTTTTATCCAAGCGACACGTGATTGACACAGTTTTGGCATTTACCAGAACAATTTATTTGTCCATTTTCATATTTCATTGGGTTGATGTTGTTTTAGAAAAATAATAAAAGATGCTGATGATCATGTAAAATTAAAGTAGAACTACAAAGTCTCTTTTTAAAAGTATTTATGGCATTTTTTATGTCCCTCCTAAATGTAATATTTCACTTTTTTTCCCATAAAAGGAACATGGTGTGCAACTTGTCTTGTTGGAGTCATATCTAGAACTTGCACCGATTGCAACAACCAGGTAAACTCTTCGCATCTTCTTATTAGCAACTCAACAGCTTCTATTCCTCATTCTGTTTCTTAATCCCTCTCTTCTATGGGCGTTACCATTTTGTATGATCATTAGGGTATCAATTTGCCCAGTACAAAATCCAAGAGCCTGTCACTAGTTTCCTGTTCCCAGTCTGCTCGTCTCTGCCTTAAAAAACAGCTTCATTGGTTGATATGAATTGGTGCCAAGGATATGGCAGGGAGGCAGCTGGATCATTGAAAAAAACTAAAGTTAATGAAACATTAAGAGTGTCCCTTACATGGACTTAAATGAAAATTGTGTTTTCTTTTTGTTTTAGTGACAGCTCTCAGGCAAAATAACGCAATAAGAAATAGCAGTAAACCACAGAACACAAATCAACTGCCTCTTTCTTGAAGTAGGGAAAGTAACGAAACGGTTAAAATATGAACCTTAAACAGTAACCTCATTCTTGCTCCCTGTGCGCAGATGCTGGTTGGGGAGGTGCCCTGGGAGGAACTGAAGCTGCTCAATGGTATTTTGACGTTTTGCAGCAAAGGCTTGTCTCCGATTGGCTGTGTGGTTGCCCATGTCCCAGGTGGTCTTGGGTGAGTTGGAAGATGTTGGATGGGAGTTCATCTTTATCATGTGATGACGGTCAAGCATTGGTGTGCTTGCACACACATTGGTATGGGAGAGAGCTTTCTGGTGGACCAGACGCATTTCTTGGAACGGTGAAGGGCCACGGTGATGTACCCTTTCAGGAGACAGCAGGTGTTCCTGTGAGTGCAAAACCTCACGAGACAGAAGGCGCTCCTGAGAAATTAGACGGTCTCTGGGTATGGTGTAATCAAGTTGAACTGGATAGTGATTGTCTGAAAGAATGTGCTCCTGTGACATAACCCGCCTTGGTGCTTGAGATTTTTCTAAATAGCCATCACGTTCATAGTTCATTTTCATCACATGAAGAGGGAGAGTGCCACGTGTCAATTCTGCCAGGTGTTTTCTTTTAAGGTAGAAATCATCCATATCTTTCTCTGCTTTAAATAAAGAGAATTAAATATAAATTAATAAAAAATTTGCCATCCACATTTTACATTTTATAACCACATATATTATCTGTATACCTTGACGGGGCCTAACCAAATTAAAAGAGCATCATTATATTATCCAGTCTGGATAATTTTACCAAGAAAGGCTATTATAAAAAATCCAATTCGCTCCAATGACAGTGTAAAGTATCTCCGAAGAATGATACGTTACTTATACAATACTTTTTGGGCTGTTTGTGAAACGTCAACAATGAAAATTATGCTACTTTATACCACATCCTTTCTGCAAACCCCCCAGTCCTGCAGGGCTGGATTTCCCACTAGGCCACATAGGCCGTGGCCTAGGGCGGCACACTAAAAGGGGGTGGCATAAAATGGCATCACTTTCACCCTTACACATAGCAAAGCAGCAATGTACAGAGCCTTACTCGTGTGTCCAGTTTTAAGAGAGGGATTGCTGATTCGCTAGGGGTAGGGGTACTGATGGTGGTACTGGGGTAGGGGGGCAGTATAAGTAAGCTGGCCTAGGGGAGAAAAAAGTATAAATCCGTCCCTGCCGTCCTGTATCACGTGACCTAATTAATCATGGGACCAGTTTTCCCCGTCTGTGGGGGGCACTTGGGCCTGGCCGTTATTTAGAAAGGATCATTATTGGTAATGACCAATAGCATTCCTTTAGAACAGTCAAAAGAAACATTGCTTTTATTGATATTGTTTTGGAATGTAGTGCTGCTTTTCAACTGAGCGAAAATTATCGATGCAGCTGTAAAGTCCAGACTGTATCGAAATACTTGCCAGTAGCATTCTTTTCAATCGAATCAATCATTTTTGCTTGGTCAAAAAGCAACACTATGGTCATAAACAATACTTATACTATGCTTGTGAAGGTTCTCATTCATCCAGGTCATGGTATATCTGATGTATTCAATTAGATCAACTGGACTTGAAATGTAGTTCTTGAAGACGTTTCGCTAGTCATCCGACTGGCTTTCTCAATTCAGAATGACTTGTACAAGAATCTGTGGCAATTATATACCCTGGAAAATCCCAATTAGCATATCACAGCCAGGTGTTAAGGGTGTGATTAGATAGTGGCTAAGAGGTGTTATAGGAACGCCCAGAGTAAGGTGTTAAAACAGCATTGTACATGGCAGACAGTTGGTGTCGAACCCCCCCCACCTCTATTTAGGCTAGGTTACTATCTAATCACACCCTTAACACCTGGCTGTGATATGCTAATTGGGATTTTCCAGGGTACATAATTGCTACAGATTCTTGTACAAGTCCTTCTGAATTGAGAAAGCCAGTCGGATGACTAGCGAAACGTCTTCAAGAACTACATTTCAAGTCCAGTTGATCTAATTGAATACATCAGAAATACTTATACTAGCTGCAATTTTTTTTAGCAATTCTAAAATTCATTATCGATAACGATCCTTTATACATACGGCCTCTAATCTCCCTAAAGATATAATAGGGCCCATTCTATTCTTGTACTCTATGTCAAGTAGTGTTTGGTAAATAAATAAAGGAGGTCAATTATAACCAACAAGCCCTACCTTTTAGTTAGAGTACAGGGATCACTTAACTCCTAGACCCTTGGTATAAAATAAGTAGCAAACATAAGAGGTTATTCAATAAAAGTTCTTATCGTTAAAAATTGGTGCTAATTTTGCCCCAACCAATCAGATATCAGCTTTCAAATGTTAAATAAGATCTGATTGGTTGGGGCAAATTTAGCACCATTTTTAACGATATGAACTTTTATTGAATAACCCTGAATCTGCCCCCATCAACTTCATACTTAAAAACATTTGTAAGCAGGTGATCCCATTCTTACATAATCTTTTAAAGGCATCCATCCATGACAAGACACTCAGTAATGAGAAGGTGCAAGGGTCTAATTATACATTTTTGGGACAGATTTCAATAACAATGAATGAATATTGACAGTAGAAAAATGTTAACATTTCATCCAACAGATACCAAGAGTATGTCACATATACAGTAAAAGATTGGTCTACCAGTTTTATGGAAAATAAAGCTTGGTACAAACAGGTTGATATCTTGGCCAAACCAGCTGCCAGCTGTGATATTCCAGCCAATCAGGCAAAAACACAGCTTTTGCTTACCAAGTCTCTTGAGTGAAGAATATCTACTTATGTCAGATTTGATTGCAGCTTCATACGAAGGTGGCAAATGGGAGAGGTTATGGAAAGAACGAGAGAAAGACAAGGTGTTGTATTTTGTCGAAGAAGCCGGAAGCTGGATGTTGTTCATTCTATAGTCTAAGTAGAGATGTCCGTGTGGTTCGCAGCAGATAAAAAACAAAACAGATAGAAAGTTAGAGTTTATGATGTTGTCTTTTGCCGAAGGATAAACAAAAGCTGGGTAACATGGACCTAAGATACACCTTAAGAGTAAGACCAATATACCTACAACTGAAACAGAATAAACCCCAAGTATCCAAGGAAGGTCTCCAGGTTTCCACTAGAGAGGTTGGAGAGGTGAGATAAAATAGGGAGATTCAATAAAAGTTCTTATCTTTAAAAATGGTGCTAATTTTGCCCCAACCAATCAGATGTTAGCTTTCAAATGTTAAAAAAGATCTAATTGGTTGATGCAAGATTAGCACCATTTTTAAAGATAAGAACTTTTATTAAATCTCCCTGAAAGTCCTTAAGCTAGGTACACACAGCACAGATTTCTGAAAGATGACAGACAGGATCTGCAAGATCGTTAGTGTGTGTACCCAGCTTTACACTATAAGCTCCTCAGGGCAGAACCTTATGTGCATAGATTAAATAATTAATACAATTACAGAGAAAAAAGACCTTTTCACAAAGCTTCAAATTGAATCAATTGAAATAAACCTATAACACTGTATAAATGAGCAATATGTGGTGAAAGCTGTTTACCTTAAATTTGCTCCCGAAATAAACACAATTAGATTATAAGCTCTTTAGGACTGTGAGCTCATATTTGAAGGTACATTCCTTTTCATATCTACCCACTCTCACTATGTATTAATGTAGTTATTGCCATTTTATTTGGGTATTTCGTTTCTTGCACTTATTCTCCTGTCTTTATAGTCTGTATCGTTCAATGTACAGCGCTACTTAACCAACAACACTATAAACACAATTGTACATTGGAAAAAATAGAAATAAAATGGGTACACACCATACAATATTTTCAGACGACGACATGGTGGGGTGGGCGTGAGCGATCAGTCCCTTAAGTAAATCAAGGCAGATCGTGCGGTTCCCTATGGGACTACACGATTGGTCGTGGAAACTGTTGGTCAAGGCCACTGTTGCCGCAACCGACAGTCATTTGTCTCGGCTGAGCGATTGCTAGTAGCGAATGCTCGGTCTGGCAAAACATCTGTTAGTGTGACCCAGAATGGTTTTGGTCATTGAAGATGTTTCAACACTCACTTTTCTTAACACTCAACTGAGAGGAACTAAGGAAGGTATCAGTGGTGTAACTAGGAATCACTTGGCCCCCCAGCAAAACTATTATGGGGTCCCTATCCCTGCTTCATCTACAGTGGTTTTCTGTGAGGAGGCTGTATCTGTCAGAGGGAAAATAAAAAGATGGGATCCCCTTGTGGTTGCAGGGTCTGTTCCCTTGGTAGTTACTCCCTTGGAGGAAGGTAATCTTCAATTACTAAAAACAAGTTCAGTTCAGTTTATATAAGGCTGGGTACACATGGGGCTATTATTTGTCCCAACCAAGCATTTGTTACTAGCGAGTGCTCGGCCCATTCATCTAATTCCGGCAAACGTGCGTCTGAGCATGGTCGCAGCCGTCCGCCCCACACCAGCAGATATTTTGGTCTGAACGATCCACGCCACTATAGGTCGGTCAGTCGGAAATATCTGCTGGTGTGTACCTAGCCTAATATTACTTGATAATGGGTGTAACAGACTGATACATTGTGCTGCTGCATTGGAAGGTAAAACTAAGGGCTTTGGTCCAGTGATTTTTCCAAAAAGTATTGCAATAAATTCCTACAAGTTTTATGACTTTCAAGCTGACTGGACATGATACGTCTTTTGACTTTAGCTGCCTTCTGTTTTACCTGTCCCATACAATGTTGTAAATGTTACAGCTCATTGGTTTCCATTTTAAAGCGACCCATACACCAGTCGATGACAACTCGTACTTCTCAGCATTTTGTGTTGGATCTGGTTCAGTGACTTCACAAACATAGAAAAGAAATCAATGCACATTCCTAGGCCCATACAATATCATATTATCTGCACACTGGCATACATTATAAACAATTTGGTGCAAAATAATGCAAAGTTTGCTAATGGTAATTGATGTAAATAAGGTTAGACGTTTGGACCTTCCAGACTGGGGTTACCTTGACGTGGTTGGAAAGCTTTTCATTCATGTGATCACAGAAATGTAAAACCCCTTTGTTTATAAAGTATGCCAGTGTGCAGATAATATGATATTGTATGGGGCCTAGGAATGTGCATTGATTATCTTTTCTATGTTTGTATAAATGTTTGACCAGATCAGTAGCACTTCCGCTAAATGTAGTTGTAAATTAGCCTAATTGGAGTGATTCCACAATCCTTGTATTCAGTGACTTCACACCAGATAAATAAAAGGTTTTCATGTTATGACAGTAAAGGTTCATACAGGTGTTCCTTCTAAGCAGGCAGAGGTAAATCTTATTTACATAGGGCTTAGGACATAATCAAATATAGGCTACATAATACAACATTATAGGCCTTGAGCCAGCGTTCTGGGCTGTGCTCATAATAACGTCTCGTTCTGATAAGAGGCAGTTGTGTATTCTTATCTTTTAGTGCCTGTCTCTATTGTTTTTCAAGATTACTAACATTCTGTAGGAACCTCTCCTTACATTATCATCCATAGACAATTGATGGCCGTGTGTGTTGGATTTCTGAGCACCAGGGAACTGATAGATAATAGAATAAAGTGAGTTTAATGGACATAATAAAAGAAGAGAAGAAGAAGAAGAAAAATGGATTGTGTGCTAGAAAGAAATAGTAAAAGAAATGTAAACTGAAGAGCATAGAGAACACATGAACAAATTACTTCTATTACAGGATCAGGTGGAAAGATCACCATATTGATTTATATAGGACACTATCCAACACAGCCCCTCCATATATCTCAGATCTGATCCACCTGTACCATCCCAGGCGTAACCTTTGCTCTGCAAACAATACCCTCCTCTCATCCACTCTTGTCATCTCTTCCCATGCCCGTATTCAGGACGTTGCTTGTGCTGCCCCTCTGCTCTGGAATTCCCTTCCTCCATTTGTCCGTCACTCACCATCCCTTAACCATCCCTTGATCTTAAAACCCACCTCTTCAGGCTAGCATATAACCTGGCCTAAACATTGCCCCTTTTACTACCCAATATGATCCAACCCACCTTTCACACTCCACTGCCAATCTACTTACAGCTTACTGATTCCCGCAACCTTATGTCTCACCCCCATATCCTGTAGACTGTAAGCTCTTTGGGCAGAGTCCTCTCTCCTATTGTATCACGGTATTGCTGTAAGAAACTCATCACTCTGCTTACTTATATTATGTATTACTTGTGTATGTAATCTGTATGACTTTGTATATTATGTATTACCCTGTATGTAATGTATGCCTGTCATTGTAAAGCGCCATGGAAGATTTTGCACTATATAAATCCTTAATAATAATAAAAATAGGACAGTTAAATGAATAGACTTCCCATTAGTAAACATCACCCACGCACTATTCTGTGACTTATTTACTTTTGGACAAATCTAATAAACTTACCTAATGTTGCTGAATGCTTTGGGCTGTTGACTGTAAGGATGAAATTATGATGCATATTGTCTGTAAAGAGAAATAAAATGGAGGTGTTAGTTCAGTTTACTATAAAGACACCTAATACAGTACATATGAATAGCCACTAGGTCTACTAATGGACCATCAGATACCAGTGTGCAGCCCACACAGGACATCAGAACAGAAGCAAGAAAATGGGGGTGAAATCTAGTTCTAGTCCTGCCAACAGCTGAAACAAGAGAGGCATACAAGTTACAGTACAGTTTAATCCTTGATTGGAACAGAGTGAGGTTGGTTAAAACGAGACATAAGGTTTGCAGAGCCTTCTCAGATGTAACATTACCAGATTAGGAACAGGGGCTCTAAATAGTGAAGGATCTCACAGAAGGTCAAAATATTACTATATATTACCCCATGGATGTTACTGTTAATATGTTTGTGAAGGTTCTCATCCATCCAGGTCATGGTACATCTGGTATTCAGTTAGATCAACTAATTGATCTAACAGATTTGCTACTGCGAACCAGATGAATGTCTTAAACTATCTATGATGACACCTTGAATGTCTGTGTATGACTCCTTCAGACTTTATTATAAAGACATTTTTTGCAAAATTATGGAAATACTTGGACTGCATAATAATTCTGCACTATTGTCTTTCAGCCACTGGGGGGAGCAGACTAAATGGTTTGCTCTGTGATACACAAATGTTTAAAGAAGTCCTTCTCCTAGTTCTCAACTGTACTAGGTTTTGAACTGGGTACGTTGGAATTTTTGCATGTAAAAGCAGCTCCCTTTTCCCTCCTAGTACCATAATCTACAAATGATATCCATGCTTTACCCAGAGCGATAACAGATCCTGGGTAAATGAGCCTCTATATGTATTAATACCAGTAAATTTATTTCAATACTTTTTCGTTTTAGAAACTTATCCCGCCTAAAGCAATGGCAATGAACTTGCCATTCAGAGAGATGTGATCCAGAACTCATTTTAAAGGAAAGACTGCAAGCTTTTATTTAACCCTAACTTGTGCGGTGACCCCAGTTGCCCTTTTTATTAACTATTAACAAGTATAAGCCGAGGGTTGAAATTATGAGCACTACTGCCTTCTGATTCTGTATTGTTCTGAGGCTTTAGTTGCCCTTTAAATGGACAGCAGAATTCTTATACTGTAGTCCCATACAGTAATAGCCGTACTGGACTTGACTACTGTACTGGGAGTTCTGCTGTCCATTTAAAGGGCAACTAAAGCCTCAGAACCATACAGAATCAGAAGGCAATGTTTATAACAATAGATACCATCCTCCTGATTCTGTATTGTTTTGAGGCATTAGTTGCCCTCCAGATGTTTGGAAACTACAACTCCCTGCTTCAAATTTCCAAATATCTGCAGTGGCAAGGAATTGGGGGTACCTGTATGGGAGGTTTCTGTCCCCCTCCTCCCCCTGACAGCCCCCCCTCCCCAGTTCAGTGTTAACTTGCCTGGGCAGTATTCAATCCATCAATCCGGCTGCCACTCACTCTGCATCAGCCACCTGACTTCACTACCAGGTGTCGCAAAGTAAGACAGGTGCCGAGTAGTGATATCAGCCGGCAGGTGCAGAGCGATCGGCAGCTGGATTGCACAAAGTTTAGTGACTCGAGTATAAGCCAAGGCTATTTTTAAAGCCTGAAAACTATAGCTTATACTTGAGTATATACGGTAAATAATTGACTATTAAAAAGACACATTAAAAAAAAAAATGCTCATAACAAACACAAACTTATATGAGCTGTACGTTTTTCATGTCACGTTGCTGATCTTTTCTGATCATTCACTTTTAAGGAATTTCTATAGATGCAGGTACAATTTCCCACAATAGACACTAGGGGATGCTGTTGTGTATAAATATGTTCTCTACAGATCTGTGCACTTAACTTTAAGCTACAAAACGCCTAACCTGTTGAAATTACTTATTTATGGCATGTAATAATATTCGTCCAATAGAAATTATCCTTATTTTAAAATAGGATGCATACTGGATTTCAGAATTTTATATTTTGTTAATAATAACATTAAATGATATGGAGAATAATAATATAGAGGGCATAATGCCATGTGTACTTAGCCTTAGAAAGGCCAAATGTTTTATAGAAGATTTATAGTGATGTCCAGAGTCCAGAGAGTAATTCACGATGAGCAGCCGCAATGACAATCGGCTGCATTTATGTGGTTGGGCGTCCACCAGACAGATCATCGAATGAAACCCAACCAAACACATTCACACGGGCGATTGGTATCCACAGCAGCTGTACGTTGTGAATCAAGGGCCAAATTGGCAGTGTTTACAAAGAAAATCCTGTGGACTCAGTCCATTCACCAATAAAAATAGATTTAACATTTCAATACAGAGTTCAGTAAAGAAGAGAATGAGACTGATATGTAAATAGCAGAGAAAAGGAGAGATGTGATGTTTGAGTGGGAGCCATTAATACCCCGATATCACAATCCAACACTGGATACCATACAGCTCGCTCACTTGGGCAATGTCCATTAACAAAAGGCTGAGCACAAAGAGATTGTGTTATTGATTTTGCTGTCTGTAGATGAAGATGTTTCCGATTCACTGCGGTTCAGGAAAAAAACAAAATCACAGAGACTTTGTATTCGTATAAACAAAACACAATGACACAAAAACACAAAATAACACAAAGACTCCTAGAGGGAATAGACATAAGAATAGAATTGTGGGGGAAAGTAGATCAATAAATACTGTAATTTCAGTTACACAATGATCATTTGAGACTTTAGAGGGGGATTACAGGTGCCCAGAATTCCCGCCGTTCTGATGATTTCTAGTTACCTGCATTACTGGCACCTTGTGGTCATCAAATGCAATGGGGATTAAAACAATGGGAACCAATTTACAAGACATGAACAGTAGGTATTACTTGTTTGGGGACAGGTGTGAAAATAATTACATAGACAGTGGCAGAGGCAACACAGTAGAACACATGGGAATTCATTCTAATGCTTATTGTCTTTATTGTCTCATGTAACATATCAATTAACCCTTTTAGATAAGCTGATGTCCACAGCTCTGACCACTGAGTTTAGACACACTAACTATGTATACAGTAACAGCAAGGGACATGGATTCATATTACAATATTGTTTATTCTATAATGATGTTTGCACCTGTAACAAGGATCGAAACATGTTTAAATGCAATGTCTCCTAAATTAGCATAAAAAGCCAATGCTACCCAATGTATTATCTAGTTTGCGCAGGTTAAACACTCATTTTGCTGTAGCTGCACTATTCCCAAACCTTTTAGGAAAACAGTGCAGCCTATGTACTGTAGGCAGCATTAAGTTCTGTGCTACCATGTCGCCTTTGCTAAGTGGGTGCTGCTTACCCAGTTGTGATCCCACGATGCAGTAAATCTCAAAAAGTGACTTATAACATCCTTAGATTTAAAAACAAAGGGAAATATTTATGCAGCAAAAAATTTAGGGTCAAGGAAAATGTAATTAAGATATACTGTAACATGGGGTGGCCTTTAAAATAGGGTGTTGTGCTGGGAAATGTCATCATTTAAAGAAATGCCCCAGTGACGTGATACTGCATATCATAATGTGCCCCGAGTAGGTTAGCATGACGCTCCTACTGTAGGTACTACCTTTCCAATTGCACTCCTAGTATAATATTTATAAGGCATTGCACATACAGGTATAAACGCACCACTGGTGTTATAGGCTGATGCTCTCGCCACATTACAAAGCACCATTAAGCACTGCAGTACTGGCAATGCCACAATAGTCTCTATCGAACATTTTTGGGGTATAAGAAAGAACATTTTAGAGGTTTCATTGCTTTCTTTTTAAGGCAGAGAGGAACACTTTGACAATTCGCCATAGAAGACCAATATGTAAGTTGTGTTGTCTAATGGAAATAAGGCACAGAGACTTCTGGGTAATTTCCATGTCTTCATGGCAGCTTTCAGGAAAACAATTCCTTTAGGGCTGCAATGTGGTTGCGTGCGCGATTCCATTGCATTTGTGCATGTGATTTCTTCTTTTGCCGTGATTGCTGTGTTAGAAAAAAAATCGCATGCACAAACGCATGCGCAATCGCAAAAAAGGCGCGACAGTGTGGCCTAGCCCTTAAAAAGGTTTTACAGTATTCCAAGCTGAATGCAAAACCAGAGAGCCATCTACAGAACGGTTTCGGCTTTACTGAGCCACCATCAGGTCTCTGGTTTTGCAGTGTGAAGTGCCTATAGACAGACGTCACCAATAAATGAAATAGGATAGGGAGAGAATAAGGCTTCACAGCTCCCCTTCAAGCTAATGTGGCATTATCCAATGGGAAACTGAAATAGGGTATTCTTAATGTCTTGTCTATGCTTTAGTCCTTTACTCCTAAACAACAACAAAGAATATATCATTTTGACATGCCTTTAACCAAAAACAATGCTTGTCTCACCTAAGACTCTTTAATTAAAGGGAATTTTTCTGCAAATGAGCACAACATTTAAACCATCATATTTATTTTTAATAAATAAAAAAATTGTTCAAAACATTTCTAAAATCCATATTTTTCATTACGGACCATTTTAAATCAGGGAAGTGCAACTTGCGGATGTTTGAAAACTACAACTCCCAGCATTCCCTGGCTGCACACAACAACAAAAATGAAGGGTCTCACACTGGTGACCTCTGACAGTGACTGGACTGCACTAGGGGCCTACTTTAGGGGCTACTTGCGATGGAGGGCTGCACCTGCAGTATATTACAGGTCTTACTCTACATGCAACCATTCTTCTATTAAAAGGTATTATGGGGCAGTCAGGCTATATAAGAATACAAGATGAGGGAACAGTAAGATGGAATTCTTTAGCCTGGCATTTTCACCTCTCTTGCTGATTTATCTTAGGGAGTAATATCTAGCCATGAAAAAGGGCTGCATGTCTCCTCCAGGCCTTGTATGTATAGATAATTTATAAAGCGCCACTTGGGGACGCAGCGCTGTACAGTAACAAAATACAATAAAGTCATACAAGGGGGATAAATACATAGATAGTTCAGTACATAAATATATAACTTATGTAAATAGAAGTGCTAGGGCTTTGCCACAAGAGGTAATGAGGTCCCTGCCCCGTAGAGCTCACAATCTAGTTAGGTGGGTAACATACAGATACAATGGGATTGGTATAAGTGCTGGAGTGAGACGTATGCAGTGCAAATAAAGCAATTTTAGACTGTTCTGGGTACCAGATAGGTAGGATGTAAGGGTAGATTTATCATATATAGATATATAGATATCATATACTGTGCTGGTTACCATACATAGATACGTGTGTAAGGGTAGATTATCATATATAGATATATAGATACCTATACTGTGCTGGTTACCAGATAGGTAGGATGTAGGGTAGATTTATCATATATAGATTATAGATACCATATACTGTGTCTGGTTACCAGATAGGTAGGATGTAAGGGTAGATTTATCATATATAGATATTAGATCCCATATACTGTGCTGGTTCCCAGATAGATAGGATGTAAGGGTAGATTTATCATATATAGATATATAGATACCATATACTGTGCTGGTTACCAGATAGGTAGGATGTAAGGGAGATTTATCATATATAGATATATAGATACCATATACGTGGCTGGTTACCAGATAGGTAGGATGTAAGGTAGATTTCATATATAGATATATAGATACCATATACTGTGCTGGTTACCAGATAGGTAGGATGTAAGGGTAGATTTATCATATATAGATATATAGATACCATATACGTGCTGGTTACCAGATAGGTAGGATGTAAGGGTAGATTTATCATTATATATATTAGATACATATACTGTGCTGTTTACCAGATAGGTAGGATGTAAGGGTAGATTTATCATATATAGATATATAGATACCATATACTGTGCTGGTTACCAGATAGGTAGGATGTAAGGGTAGATTTATCATATATAGATATATAGATACCATATACTGTGCTGGTTACCAGATAGGTAGGATGTAAGGGTAGATTTATCATATATAGATATATAGATACCATATACTGTGCTGGTTACCAGAGGTAGGATGTAATGATGATATTCATATAATAGATATATAGATACCATATACTGTGCTGGTTACCAGATAGGTAGGATGTAAGGTAGATTTATCATATATAGATATATAGATACCAATACTGTGCTGGTTACCAGATAGGTAGGATGTAAGGGTAGATTTATCATATATGATATATAGATACATATACTGTGCTGGTTACCAGATAGGTAGGATGTAAGGGTAGATTTATCATATATAGATATATAGATACCATATACTGTGCTGGTTACCAGATAGGTAGGATGTAAGGAGAATTTATCATATATAGATATATAGATACACATATACTGTGCTGGTTACCAGATAGGTAGGATGTAAGGTAGATTTATCTATATATATATATAGATACCATATACTGTGCTGGTTACCAGATAGGTAGATGTAAGGTTAGATTTATCATATATAGATTATAGATACCATATACTGTGCTGGTTACCAGTAGGTAGGATGTAAGGGTAGATTTTACATATATATATACCATATACTGTGCTGGTTACCAGTATGGTAGGATGTAAGGTAGATTTATCATATAGAATATTCCCATATACTGTGCTGGTTACCAATAGGTAGGATGTAAGGGTAGATTTATCATATATAGATATATAGATCCCATATACTGTGCTGGTTACCAGATAGGTAGGATGTAGGGTAGATTTATCATATATAGATATATAGATACCATATACTGTGCTGTTTACCAGATAGTAGGAGTAGGGTAGATTTATCATATATAGATTATAGATACCATATACTGTGCTGGTTACCAATAGGTAGGATGTAAGGGTAGATTTTATATATGATAACATATACTGTGCTGGTTACCTGGATAGATAGGATGTAAGGGTAGATTTATAATATATAGATATATAGATCCATATACTGTGCTGGTTACCGATAGATAGGATGTAAGGTAGATTTATCATATATGATATATAATACCATATACTGTGCTGGTTACCGATAGGTAGGATGTAAGGGTAGATTTATCATATATAGATATATAGATACCATATACTGTGCTGGTTACCGGATAGTAGGATGTAATGGTAGATTTATCATATATAGATATTAGTACCTATACTGTGCTGGTTACCAGATAGGTAGGATGTAAGGGTAGATTTATCATATATAGATATATAGATACCATATACTGTGCTGGTTACCGAAGATATATGTAAGGTAGATTTATCATATATAGATATTAGATACCATATACTGTGCTGGTTACCGATAGTTAGGATGTAAGGGTAGATTTATCATATATAATATATAGATACCATAACTGTGCTGGTTACCAATAGTGGATGTTAAGGTAGATTTATCATATATAGATATATAATATCATATACTGTGCTGGTACCAGATAGGTAGGATGTAAGGGTGATTTATCATATATAGATATTAGTATCCATATACTGTGCTGGTTACCAGATAGTTAGGATGTAAGGGTAGATTTATCATATATAGATATATAGATACCATATACTGTGCTGGTTACCAGATAGGTAGGATGTAAGGGTAGATTTATCATATATAGATATATAGATACCATATACTGTGCTGGTTACCGGATAGGTAGGATGTAAGGTTACATTTAAACCTGCTAATTGAGTCTATGTCTATCATTCGTCAAATTAATGTTAGGTTTATATCAATTAATAAAGTTTAGCACAGCTAAATCTTGTTTTAATCATCATGTCCATATTATTTCAATGTTTGGCTAATATTAGACTGTCATTAGTATCTACATCAGTGATTAATGCCCTTGACCTTGTTCTTTAACTGTAACCACCAGAATGAAAGATCCCTGGCTTAGCCAAGGGCCCTCTCGTCTCTAACTCCAAGCTGGGAGTGACATTTAGGCAACCTTTTATTTCATTTCATTGCCCGTAGCACGGGGCCTTAAATTTATTGCTGTGAAGCTGAATCCATAGTGATCTGAGGCAGTAAATCTGTATGTAGATGCAAGCATGCTCCTTTGCAGTAGGTAGTGCTGTCACTAATATCAACACAAGCATCTCATGAAATTGGGATAAGGGTGATGTAATATTGCACAACCACCATGAAAAACAACCCTCCAAGGCTCCACGCTTCACAATCTGACCTTCAGAATGATGGTGCAATTATTTTAGCAACTGCCAAATGGGGTCTTTAGTGGATAGCTTGGGAAAGAGACTCTACATCAGCAAATTGGTTCCATCTCCAATTCCATTTAATATTTATTAACATTCTTGTGACCACCGAAAGACTATTATTGTAAACCACAAAGCAAAATAATTACAATCAACGTGCTGACCAACATCAATACACTAGATGCAATTATAGGGTTCTTTTCACACAAATACAAATGCTTCTAAGGAATAAAGGCTGCCTTTTCCTATTTCAATGACCACAATCTGCCCCTATATCGATTTCTCTGTGCACAAACAATTGTTTCCAAAATGCCGACTCCTAATAATTTCTGTTCTCATTGCTCAGTAGAGATCTGAGCATGTTGGACCCATTTAACAGCCAATCAGTAGAAATTACTGTTAGGAACATTCCAAGGAAGTGGTGCATCCTGGGAAAAGCGTTACAGAACCTGACATGGCAGCTTGTACTGACCAAAGCCAAGCATAGCATATTGTACAGGATCAATTGATTTTTCAAAAATAAAATCTGTACAATACCTAGGTAGACGTAATATAGATAAATATATTTATTAATAATCATTTTAATAAATATGTCTTTCCCACGTAACTTCTCCTTTAACTTAGTAAATGCCTTAAAAAGATTCGAATCAGGCTGATTTCAGTGCTTGTGAATGCGACGCTGATTAAACATCGGATTCCTATTTAATATGGAAATGCATGCACAATCCTGTCAGACAACACGATAGGAATTACATTCACATCCAGACATAATTAGAACACTTTTAAAGAAATGATATTAAGGAAAAGCCGCCATAGATTCAGAAGGTTAAAGGGAAGAATTGACCATTTCTCCCGTTTGATTTTGTGCTGCTACCTTTGCCCCCAACAGAAATGCAATCACTGAACATATTTAAAAGAAAATGGGGGGAAAAAGCTAAATAAAAGACTTTAAGTAAAACGCAGAGTGATGTATTCTGGGATGGGGATCGGTTGCCACAGTAACCTATTAGCTAATACAGTGTCTTCCAGTGATCAGTTAATGTAAATATAGAAAGAATAGGAGGATAAGGGAGATTTAAAATGAAACATGATCGTCTGAAAGCACAAACATTTTTATCTCTAAATATGCTGTTTTTAAAAACCCACCTTGATTGGCTTACATTAGGTACCTGGACACTGCAAATTAATAGGGGATATATATCAGGGATATTCACCTTGCAACCTGACATTTGTTACAAAACTACATCTTTCAGCTGGGAATCTAGAAGCTGTTCTTTTTCATTCTGGCAAAGATATCTACCTCCCCCCTCTGCTCAATAAGCTTTTTATAAGATTGAGCATGTGCAGAAAAAAAGCAGCAGGGGAAACAGCAGCCAATGATTGGTAGTGATGTCAGCAGTCACAGTCTTGATTGACTGCATAGAGGGAGGAGCCAGCTTACTCTGCCAGGCAATACATACATAGTAACATAGTAATTGAGGTTGAATAAAGACATACGTCCATCAAGTCCAATCTTTTCACTCTCATTAAACCCTACCTAACAGTTGATCCAGAGGAAGGCAAGAAAAAAAAAAAAACCTAGCTAAAAAGGAGGGGTGGGGGGTGGGAATTCCTTCCTCACTCAAAATGGCAATTGAAAAGTATCCCTGGATCAACCAGAACTACAGTATATGTATTAATACCAGTAATTCTAAAATTATATAGTATCCCCGTACCAACCATAACTACAGTATATGTATTAATACCAGTAATTCTCCATATTATATAGTATCCCTGTACCAACCAGAACTACAGTATATGTATTAATACCAGTAATTCTCAATATTATATAGTATCCCTGTACCAACCATAACTACAGTATATGTATTAATACCAGTAATTCTCAATATTATATAGCATCCCCGTACCAACCAGAACTACAGTATATGTATTAATACCAGTAATTCTCAATATTATATAGTATCCCTGTACCAACCAGAACTACAGTATATGTATTAATACCAGTTATTCTCAATATTATATAGTATCCCCTTACCAACCAGAACTACAGTATATGTATTAATACCAGTAATTCTCAATATTATAGTATCCCCGTACCAACCAGAACTACAGTATATGTATTAATACCAGTAATTCCCAAATATTATATAGTATCCCTACACCAACCAGAACTGCAGTATATGTATAAATACCAGTAATTCTCAATGTTATATAGTATCCCTGTACCAACCAGAACTACATTATATGTATAAATACCAGTAATTCTCAATGTTATATAGTATCCCTGTACCAACCAGAACTGCAGTATATGTATTAATACCAGTAATTCTCAATATTATATAGTATCCCTGTACCAACCAGAACTACAGTATATGTATTAATACCAGTAATTCTCAATATTATATAGTATCCCTATACCAACCAGAACTACAGTATATGTATTAATACCAGTAATTCTCAATATTATATAGTATCCCTGTACCTACCAGAACTACAGAATATGTATTAATACCAGTAATTCTCAATGATAGATAGTATCCCTGTACCAACCAGAACTGCAGTATATGTATTAATACCAGTAATTCTCAATATTATAAAGTATCCCTGTACCAACCACAACTACAGTATTAATACCAGTAATTCTCAATATTATATAGTATCCCTGTACCAACCAGAACTACAGTATATGTATTAATACCAATAATTCTCAATATTATATAGTATCCCTGTACCAACCAGAACTACATTATATGTATAAATTACATTAATTCTCAATGTTATATAGTATCCTGCTACAACCAGAAATCAGTATATGTATTAATACCAGTAATTCTCAATATTATATAGTATCCCTGTACCAACCAGAACTACAGTATATGTATAATACAGTAATTCTAATATATATTAGTTACCCTGTACCAACCAGAACTACAGATATGTATTAATACACAGTAATTCAATATTATAGTATCCTGTACCAACCAGAACTACATATATGTATTAATACCAGTAATTCTCAATATTATATAGTATCCCTGTACCACAAGAACTACAGTATATGTATTAATACCAGTAATTCTCATATATATAGTATCCCGTACCAACCAGAACTACAGTATATGTATTAAACCAGTAATTCTCAATATTATATAGTATCCCTGTACCAACCAGAACTACAGTATATGTATTAATACCAGTAATTCTCAATATATAGTATCCTGTACCAACCAGAACTCAGTTATGTATAAAACCAGTAATTCTCAATTATATAGTATCCCTGTACCAACCAGAACTACAATATATGTATTAATACCAGTAATTCTAATATTATATAGTATCCCGTACCAACCAGAACTACAGTATATGTATTAATACCAGTAATTCTCAATATATATAATATCCCTGTCCAACCAGAACACAATATATAATTAATACCAGTAATTCTCAATATTAATAGTTACTCGTACCAACAGAACTACAGTATATGTATTAATACCAGTAATTCTCAATATTATATAGTATCCCTGTACCAACCAGACTACAGTATATGTATTAATACCAGTAATTCTCAATATTTTATAGTATCCCTGTACCAACCAGAACTACAGTATAGTATTAATACCAGTAATTCTCAATATTATATAATCCTGTACCAACAGAACTACAGTATATGTATTAATACACTAATTCTCAATATTATATAGTATCCTGTACCAACCAGAACTACAGTATATGTATTAATACCAGTAATTCTCAATATATATAGATCCCTTACCAACCAGAACTACAGTATATGTATTAATACCAGTAATTCCCAATATTATATAGTATCCTGTCCAACCAGAACTACAGTATATGTATTAATACCAGTAATTCTCAATATTATATAGTATCCTTACCAACCAGAACTACAGTATATGTATTAATACCAGTAATTCTCAATATATAGTATCCCTGTACCAACCAGAACTCATAAGTATATGTATTAAATACCAGTAATTCTCAATATATAGTATCCTGTACCAACCAGAACTACAGTATATGTATTATCCAGTATTCTCATATTATATAGTTATCCCCGTACCAACCAGAACTACAGTATATGTATTAATACCAGTAATCTCAATTATATAATATCCCTGTACCAACCAGAACTACATATATAATTAATACCAGTAATTCTCAATATTATATAGATTACTGTACCAACCGAACTACAGTATATGTATTAATACCAGTAATTCTCAATATTATATAGTATCCCTGTACCAACCAGACTACAGTATAGTATAATACCAGTAATTCTCAATATTATATAGTATCCCTTACCAACCAGAACTACAGTATATGTATAATACCAGTAATTCTCAATATTATATAGTATCCCTGTACCAAAGAACTACAGTTTATGTATTAAACCAGTAATTCTCAATATATATATAGTATCTGTACCAACCAGAACTACAGTATATGTATTAATACCAGTAATTCCAATATTATAGTATCCCTTATTACCAACCAGAACTACAGTATATGTATTAATACCAGTAATTCCAATATTATATAGTACTCTGTTCCAACCAGAACTACAGTATATGTATTAATACCAGTAATTCTCAATATATATAGTAACCCTTACCAACCAAACTACAGTATATGTATTAATACCAGTAATTCTCAATATTATATGTATCCCTGTACCAACCAGAACTACCAGTATATGTATTAATACCAGTAATTCTCAATATATAGTATCCCTGTACCAACCAGAACTACATATATATGTATTAATACAGTAATTTCAAATATATAGTATCCCTATACCAACCAGAACTACAGTATATGTATTAATACCAGTAATTCCCAATATTATATAGTATCACTGTTCCAACCAGAACTACAGTATATGTATTAATACCAGTAATTCTCAATATTATATAGTATCCCTATACCAACCAGAACTACAGTATATGTATTAATACCAGTAATTCTCAATATATAGTATCCCTGTACCAACCAGAACTGCAGTATATGTATTAAAACCAGTAATTCTCAATATATAGTATCCTTGTACCAACCAGAACTACATTATATGTATTAATACCAGTAATTCTTAATATTATATAGTATCCCCGTACCAACCAGAACTACAGTATACAGTATTCCTCAAATATTATATAGTATCCCTATACCAACCAGAACTACAGTAATTGTATTAATACCAGTAATTCCAATATAATATATATCACTGTACCAACCAGAACTACAGTATATGTATTAATACCAGTAATTCTCAATATTATATAATATCCCTGTACCAACCAGAACTACATTATATCAATTAATACCAGTAATTCTCAATATTATATAGTATTACTGTACCAACCAGAACTACAGTATATGTATTAATACCAGTAATTCTCAATATTATATAGTATCCCTGTACCAACCAGAACTACCGTATATGTATTAATACCAGTAATTCTCAATATTATATAGTATCCCTATACCAACCAGAACTACAGTATATGTATTAATACCAGTTATTCTCAATATTATATAGTATCCCTGTACCAACTAGAACTACAGTTTATGTATTAATACCAGTAATTCTCAATATTAGGTATATAGTATTCCTGTACCAACCAGAACTACAGTATATGTATTAATACCAGTAATTCTCAATATTATATAGTATCACTGTTCCAACCAGAACTACAGTATATGTATTAATACCAGTAATTCTCAATATTATATAGTAACCCTATACCAACCAGAACTACAGTATATGTATTAATACCAGTAATTCTCAATATTATATAGTATCCCTATACCAACCAGAACTACAGTATATGTATTAATCCATCACTTCCTCAATATATAGTATCCCTGTACCAACCAAACTGCATTATATTTTTTAAAACCAGTAATTCTCAATATATAGTACCCTGTACCAACCAGAACTACATTATATGTATTAATACCAGTAATTCTAATATTATATAGATCTCCCGTACCAACCAAGAACTCGTATATGTATTAATACCAGTAATTCTCATATTATATAATTATCCTGTACCAACCAGAACTACATTATATAATTTAATACCAGTAATTCTCTATATATAGTATTACCTGTACCACCCGAACAACATAATAGTATTAACCCATAATTCCTCAATATTATATAGTTCCCTGTACCAACCAGACTACAGTATATGTTTAATAACCAGTATTCTCAATTATATAGTATCCCTGTCCAACCAGACCTACAGTATATGTATTAATACCAGTAATTCTCAATATTTATATAGTATCCCCTATACCTATACCGTTCTCATGTATTCGACTCAGTTATTTATTATTACCAGTAAATTCTCAATATATAGATATCCCTGTTACCAACAGAACTACAGTTATGTATTAATACCATAATTCTCAATATTATATAGTATCCTGTACCAACCAGAACTACAGTATATGTATTAATACCAGTAATTCTCAATATTATATAGTATCCCTATACCACCAGAACTACAGTATTGTATTAATACCAGTAATTCCCCAATTTATATAGTAATCCCTGTTCCCAACCATAAACTACAGTATATGTATTAATACCAGTAATTCTCAATATTATATAGTATCCCTATACCAACCAGAACTACAGTATATGTATTAATACCAGTAATTCCCAATATTATATAGTATCACTGTTCCAACCAGAACTACAGTATATGTATTAATACCAGTAATTCTCAATATTATATAGTAACCCTATACCAACCAGAACTACAGTATATGTATTAATACCAGTAATTCTCAATATTATATAGTATACCTGTACCAACTAGAACTACAGTATATATATTAATATTTTTTAGTTTTAGAAACTTATCTAGGCCACTTTTAAAGCTATTCAATGAACTTGCCATTACTACATCTGCTGGAAGACAGTTCCACACTTTCACCATTCTCACTGCAAAGAAACCTTTCCTAACCTGAAGATGAAACTTCTTTTCTTCTAATCTTAAAGGATGTCCACGTGTCCTCTGATATGACCTATTAGTGAACAATGCACCAGAGAGTTTATTGTATGGCCCATTAATATATTCGTATAAGGTTATCATATCCCCATGCAAACATCGCTTCTCCAATGTAAACAGCCCTAACATGTCTAATCTGCCTGCATAGTCAAGCCCCAACCCCATTCCCTTTATTATTTTAGTTGCTCTTCTCTGAGTTCCTTCCATTTCCAAGATGTCCCTTTTGTATATGGGATTCCAAAACTGCACCGCATATTCCAAATGGGGCCTTACCAGTGCCTTGTAAAGAGGGAGAATAATATTTTTCTCTCTTGAATCTATTCCCCTTTTTATACAAGACAATATCTTGCTAGCTCTAGCCGTTGCTGTCTGGCAATGTTTGCTACAGCTACGTCTGTTATCTACTAAAACCAACTAATCTTTTTCCATTACAGATTCACTTATCACAGAGTTACGGTATTTATGGTGTAGGTGGCACCAGGATTATTAAACCTCAAATGCATCACCTTACTTTTATCAACATTGAATCTCATCTGCCATTCTGTTGCCCATTCTCTCGCCATATCTAGGTCTGATTGCAGCAATTGCACATCATTTGAAGTTTCCAAAGCTCTGCATAGTTTAGTGTCATCAGCAAACATAGAGAGCTTGCTCTCAATACCTCCTTCTATAGGTGGCCATAAACTCTAACGATAATGGGTAAATCATGTTAGGGAATGATGGTATTTACCCATTATCCTCAGAGGGTAGGGGCTCTTCCCAACAAACATAATGCCGCCAAACAACCGCAGTCGGCATTACGGTTGGTCGGAAACAACGGAAAATTTCCGTCGGTTGTATCGGCCCCCTTTACTTTAAGTTAAGAGAGCCAATCTGATCGTACTATGTATGGCCACATACTGCGTATGGGGATCAGTTGGGTCTGTGTGTGCGGTCCCCACAGCATGTGTGCCGACAGATACCAATTTGATCTGTCGGCACACATGCTGTGGAAATTGCATGTGTATGGCCACCTTATGTCATTTATAAACAGATTAAAAAGAAGTGGCCCAAGTACGGAACCCTGAGGAACTCCACTTAGAAAGTTAGCCCACATAGATGTAGCTCCCTTGACCACCACTCTCTGTACGTGATCCAATAACCAATTTCCTATTCAAGTGCAAAAGTTTTTTTGTATCCCAACAGTCCTCAGTTTATACATTAGTGTAATCTGCATGGCACAGTATCAAAAGCTTTAGCAAATTCAAAAGTATAGCACATCCACTGCTGTGCCTGAATCTAAATTCTTACTCACTTCATAAAAACCAAGTAAACCAAGTCTGACACAATCTATTTCTCTGAAATCCATGCTGACTACTACTAATAAGATCAGTTCTGGAGACAAAGGTAAGGATATGATCCCATAACAAAGTATCCAGCACCTTTCCTACCACTGATGTTAGGCTTACAGGTCTAGGAACGTCAACCTTTTTTGAATATTGGTATTACATTGGCTTTTTTCCAATCCAGCGGCACATCACTAGACAAAAGTGAATCTGAAAAAATAATAAAAAATGGTCTGGATAAAACTGGACTAAGCTTTCTTAAGATCTGAGGATGTATTCCACCCGGTCCTGGGTCTTTATTGATATTAACTTTATCTAATTGTTTCCATACCATATTCTCTGTCAGCCAGAGTGAATATTCCTCATTTATACTGTAATTCATATTATTACAGTCCCTGTTAGGACTAGGATTCTCTACAGTGAATACAGAGGGAAAAAAATAGTTTAGTGCATTAGTCTTTTCGGCATCCTCTACAATCATATCAGCCCCATTATTTAATGGCCCGACATTCTCAGTCATCTTTTTACTATTGATATACTTAAAAAAATGTTGTGGTTAAACTTGCTTTGTTCTGCTATCCATATTTCATTTTCTATTTTAGCTAGTTTAATTGCTTAAATATCTTAAATACCTGGTTATTAATACATCTACTAATGTACTGAATATATCAGTTGAGGTTGGGGTCAGGTAACAGACATGTGACCAGTTTTTTTTTGTTGTTAGGATGGACATGCCCTTTAAGTTAAAGTCTTGTTACAGAACTAAAAATCTGAACATGGTTATCCTTTAAAACCGATCACGCATAATACCAGCATGCTGAATGGCTGGTCATGATTAATGGGCATTAATTTCAATGTAGCAATACAGTAACATGCAATTAATGAACTGGGACTTTACCTGGCACCATATAGATTTCATATCAGCTAAAGAAGTGACATTTTTATGTGCCACTCTCTAGATACTATAGGGTATATAATAAAACTGAGTAATAACTATAGCAGCTAGCTAACGCAACATATCACGGCTTTAAAATGATCCTTGTCCACATTTTCTGCCTTAAGAGTTCTGCTGCATCAGAACCTTCCTCTCCTGCCACCAGCAGCCAAGGCCAAAGTGTTGTCTTACAGGTAGACCTGCTCCCCTGGCTGCCGGGCCAATCCAAACAAAGACAGGGAACTGCTGACAGGCCTGACTTCTTGGTTGTGCCAGTCAGGACTTGCATGTAGCCTGTCCTTGACCACTCATCTCTACCCCCAGTACACTTAAATACACCTGTCCGACTATGAATCCAGCAGAACCAAGCCCCTCTTATAGGAGGACAAAGCTCAGCACTCTGGGAAGCCAGAGCAAGCCCATTTCCTGGTGAAACCATCATGTTTACTTTCCTATTTCCTGGGAAGAGGGAGAGGAAAAGCAATTTAAGAAAAGGTGAGGGCCACACAGATATTTACATTGTAGCTTTCATTCTTCATTCAGTTAGATAGTGCAGTCCCTCAACCAGCACTGCAAAGATATCAAAATATTTCACTACAGCAGTCTGTCCAGTCACTTCATCTCTAGTACCACCACATTAGCACCGGGGAGAGATGAATTCATTGGAAGGTTTCTTTTTCATTTACCCTGGGTGAAGGACAAGAACTCACTGGGCATTGGTAAAAGCCAACGGTAATCCACTGGCTAAAAGGTTTACTTTGATTTGCACTACTCCACCTGTGGGTAAGAATCACTATTGGTTTATCCTCATCCAAAATCATGAAAATAGAGACAACTTTTCGCCGCATTATAAATATACTCCTAAGACTGTATAGTTTTCTTGACAAACATCAAGAGGGACGCAAGTTTTGACATGCCTACTATAGACAGATTGTTGGACCCATCCTTCTTTGACCACTTCATTCATCAATAATCTAACATTTGTACTTAGCTTTAAGCTATGGCTGAACTAGAAATTCCAGTATTCACTAACAGAATAGATGGCGCCATTATTTTATATTTCATGGGGAGCAGCTGCTTGTTCATCTTTACCTAAAAATTTCAAGCAAGAATCTGACAAACACTTTGATGAACTGTACTGTGCTTTAAATATTCCCTACAGTAATCTCATAAAAATGAAGGCAATTTAACCTGTGCACTCATTTAGTCCGTGGATGGGGGGGGGGACGGGAACTGGCAAGTAGGGTGCCAATTAGCGTCAACCGCAATAGATAAAAACATTATTCATTTGCATTTTTATCACTGTTCTTTCCCTTCAATGGATAGGCTGGAGATCCCTGTTAATTAGAAAAATTAAATGTTTCCCCTCGGGTCCTAGAATGGAGGATCAGTAATGTTCGGTGCTTGTAATTACATTGTCTGTACGGGTGTTAACTCTTCAAGCAGAGAGAACAGACTCCAATAGACCACGGCTCTAAATTGTCTTTGCATTGTAACTATATTTATAATCTTATGTTGGCCATACACACAGAGACAACAATTCTTACTGGACACTTAGGAAAAACTATTGAACCAATTGAACAATATAGGGGCTGTAAGAGTGTTATTTGTGTGTATGGCCACCTTTACATTTGGGAGTACAAATGGCATTTTATTAAAATTTGGTTGCCTGTATAAAAAAAATACCCTACTGGAAGCCAGCAAGGGAGGAAGCCTATAGAAGGATGGGGGTAAAAGAAGGTCTGGCCTCCCACATCTCCCAGGAGCTCTGGGATTCTCACGGTTTCAAGGTAAGTGGGTCTTATGCGCACCCACAAGACACAGTGCAACTGCGAGATTGCAAGAGCCAAGGAAACTCCTAGGAACTACTTCCAAAGGCAACCTAAGAGGTAAGTATAATTGGTTGGTGGAGGGGGGAAGGGGTTTGAGGGTTGCTGCCTACTGATTGGCTAATTTGTCTGATAAGTGCAGGGGGTTAGTTCCAAAAATAGTTTTAACGAGGGTGGGACAGGGCCGTTTTTAGAACTAGGGTGCCTATGTTAAACCAGGGCACCCAGTGTTCTCCCTAGCATCTCCCTGTCAGCTTTTACTTGCTGTGTCAGAACTGCTCTCCTTGTTCTGCTGCTGTAATGTGTAACATTGTAGTGAGTAGAGAGCCTGAACTCAGCTCCCTCTATTTGAATACAATGTTACAAATGAACTGAAGGTAAAGGAAGGAGGGGGGAGGATGAGCTCAGCTGATAGTACTGAGGAGCAGTTCTAAAATGCCAGGATTTAAAATGCCAGGATTTAAAATGCAGACTTTATAACAGTGGCCCCTGTGACTAGCAGCCATGAGATCACTACCCCTGCCTCTTTCTTCCATCCACCCGACTCTCCAATTAGAACTTAGAGTGGGTGAGGAGTGAACAATTCAGTGGAGGAGACATGGAAAGCAGGTACATACTGTATATCATGTCAATGCTGGCAGCTGAAAGGGTTAAAGGTAATACACTGGGAAAGTGCTGGCATTGAAGGGTTAATGGCAATACTCTGGGAAAGTGCTGGCACTGAAATTATTAATAAGAAAGTCTGCTGGCACTGAAGGTTTCATTGTAATACTCTGCTGGCACTGAAAGTGGTCATCACAATATTCTGGGGAAGTCTGCTGGCACTGAAGGGTTAATGTCAATACTCTGGGGAAGTGCTGGCACTGAAAGTGTTGAGTCCAATACTCTTGGAAGGCTAGGCCACACTACTGCGAATTTAAGCGCAATGGGATTACGATCTGATCACGCTAGGGCACCAAGATGGCTAGAAACGGCCCTGTGGTGGGATATCTGGAAATGACAGGTAGCAATAGAGGGAGGACTGCAGGCTGGATTGCGCTGATTGAAATATATATTTTTTAATAATTGTGACTCCTTATTGCTTTTTGATTTGCAGCCCCTTTAACATGTGCTAAATAAAACGTTTATTCAGTAAGAGGTGCAAAATTTTGCCTTATCTGTTCATTTGCCTCAGCCAATCAGATAATACCTTTCTACTGGATTGTCTGCTGCAAAACCACTGGCAAAATGTGGCATCTCTTAATGAATAAGGTCATTAATGTATTATAAAGACTTTCCATTGACATCCATGTTCCAGGTGCCACTTTAAACCTTATGGCTACTATAAACCCTTTACTGTATTTACCAGCAGACGCATATCCCTGTCTAATAAAAATAACTGTCCCAGCATGCTTACTAATCAGGATGGTGATTGATTGTGAATGCAGATATCATTATTTCTTATAATAAATCTCCAGTCACAAAAGACCAAAGGCCCTGATATGGCAACATCTTTTAAAGAAGCCATTCTTTTAGGTAAAACAGTTTTAGGTAAAACAGTTTTATTCTTATAGCGTTTAAATAAATGGCGAAGTGAAAGCCTGAAAACCTGATATCATTAGCTCTATGTAGAGGGGGTGAAACGAGAGCACGGCTTGCTGATGCGTGACAAGTTAAAGTAGTAAAGATGGTATTGTAAAAATGAATTGAACATATACTGAACACTGTGACAATTAAGGAACAGAAAGTCTATTGCCTTCTTTCCGCTGACCTCTCTTGTTCTGGATTTCTATAATGTTACAGCACAGATCAGCACTACCTTGGTTTACCTGTCTAACCTTCCCTCCCACACACTAAGATAAAGGAGAAACATGTAAAGTATGAGGTCATAGTGTAAGGCTAAAATCTCAGGCTACTAATAAAACATAGACATTTAAAGGGCTAGTCTGTCCTTCAGGTTAAAAAGTGTAAATAGGTAAATTGCCCCAAACTGCAATAGATAGGGTGGTCATCGAAGATACAATCTGATTGCATAATCTGCGGTTCGTACAATCGGGTTATCCGACAGAATAACATTTTCAACTGGCCCGATAGAAGAAATTTTTTATAATCGGCAGATGATTGTACATACATGATCGGCCAATATCGGGAAAATCTCGTTATCGCACAATGGGATCTTAGCGTCTATGGCCACCATTTGAATACCAAGAGATGTAAGACCTGAAATGCAGCAGAGCGTTCTGTTTTTTGCTTCTTGGTTCTTCTAGTTGTCAATCATGGATGTGACAGATGACATAACAGCCAATGACTGAATGCTATTCCCCTAGCTGCCTAGCTGCCTCATCTGGGCATGTGTAAGCTTGTAAAAGAGCTTGGAGAGGAGGCATAAACGTTTTCAGAGACAGGGGATCTTTAAAGTGTCCCTAGGAATATCTATGCGTTATACAATAAAAACAATGCTACTTTTAAATAGATACAACCCCGTCAGGCTGTGTGTCAGGGAAAAGACAATTAAAAAGACTTTTACTTTGGTGAAACATTACGATTCCAGACTACAGGACCCACAGATACCATCACGTTCAGCAGTTTTGTCATAGATCACATAAAAATAGCCTTTATAAATCTCAGAACATTTATAACTCGCACAATAGCTAATAGAGCCTCTGATCTAAAATAGCAGGAGCTTTATATCAATACAGCACAGCAGCTATTACACTTTCTGTATATGAATGAGCTTATATAAATCTTACAACCACCTACCATTGATGCACTTTGAGCCTAAACACAGTAGACAAATAGTACAATGATAAAGTTATGTCCATGGATAAAAATGCTCAACTTGAAATGTCTGATATTCATAAAATGCTTGAATGAGTTTATGTTTGATTTGTTTGCTATTATATAGCCAAGTATGTGAATTACCTTCTGTTTCAATAAGACTCTAATGCATTGTATGGTCAGTGGAGAGATCTAAACCCTCTATAAGCTTTATAAATACTGCGTATCCTGTGTTTACATGTCCTGTGTTACAGATACCATTAATATGTGCCTTTCACTGATGAGATCTAGCAAGACATCTTGCCAATTACTTAAATGGTTCCGTACATTTACAATGAATTGCATAGTATAATCTCAATAGTTCTTATCACACGCATTATACATTTAGGATGAATTGCATGGTATAATCTCAATAGTTCTGATCACAGGCATTATACATTTAGGATGAATTGCATAGTATAATCTCAATAGTTCTGACCACACGCATTATACATTTAGGATGAATTGCATGGTATAATCTCAATGGTTCTGACCACACACATTATACATTTAGTTTGTATTGCATGGTATAATTTCAGTGGTTCTGACCACACGCATTATATATTTAGGATTTATTGCATTATATTATCTCAATGGTTCTGACCACATGCATTTTACATTTAGGATGTATTGCGTGGTACAATCTCAATGGTTCTGACCACGCGCACAATACATTAAGGATGTATTGCATGGTATAATCTCAATGGTTCTGACCACACGCACTATACATTAAGGATGTATTGCATGGTATAATCTCAATGGTTCTGACCACATGCATTGGCAAAAAGATGCAAATGGAAAACATTGTATCTGTTCTCAGTTTTTGAAATAAGAATGTCTTCTTGATTCCTTTGATTTTTTGGGCTATGCTGTTTTATACAGTATTATCAGCATATATTTTAGTAAAGGACAAGACAAAGCACCTTGACAAATTTACTTTACTAACTTATATACTGTAATATGACTTATTTCTGAGTTTTCCAGTCTCATACTTTTTAGTTATTGACTGTTTTTTGCACATGCTCAGTCCTGAGCTACTGACACAGGTCATCTCCCACTAGAAATCTCTAGGCAATCTGTACAAACCAGTAACAAACAAATGGATCATTAGACTGTGTTCAGGAGGCTTGGCCAAAAAGTACATCTGCATTTAATAAATAAATAAAATATGGTTTACTAGAAGGCATACAATATGATAGAGTTAACTGTTGAGGTGGCTGTACACATGGATGATTTTCCACAAATCCCATCATATTTGTCAGGATTTGCTGAACATCGGATATGTGTATGGATAGGTTACAATGTCAACTAACTACCGCCATCAGCATTGGTCCAAATTGTTGAATACTTAGCAGCTCCCTCTATGAAGGTATGTGGGCAACAAACAATCATCTTGCGTCGGTTTCCCCCACAATGATAAAGACATACTGATAGGTTGTATGTGTCAAATAAATGTGCTTAGATTGTAAGCTCTTCAGGGCAGGGCCTGATATGAATGTATACTTGTAATTGTAAAGTGTCAAGGTAGATGTTGGCGCTATATAAATCCACAATAATAATAATCACAGAGGACACTTCTTCACTTCTTCCTCTGGATCAACTGTTAGGTAGGGTTAAAAAAAAAAAAAAAAAAAAGGGAATAGGTTGGACTTGATGGACGAATGTCTTTATTCAACCTTAATTACTATGTTACTATGTTACTATGTTACTATGTTCACTACAAAGTACTTTTGCAACTAAAGAGGAACCTTGTATAAATTTGTTTCATTATTCACTCCCCAGATGATCTTACCAGCTGGTCTTTTTTCTCGAACGGAATTCCTGTGCACCTTATTAAAGGAACACTAATCAGATTTTATGTACTTTGTAAAGTACATACAATCTGTATCCATTATTCACAGGGAGGTGAGATTGGGACAGTGCGCCTATCAGTTAAGAAGGAGCCAGGAGTGAAGCGCTGATAAGGTAAATGTTGCACTGTTCCCCAGGCGTTTATTTATTAATTGGGAGGTAGGAATAAGCATTCTCACCTTGCTGGAAATAATAGATACAGTTCCATTAATGTTTATATAGGGGATATGTTTATTTAATGATATGTAAATTGATGTAATGTTATATTAAGTTGATGTTAACTTAGCAACTCATAGTTTGTCCTTAAGTCACTTACTAATTATTAGCAGATCAATTGCCGCATTTGACAATATAATGTACCTTTTGCTGATTACTGGGAACTTTTTCCTCCTCTTTTTGGGGGGATTTTTAGCTTTTTTGCTTTGTAACCTTTGCAGAACTTCAACTACAGCCACAAGACCAACAAAAGTGCCCACTATCACCTTATTAAACCAGTTGCGGTGTCTGCATGGGCATATTTTGTGTAACCCACCACAAACCCACACGTTACATTGAATTCATAGGGATGCTCCCTGACAGCTTTTAAAGTGCAAAGTAAAAACATACAGCAGAAAAATCCAGCCTTCTTCGTGATTATCAGATTATAATTCCCAGCAGCTCATACAGCACAAGGATTAGATTAGGCACACTAGGCACATGCATAGGGGCACCAGTGGTTGCTGTCAATTGTACCCCTATTTAATCCCTCACCGTTGGCATTTTCAATTGAAGCACATCATAGACATTCCACCCTGGGGTTTAAGGTTTCCAGGCAGGGTGGGAGAGGGGGTGTGGTGAGGGGGGCGTGACATCAGTGATGTCACGCAGGGGGCAGAGTAAACCACATAGGGGTTGGAGGGTTTGGGGTTAGGGGGCTTGATGGGGGCATTCTGTTGGTGTGGTAGCCAAAAGGGGGAATGACAGGGAGGTTAGATTAGAGTCTTCTCTCCATCACGAGAGTTTGGGGTGAGTTTGGGGCGGTCTAGCGGGAGCGTGGGAGACTCCTGGGAGATGCGGGAGGGGTGGGATACCTGACAGACAGATATCCCCCCCCTAAAGTAAAAGTGTGCATGTTTTTTTGTTGATTTGGCCAGTGCTGAGGGGTGGAGATAAGGTTGCCAGGCTTTTTTGTGCCTATAAGCTCCTGAGCAGGGAGACATAACTATTATGGGAACAATCTCTGCTACCACAGAGTTGGAGGGAAGACAGATGGGGGCAGATCTTACTTTTTCTATGACAGATACAGCCTACACCCACAGAACCTCAATTTATGAAGCAGGGAGGGGGCCGCATCAGTTTATGGGGGGGGGGCATTTATTCCAGATTAAGCCACTACTCTCGAAATTTAAATCTGTCCCTGACAAGTAAGTATAGACAGTGTAATAACATAACCAGTACCATTCTGATTGGGCTATCCATGCTCTATCTGATGACATCCCAACCCTGTTGGAAATATCCGGAGCAGATTGTTTCCATTTTTATCTTTGCTTTTCCTTTAACAAAGGGCGCCTCTGCTGCAGCTAAGAAGCCAGGGTAAACACCATCTCAGGACTGCCTATGCATTTCATCCTACAGACTAATCCAGCCAAATAATGACAATATTCCTTGGATGGGCACACAGTGTTCTGAATGGGGATAAAAGCTAAAGATGAAAGAGGATCAAGTGTTTTGAAAACGATAAGAAAATGGGCAGAAGCTGCCGGCATATCCTTCCTTTCCATTTCTAACATGATGGAATTGTTCCTTATATTTATATGCAGGGCATTATTCATTTCTTTAGCGTTCAATAGAACCAAGGGAGCCATTCATAACTCACTGGGGACTGGAGAGAATAGGAACCAAAGCTGAAATACCAGCACTCTGATTTGTTCAATTGAAGGCTTAGCTTTTGGAAGCTTTTTCCATACGCTTCCTGCACTTTCAATCTCTGTTTAATACATCAGAAGGTCAGCACTGCACTGAACTGGCGAGATTCATTCCGACTGCTGTTTTGTGGAACATACTGAAGTTCCAGATATACGATTCCAAACCAATTGAATCAGAATTTTGCAGATTTTTTATCGGAATGTTTCGAATGTTTTAAATCCAATTTTCAAATTTTTCGATTTTCTAATATTCTATTTTTAAACTATTACATATTTTGATTTTAGATTTTAAAATTTTTCGAAACCAGGTTTCGAACCGAGACTCATCGCTGCTGTACATAAGTCTACATGGAGCCTATTACACAGGGAGAAAAACAGGGAAGACGCACACTGCAGAACCAATTTAAACTTTTATTTCACTTCAATCTTCTTACGTGCACGTGAGATGGTTGAAGTGAAATAAAAGTTTAAATTGGTTCTGCAGTGTGCGTCTTCCCTGTTTTTCTCCCTGGATTTGTCCATTTGGGTGTGGGAAACCCTTAGGTGGAGACGGCACCTGCTACCTGGACTACATTTCCCTATGTGCACAGGTAACCCGATCTGCAATTGTATAGCCTATTACACAGCTCAGATATCTAAGATCCAGGAACTTCCCAGAACTCCACATCCCCTATAGGGGCTGATGATAGGAAGGGCAATTAGTTGACTGTGCTATTAATCTGCAGAAAACAATCATGGTTGCTGCATGGACACATTTTATTGCATCAGCCTCCTAGTGCCTTATTGTGTATCCTGCACTGGATATAGGTCAGACTATTTATGTTTGTATTGTACGACAAAGGGTTAATGCGGAGTGTGGTTGCCGAAAGGGGGCATGCCGGGGAGGAGTAGAGAGAGACCTTCGGTCGGAGTTTGGGGTGGTCTCACGGGAGTGCAAGAGACCATCACAGAATTCGAGAACTTCTGCAAATTCTGGGAGGGTGGGATACATGAGTATAGCTTTATTATATTTTCCTTGTCTCTAAAATTTTGCTGCTTGAATAATGATCATCTTTATTGTAAATATGCATTTATAGTTAGTGTGTTTAAAGGACAACTATACTGTAAAAATTTACTTTTTTAAAATAAAAAGTATGTGGGGCAAGGAGGTAGAATTGATTATTCCCTCATCCCAATATAGTTTTGTTGAGGAGCTACAGCACATACAGTTTTTATCTGCCAAGTTATGGCCCTGGGCCTTCACTAAGTGTGTTAATTGATATGGTACACAAGATAAAAAGGACAATAAGTATGAAGTGCCTGTGATATGCTAATTGGGATTTTCCAGGGTACATAATTGCCACAGATTCTTGTACAATTCATTCTGAATTGAGAAATCCAGTCGGATGACTAGCGAAACGTCTTCAAGAACTAAACTTTAAGTCCAGTTGATCTAACTGAATTCAACAAATATGAAGATAATACTGTAAGGCTGGGTACACAGCAGCAGATATTTTTGGCCAACCGACCGATCCACGATCCAAAATATCTGCGGGTGTGAGGCTGTCAGCCGTGACCGACCTTGATCACCCATTCGTCTGGATCGGACGATGGGACTATTGGATGTGTTGGTAAATCACGATCGATCGTGTGGTTCCCTATGGGACTGCAATGATTGATCGCTACTATTGCTGCGACCGACAGACATTTGTCCCGGCCGAGCGCTCTCTCGTAGCGAGCACTCAGTCGGGACAAATAGTCCCTTCTTGTGCAACCAGCCTAAGTTTCCATTTGTGCAACTGTATGGCCACGGTCACTGTCTATGTGGTCAGTTGCACACCTGTCCTCAAACAAATGCCACTTACTGTTCATGTCTGCATCTTGGCTCCCATTGTTTTATTCCCCTTTCACACTGACACCAACTAGTCTTTTCACTTTCTGATATAGTATAGTATAGTATAGTATTTGAGGTTGAATAAAGACATATTTCCATCCAGTCCAACCCATCTAGTAATATCCTCATTTCCTGCCTAACTGTTGATCCAGAGAAGGCAAAATTCCTTCCTGACTCCAAGTGGCAATCGGAAATTTCCCTGGATCAACTCTACTTTATGTATCAATATCAGTAACTTGTAACATTCCTTGTTTGCAGAAACTTTTTTTTAAACTGACCAATGAACCTGCCATAACAACGTCCACTGGAAGACCATAGTTTTACCGTTCTCACAGTGAAAAACCCTTTCCGAACTTGAAGACTAAACTTATTTTCTTCCAGTCTTAAGAGATGTCCACATGACCTCTGACATGTTCTATTGGTGAACAATGCCCCAGATAGTTTATTGTATGGTGTTAATGTATTTCTACACAGTAATCATATCCCCACGCAAACGTCTTTTCTCTAGTGTACATAATTGCCACTTATCCAATCTCTCTTCATGCTCAAGCTCTCCCATTCCCTTTATTATTTTAGTCCCCCTTCTCTGAATCCTTTCCATTTCCAAGATGTTCTTTTGTACACAGGATTCCTAAATTGCACTGCATATTCCAAATGAAGCCTTACCAATGCTTTGTAAAAATGGAGAATAACATTTTTCTCCCTTGAATCCATACCTCTCTTTATACAAGACAATACCATGCTAGCTCTAGCTGTTGCTGCCTGGTACTGCTTGCTACCTTTAAGATTGTTATCCACCAAATCACTTTCCAACTGGTATTCACTTAACACAAAGCATAGTATAAGCAGCACAAGTCCAAAATGCATAACTATGTTTATCAACCTTGAATCTCATCTACCACTTAGCAGCACTTGTGACAACCTATCTAGATCCACCTGCAATGATTGCACATCCTTTGAAGTCGTCAGCAAACACAGAAACCTTGCTAACAATACCCACTACCAAATTATTAAAGGGTATCTCCACTGAAAATATAAAGTTTGGGCATTTAGTTTTATTGAAGAACGGGGGGTAAAGGATCTGTGTCTTACCCTAACGTTCTTCAATCATCAGGAGCCAGGAGAGAAGGTAAGGAACTTAACCAATCGCTCGCTCCCCCAGACGGACTCTTTCTTATATGCGCATGCACAAATGCAATGCACATGCGCATAGAAGATAGAAGTGGCTGCAACACAGAGCCCCGTGGCACCCTACTTAGAACTTTAGTCCATACTGATACACTGATGAAGCCCCATTAACAACTACTCTCTGTATTCTATCCATCAACCAACTTTCTATCCATGTACAAATATGCCACCCCAGACCAACAGACATTAGCTTATACATTAGTCACCTATGGGGGACTGTATCAAAAGCTTTAGCAAAATCCTAGTATACTACATTTACTGCTATGTCGGAGTCTAAATTCCTACTCAATTATAAAAGCCAAGCAAGTTAGTTTGACAAGATCTATTCCTCCTAAATCCATGTTGATTATTTCTTATAAGGTTAGTCCTTGAAACATACTCTAGAACATGTTCCCTTATTAAACTTTCCAGGATCTTCCCCACCACTAAAGTTAAACTTACAGGCCTGTAATTACCCGGTTGTGAACGACTACCCTTTTTGAATATTGGAATAACATCAGCTTATTTCCAATCCAGAGGCACACCACCGGACATGAGGGAATCTGCAAAAATAAGAAACAATGGCCTAGATAAAACTGAACTTAGCTCCCTAAAGGCTGGTACACACCATGCAATATTTCGGTATGATCGACGGTTAATCCAGTGTATCGGTCAAGGGTGTTCTGCGCATGCCCCAAACCTGGACAAAGATTCAGCTCGGATCAGAAGCCTCATAGACAGCTTGGACTCTTCAGTTTCCTGGACTTTGAAAAGGCATATCTTGGGATATGAGATGTAAGGTAAGGTTTATTTTAAACTACAGAATGGTGCCAATAGTGGGTTTAATTATAGTTTTGGGGGTGGACATGTCCTTTAACCTTATTTATTTGTTTCTGCACCATATCCTCAGTTAACCAAAGTGCAATTGCATCTTACTCTATGCTATCTGTACTTGGATCTTCTATAGTTCATACAGAGGCACCAGTAATCACTTTCTACAATCACCCATACAGACTATCAAATGCTTTTCAAGACTTAGAATAAACATTCATTGACATTAGAATAACATACCATGGTTGCTCTTCGAAGATTTAACAGGGTTATAGAGGTTCTTAGGTGGACGTGATGGCCCATTATCATGTATTCCTGAATTCAGACTTGTGCTATTGTTTCTTTCTGTGTGGCTCCCTGGAACTGACTGATGTCGCAGAATGTCCACAAGAGCTCTGGAAAAATCACAACAAAAAAATCACATAATCCAACTCAGCATGGTTTATAGAAAGCAAACTAGAATATGATTAGTTTCAAAATTAAATTAACCCCCAAAATATTAATATTTGGATAAGATAAAGCAAAGGAAACCTTTTGGACAGGAAGACAGCTCCTACTCTTCAGTTTCCTGGACTTTGCACAGACACTGCAGGGGAACCATAAGGAGCAGAGATATACGGTAAGGATTTATTTAAACTAAACAGTGGGGTCAGTAGTGGGTTAAATTTTAGTTTGGGGGTGACATGCCCTTTAAGTAACAGGTACCTACTATATAACCCACAGGCCTGCAAATGGTGTGGGTAGTGCTACCCAGGGGTACTTGGACACTGTAATGCTATATATATATATATATATAGTTATATGTGTTATTCATATCATATTTCACAATATATATATATTTATATATTTGGCTTTGCCTTACATTAAATTAACAGTTCTTGCACTTCTTTATTATATTTTGCTTTTGTGTGTCTTCTAGCAGGGTTGCCAGGTGACCATATTTGGATGGGATTGTCCCAACTGCAGTGACAAAACACTCACAGTCTCACAGTCAGGGCTTAAATCCCGTCCAAACACCGGCCCTGGCAGCCCCATCCCCAGAATGTCCACTCCCCCCTTATGCCCTAACCCCACCTCCAATCACAGCCCTGCCCTAGCCACACCTCCACCACACTATATCTAGACCCACACCCCTTACCGTGACATCACTGTCATGTCACCGCTCAGTCTACTCCCGCTCAGGGGCGGCTAAAATCTGGCAACCCTGATTCAAAGGTTGTTTATTGGTCCCACTAGCGGATAATATTTATATTCCCAAGGGTGGGTGGGGGCACGCCAAATCAGACAGAACTCTGCTGTCTCTTGGGGATGCAGTACGGTGTTGCGTCTCCAAGTGCCGCTATCTAAATAAACATATACATACAAAAACTTCCCTCTGCACTGATTGCTCGCCATAAAATCCTCGCCCCTTACTCCATTGCTGCAAACAGGTTAGCGTGGGTTAAGATGAAATTGCAGTATTGCATTACCCTGTTTGTCTTCCTCTGAAGAGCTGGACCGTGACAATGGATAGGGATGACAAGAGGCACATTTGTATGCTTGTGCTTCACCTTCTTCCTTCTCTGATTTATGACCCCTGACAGTCACGTAAAAGACTGTAAAAAGTCTCTAAAATAATCCGACAGTGAGCAATAAGATGTTTTAAAATATAAAACAGAGAGATTTATGTGTATGACAGTAAGTTTACCGTTGCCCATTATTTTAATAATGAGGTCAGAAAGGTTCCAACTGCTATCAATTTTCTCTGTGTATTTTATATGGCCCTTATACAGAATTGGGTGAGGGTTAGAGAAGAGGGGGATACAGCAAGGATGGGGATAAATAAAAGGGAAAGTTCAATGGAAAATATCCTTATTTTTAAAAATCTTAGGGGCATATTTATAAACGGCCGTTAACTTTCCGTCGCCGGGTTTCCCGCTGTCTTTGGAAAATCAGAATTACCGCGATTTATAAAACAGCAGCGGCAGAAAGTTAATATCGCAGCAATAAGGTTTCCGTCAAATTGCGGACATAGCATCAGTTACCGCTTACTTCTATTTATAAAAAACTGTATTCTCGCATTAAGTTTGGCCGTTTCAATTCGCCAACTCTGGGTTGGCGGAAACGGCCAAGCTTGCGAGATGGCAGGGGGGGTGAGAGGCTGGGTGTGCCGAGTTGCACAACCCCACCCCCCTCCACCTGGCGGCAGCTGCCACCCTTCCCTGCAGCCCCTCTCAACCACTAAAAATGCTAAGAGGGGCTGCTGGAAAGGTATTGTGCCGCCGGTGGTCGCATCTGTTGCCCACCCACTCTGGCCCCCCTGCAGAGGAGACCACCCACCGCACAACCCCTTTCCAGCAGCCCCTCCCAGCCCCCTGCCCTGTATGGGGGCACTGAGAAGTGCCTTTTGGGGATAAGGGGGTCCTGCAGCTCAAACCGGGACCCCCCTTCCCCGGCACTTATAAGTGCCATTGCGGCCCTTGAAACTGCCCTTGCAGCTCTGACAAGTGCCCTTTGGGGTTTAAGGGGTCTTGCGGCTTGAACCGGGTCCCCCCTTCCCCTTACAAGTGCCCTTGCCGCCCTGACAAGTGCCTTTGTTGGGGGTCCTGCAGCTCGAAACAGGACCCCCATTGGCTCTTAGAAGAGCCCTGCAGGACCCCCTAAGCCCCAAAATGCCCTTGTCAGGGCCACAAAGGCACTTATTAATGCTGTGGAAGGGGTGTCTTGGTTCGAGCTGCGGGACCCCTTAAGCCCCAAAGGGCTCTTGTCAAGGCCGCAAGGGCCCTTCCAAGGTAAGGGGGTACTGATTTGAGCAACGGGACCCCTTAAGCCCCAAAGGGCCCTTGTCAGGACCGCAAAGGCACTTATAAGTGCTGGGGAAGGGGTGTCCCGGTTCGAGTTGCAGGACCCCTTAAGCCCCAAAGGGCCCTTGTCAAGGCCACAAGGGCCCTTCCAAGGGTCAGGGAAGGGGGGTCCAGGGCTCTTAGAAGAGCCCTGCAGGACCCCCTAAGCCCCAAAATGCCCTTGTCAGGGCCACAAAGGCACTTATTAATGCTGTGGAAGGGGTGTCTCGGTTCGAGCTGCAGGGGACCCCTTAAGCCCCAAAGGGCTCTTGTCAAGGCCGCAAGGGCCCTTCCAAGGTACGGGGGGTACTGGTTTGAGCAACAAGATCCCTTAAGCCCCAAAGGGCCCTTGTCAGGACTGCAAAGGCACTTATAAGTGCTGGGGAAGGGGTGTCCCGGTTCGAGTTGCGGGACCCCTTAAGCCCCAAAGGGCCCTTGTCAAGGCCACAAGGGCCCTTCCAAGGGCCAGGGAAGGTGGGTCCCGGTTCGAGCTGGAAAACCCCCTAAACCCCAAAAGGCACTTATCAGTGCCCATGCTGGTGGCCCCCCCCCCGTGCAAGCGTACGGGGCAGGGGGCTTGGAGGGGCTGCTGGGAAGGGGTTGTGCGGTTGGTGGTCTCCGCCATGGGGGGAGACGAGGGCAGATCCGACCCATGGCACGATCCCTTTCCAGCCCCCTGCCCCGTATGTCGGGATTTGAGCCCTGTGCCGCGTTATTATACTTAGCGCATTGTGCTAAGTACATTATCACAGTGAAGAGAGCCCAATGATCGCCTTTTTAAATATGATGATAATAACGATTTTTCCATGCCGATGTGCGGCGGTAATTTAAGTCCAAAAATAACAGACTTTTATAAATATGCCCCTTAGTTTATATTATGCATTCTTGCTCCAGTACAAACGTTCACTATGGTCCTGCACAAATCCCTTCACGTTCCCAACAAAATATATTTAAGCTGGGTACACACGATTAGATATTTCGGTCTGATTGACCGATAGTTCAGTGTATCGGTCGATCGGACCGAAATTATCGCATCCGAATGCTTCCATGTCCGACCGACCGTTCGTCCGAACCGGACGAAAGGACGATCGGACATGGTGGAAAACCTGGTCCGATCGCGCAGTCCTCTATGGACCGCACGATCGGTCGCGGTAACTATCGGACGCGGCTGCTTTTGCTGTGACCGACAGTCCTTGTTCCTGGCCGACTGGTCGAAAGTATCGAGCGGTCGGTCAGGAGGAAAAATCGCTAGGTGTGTACCTAGCTTAAAACTCTTTCCTTTATTATCACATCTCAAAAAAGCTCCTCTCACATGAAGGGCAATAGGTTTGACGTGTTTCGGGTCACATGACCCTTACTCATAGACTCATGGGTGCCCTTGGCCATGTTTTATGTGGCCTTGTTTGAAAGCTGGCTCTGCACCTGGCTGTACACTCCTACAGACCCCCATGCTGGGCAGTTTTGTCCTTATGCCCCCCCATTTGCTCTGTTTGTATGTAGGAGTTGTATGCAAGTTGGTTGTTTGTAACCAGGGTATGCCTGTATTCCCACTTGCCAACAGTTTTGCAATCAATACATTTGCAGTCGGAGGGCATCTGATGGGTGCACCCGCTTGCCTCTTTGGGTTTGTGCTTATCTAAATGTGCAAGGCTATTTCACTGCTGGGTGGTTAAAAATGTACGGGTTATTTATCTGTTGTATTCAATTAGATCAACTGGACTTGAAGTTTAGTTCTTGAAGACGTTTCGCTAGTACACTGGCTTTCTCAATTCAGAATGACTTGTACAAGAATCTGTGGCAATTATGTACCCTGGTAAATCCAATTAGCATATCACAGCCAGGTGTTAAGGGCGTGATTGCATAGTGGCATTGTAGAATGCTGTTTTGACACCTTACTCTGGGCATTCCTATAACACCTCTAAGCCACTATGCAATCCCGCCCTTAACACCTGGCGTTAAACGCCCTTAACACCTGGCATTAAACCTAACCTTCTGTGAAAGCAAGCATAAAGAAGCAGAGGATCGCACTCCAATCAATTTAAGTCTTTATTGTGAACCACACACAAACACACGTTTCGGGGGAATAACGTGCCCCTCTTCACCTGAAGAAGGGGGCACGTTATTCCCCCGAACGTTGTGTGTTGATGTGTGGTTCACAATAAAGACTTAAAATTGATGGAGTGCGATCCTCTGCTTCTTTATGCTTGCTATAACAGTTATGGTTGAAGGAAAACCATTTGGGCATCTGCACCCAAAGTTTGGAAAAGAGTGCACCCCCAGTTGTATTACTTGCTGTATTAACCTTCTGTGAAGGAGATGTTCGCATTAAAACACAGTTGCCTGATTTACAGACCCGCAAATGCTAATTTAAACATTGTATCTTTTGCATTTGCATGTAATCCTTAAAGATATACAGTAAAATATCTGCAGTTACTGCCCCCTCCCCTAGATCAGCAAGCCCAGACATGCTCAGTTTTATTCACTAATGAGGAAAGAGGAATAATGTCTTTATTCAACCTCCAAAACTATGTATGTATGTAACATATTAAGCTAGTTTCCATGTTTATATACAGTATAACTTTCTTATTCCTGGTATTTTTGAGTATATTAATTATAGATGACAGTTTTGAGAAAGAAAAGCTTTAAATTAACCTTGAAAATGTCTTTTGACATTTACCTGGGCACATGAATTTCTCTCCCCTGTGGGCGCCGAGAGGCCTTGTTAAAGGCAAACTTCGCTCCAATGCCAACAGCTAAGGTGAAACTTATTACACCGCAGATGACGTAAACGGTGCTGTTGGTCTGGTCTGAATGTTCATTATCATTCTGTTTACTATTTGCACTGGTGGTAATAGACTGGGTTGTATACGCCCACTCAGGCGTGTTATAGTTGCTACACTTTTCCTGGTCCAGGCGCTTGTGCCGATGCTCACAACAGAAACGGTAGTGGCAAGTCCCACAGCAATAACGGAACGTACCCGTGGTACAGTTAAAGGTGGTATCAAACTGCCCCATCACGTCAAAGTAACCATGGCACATGTCTGGCACAGACTGGCTTTTTCCTGAAGAAGCATTCTGTGAAGCCGGTGGGCGTTTAATATGTGCAAGCAGCATTGGCAGTGCCTGTGTCTGGTTTCCTTGTTTTCGTGTCTGCACAGCACCGACACAGAGCACTGAGTGCACACTAAAGACATCTAGAGTGACACTGACTAACAGTGTCAGCAGATGATACATGGCAGTCCAGGTCAGTAGCAATCAGGGGCAGTAATGAATCTCGCCTTTTTAGATGGATGGAAGAAGAAAGGTTTTAGTCCCTTATGGTTTGACTTTGGTGCTTTGGCCACCTTCACAATTCTGCTGTCTTCTAATGAGGAGCAGTGAAGGGCATTAATGTGGACGTCTCCTTCCTCTCTTATTGTTTTTTTTAACAGTTCTTACAAAAATGTGTCTTTAATACAAAAAATGTTGGCTCCCAGAAAAATCTAGAAAGGGAAAAACAAAATGATGTTAAATTAGATATCACTAAACACAAGTAACTCAAACCACAATGCCCCTGTACAGAGAATTGTTATACATTATTATACTGTGATTCAGAAGGAGCTGAATAGATGAAGTTTGGATATAGCAGAGTTCTATCAATCTACATTTCAAGCCCCATGTTTGTAGGGAGAGAGGCAGTTGATATTTTGCATGTCACTTCCTACTTTTTGCATGCCTCACTTCCTACTTTTTAACCATAAGAAAAGATGTCACCAACCAAAATATCATAACATGAGGCTTTCAGTTCCAAAATATTTCCCCCTTGGCAGTTAAAGAGTTGACTTTAACGCACTTAAGCCATGGTAACCCCTTATTCATACCATTTTACACCCACCCCACCATCAAAATGACTAATACCAATGTGTGACTTGCATGTTATAGTCAGCCTGACCCCAACTTGCCCCTGACCTGCCTTTCTTCTACAGCTCAGTGGGAAGCAGGACCCAAACATGAAAGTAAGTTTTGCAAATGGTTCCCAAAAATTCCCATATTTTTGCAGTAAAACCACACAAGACAAATAATTAATTCATCATAAAAATATCGATACTGAAAAAGTTTAGATTTTTGGAAATTCCAAAAATTCCGCTGGGTTGACTGATTTTTGAAACCGTCAGTTCTGAAATTAAACCAGGTTCGTTTTGAAACCGCGACTCTCTCTGTTCCTGTATAGGAATGTTTCTGGCCCATAGACGTCTGTGTCAAATGGTGGGAGATCAACATGAGCAGTACAAAATGTTCCTTAATCAATTCTTGACCATATTTCTGCTGGCTTATAATTTGCATGATACTGCAAATGATAGAAGATCAATATGGGGGTCATTAATTATTATTTGCAATAGTGCCATACATCCTTGTGTGCATGGTAGCTTAAGGGGAGGACTGGGATCTTCTGGCCTGGGGGGCAGATACAACCAAAGCGCCCTTTAACGGTAAATCACAAGGTCACACACCTTGTTTAAGTTGCACCCATTTTTAAGACCACTATTCCCATTTAACATTGTTGCCTGCAACATTTTTAAGTGTGTGGTGTAGTTATAGGACAATGATAGTCCTAAAATCCCCCCCCTCCCCCTTACAAGTATCCGGGTGAGGACCTTAATTGCTAAGTCCTCACCCCTGGGCACACTTTCTAAGTTGCTATACTTATCCAAAGTTTTCTTTGTTCCTAATGAACTGGAGGGCTGACTATTACCGGCTAATGAACGGTAGTTCTAACTAACACCAGCTAATGAACTGGGGTTCTGGCAAATACTGAATAATAAACTGGGGGGGCTGACTAACACTGGCTAATGAACTGGAGGGCTCACGACACTGCTAATAAAATAGAGGGCTGGCTTATACTGGCTTACAATATGAAGGGCTGACAATACTGGCTAATGAACTAGAGGGCTGACTGGTAAATAGAGATGGCCAAAACTACATAGTTTTGTTCCGTTTTTGGATTCCCGAATCTCAGGAAAATCCCGAAGATTTTTGAATGTACCTTGCTATTTTCAATAATTTTCAAAAATACCTTTGAACGTTTGAAAATCCTTGAAAATACGATCGGAGACCACTTTCGGGTTTTCTGAACGTATTTTCGAATGTTCGATTTTCGAAAATACGATTGGATAATCAAATGTGGTCTCCGATTGTATTTTCGAGGATTTTCGAACGTTCGAAGATATTTTTGAAAATTTTTGAAAATAGCTCCGTACATTCGAAAATCTTTCAAAATTTGATTCGGACGGATCTTTCAGATTTCGGAACTGAGGGATTCTGTGTCGGACCCGGGTTCATGTTAGACCCGGATCCCATCTCTACTGGTAAACTATCAGAAGGAGGAGTTTCCTGTACCTTGCACAAGTTAAAGCTAGCTGTGCGCCTTTCAAGCACGTAACTTTCTAATCGTTTCTGTGGCAGCCCAAATTTTATAATGGAGAACAGCCCCTCAGCCTACTGGGCCAGTCCTCCCCTGCATTAATTTGACTCATACCAGGACATAAATAATGACTATTCAAGAAGCCACAGAAAATGTCTGACTATTGTGATACCAACCATTCTATCACTCATAATAAAGTCCTTTTATGTCCACCACCAGGTGCCATTGGAGTACAAATCAAGATGATGCAGATATATTATAGAATAATGATGTGTATCTCTCAGCATTGGTCACTGGTTTTCCAATCAGCACTTTATATGACCATGAACCAAAATAGCAAGCTCCCATTTTTTGCTTTAAGGAAAGTGTCTTTTCCTTTGTTTGATGACTTCATTATAATAAGAATGAAACCAGGGCTAAACGTACTTTATTCCATAAGGTAATTATTAATAATTAGAGCTATTGAATGACTTTTAAACTCCCAAAGATGGAAACAGTATGATAGGACATAATTTTCTCGTAACAGTGAAATTTATATAAACTTTGAGAGAATATCACTGTCATGTACACAGTTAGGAGGCGTATTTCCCTGCTATACTCATTATAAAAGCATTAATTAAATGTTATTTACTAAGGACTGGTAGTGACAATGCAGTAGGGTTTGGATATGTAGAATTTAGAATATGGTGTCACTGAGGACACCCTAATCATTGGGGCTTTTGTCTTTTCATGGTTTTTATCTGACCCTTAAGGTGGCCATATACTACCGAAGGTTATTGTGATTGTAACACCGACCGATACTTTGATATACGGGTGTACAATGTTTATTGTACGTAGATGTACTGCACCATACCATCATTAGGTGATTGTCTAATGTCATCTATTGTGAGATTAAATTATATTTACATTTAATGGAAACTTCAGTAAATACTTCGATCATTTAACCAAACGACATTCCCGATTGTAATTATGATCATTTTTACGATCCAATATCTCATTATAAGATTGGGAAACCGTACAATGTTTGGGCCAATCAATGGAAATGTCTACTTGCATGTCGGATTGATAGTAATATCGGCCCAGTGTATGGCCACTTTCACACAAATACATTTTTTGGCAGATTCAGTTACTGTAATCCAATCTGGCAGAAATCATCCAACTTGTCATCCCACTGGGGGGCCCTGGGGCAAGTGGGGGAGGGGCCACAGGACCCACTAATGTGTGGAGCCAGAGTCCATGAGTGGGAGGGGCCACAGGGGGCTGCAAGGGGAGGGGACACAGGGCCCACGATTGGGAAGGGCTAGCAAGTGGGAGGCATTAAAAAAAGCAGTGCTGTGAGCTGTGCTGTTCTCCCCACCCCCTCCTACCCTTCAGTCATGCACTGAGCATGTGCCAACCGCAGATTAGAGGAGGAAATAGTATTTCTGACCGCAGATTCAGAACCTCCCACCCCTTAACTTTCTGATCAGTGATTTCTTCATATTTTGGGCTGTGCAGCACGTAGAGAGGTGGTTGATGGCTCGTTTTAAAGGTATGGACCTGTCCTTTCATTTCAAGTAGATTTGGCTGTAAAATCTTCTCTCACTGGCTTTAAAGTGGTAGGGAGACTGGTCAGACACTAAATCATTGTCTTTTTAACAAGGTTATAAACTATAACAGGTAGGAGCAAGGACTGTGGTTGTTTCATAAGGATAGTTATCCGCCAGGGCCTATTCAATGAGCTTGAATAAGTCTTCAGTGTAAAAGAGCGTACCACTTTATTGTCTACTGTAACTTGGTTTCTTCATCTGATAATGAAGTGAAGTATACCTTTATTCTGTCCATACACCAGTTAGACATTTAATAGATTTGACATGCAATCTTTTTGGATGTCTGAAGACAGATTTCATCTGCAGTTGGTGTAACTGTTAATGTTCCAGCGTTACTATGACATTCCCTGCTTTGCACATTCATTTTGCGATTGGAATTCGAAGATCGAGCCAGGTGCTTCTTCTAATGTTGCATGGAAGTTGAGAGGAATGGAATGGAATGTCGGAAGGTGATTTCCATGTGTATGGGCAGAATAAGTTTAACTTCTGTTCTCTGGTTATCTCCAATTCTGAGTTTGGCAAGTGCACCTGACATAGTTTAGCCTCTTACTGGGTCCTTTCATTATTTGGGCAAATGATGTAATAGAGGTAATAAAGGAGTACCAGAAACACTGATAGTTTTAGGGCATCGTTTAACCACCATAGTTGGACCCAGGAAAGTTCAGGGGGTCAGTTACTGCAGAAGCAGCAGAAATATGGTGCATGTTTGTCTTTGGAAGCAGTTCCTAACCATACACACACCTGTGTGAAATATGTAACCGTTTTACTTCCTTGAAAAGTCTGGTGTCCCTGTTCCCCTGAGGTAATGACCAAAGTAGCTTCCGCCTGTCTGATCTTTGTTTAGCTCTAGTCGGGTTTTGAGAAGATGCCTTGCACCCAGGGGTGGAATTAACACCCCAGAGCCTGTAGGCACAAAAAGCTTGGTGCCCTTAGCCCCACCCCTAAACACAAACCACACACCCAAACCCCCCAAAAATAAACTGTATAGGGGGTTGAGGGGTGGGGGGAGTTTGACAGCCACCCCTTAAAACACAGGCACCCCTAGGTATGTACCTACTTTGTCTAATGGTCAATCCGGGCCTGCTTGCACCTTCACAGCCTCCTCTCATTATAAGCACTGACATTCGCAAGTTTGGCTTTGCTATTTGCTCTCCAGAAATAATATTCTGAAGTTAGATTATTTTTCCATGCCATTTCCCCCCTTCTCCAAACTACAATGGAACTCAATGTGCGACCTTCGTCAGTTTGAAGAAACATAATGCAGGCACAGTGAGATCTCCATGATACGTCTTCTCCCTGCAGTTAACTCATTATATTTAATGTATTTTAATATGATAAAGGGGCTGGTGTGAACGGAACAGAAGAAAAATTCCAACACTGGAAAAAATTATATTTCTCTCTGTTCAGCACATTGGTTCGAAATATTTATGGGCAAAGGAAAACGAAGCAGTGAAATGGCAGCAATATATTTCTACAGGGGATTTTCAAAGGGATCTACTGTAAGTCCCATGGAGTTGAATCACTGACCAGTGACCACTGACAGTTTATATTAGAAATGTCTATTTGTGGCCATACCCGGATCATTATTATCGGCCATGTCAATCGCACAATACGGGCACCATAAATGGGGTGATTATCAGCCGATAATGGGTATTGACCAATAATATTACATAACATGGGCACCATAACATGTAGAATTCAGGTGCTGTTAAACCAGAAGTGCTAATATATCTAGAAATCTAATTGACCCCACCGGCCCCCAACTACTAGCATACAATTTAAATATGGCTGTTTAGGGCCATTGGACATCCCTTCCACCTAACTAAGGCCTGCATCGTGCCCCAGAGTTTTAAATAAAATCATTACCCTCAAACTCATTAATCCCAATGCAAGAGCACAGAAAGGTGCTTAAAAGGGAACCCCCATTACCTCGTGTACCTGGGTGTGGACTTAAAACAATACATATTCACCCATGGGAGCCATATTAATTGTTACATGAAATTACAGCTCTGCTTTAGCCTGGTCAAGTCCCCTTCTTTAGGCAGACAGGCCAACCTTTGGGTATTTGTGATCTGCATGGGAGCTGTACTTTCAGATAATATTTTTAATTTCTTACACCCAGGGAGGACCTGGGTCACCCTGGCAACATGAGAAAATAGCCCATAATCACCTCTGTGTGTTATATATTTCAGGAAATGCATGGTGGGAAGCAATGCCCCCAGCTTTGTAAATTAAGCTTTGGTCTGGTAAACACCATCTGTAAGTCACACAGTTCGGATTTACTGCTCATTGTTTACTTGCCTGTTCACACTATTGTAAAATGTGACCAGATCTGATTTCTGTGTTTGTGGTCCTAAAGTGCCCCTCATGGGGACAAGGACCAAACAAACATCACTAGTAGAAATGGGATCCGGGTCCGAGTCGAACCTGGATCCCCTCGGTTCCAAAATCCAAGCATTCCATCCAAGACCGGACGGATCGTTAGGATTCCGGAACTTCGAAGGGTTACCAAATGTATGAGGTTATTTTTGGTAACCCTCGAAAATAACTTTGAACGTTCAATAATCCTCGAATATATGATTGGAAACTTGAAAGTAAGTTCCGTTTTCGGATCTTCGGGTTTTTCCCAAGTTCAAAAAAGGAACGTAACTTCCGGGTTCCGGCCATCTCTAATCACTAGAGGTTGATTCCTTTACAGGGAGTGAACATGGAGGTTGCCAAAATTATTTATTCCTGTATATTTAGGATGAATTCATTTCTCTGCATTAATCTTGGCTACCAATGTCCAAAGGAAGCTGGAAATGTTGCCATTGCTGAGGATGACTGAAACTGCCAAGTTCTGTAAGTTAGTAGGTAAATGCTAATAGGCCAATGTATTTGATAGAGACATAGCTGGAATGATAATAAGTAACTTACTCAACTGACATCACTGGGGGCGCTATTTCCATGCCTGTAAGAAACATCACAGCAGAAATGCTCTGTAACATGTTTCTATTGGTTTATTTTAGAGAAAAGCAAGACATTCCTTATACAAATAGAAAAGATTTTCTATTAAAGCAACATTATCCATTCTGAATATGTATTTGTATTTACACCGGAATAATATGCATGATCAGCATTGTTATCTGCTTTCAAAACGTCCAGATGTAAAAACAAACATAATCAGGGGTATGTAACTATTGTGCTAACTATATATCAGTCCTTTGATACTCCAGCAGATGTACAGGATAAAGTATAACTATTACTCTGCATCCCTTGCGCAGAATAGAAAATGCATTACGCGGGACAAATCTGTTCACTATTAGAGCAGCAGCATAGCACACACAAAGCATATGGGATATAAAATGTAATTGCTGATGTTTCTATCTACATAAAGTAACCAACAATGGCCACAGAAATTTCCAACCACTACACCAGTGTTTCTCCACCCTATGATCCTTGAAACAATTTTCATGTCTCTGGGAACAGCTCCATAAAATAAATTAATATTCCATTCCTTGGGCCTACACCCCACGGGTGTGATTTTGCCGCATTTTGCGTTGTGTTTGCCATCCGCATAGACATTTAATTTATAATGATAATAAAATAATAATTTCTAATGTCATAATGTAAAAGGTAGGCCCCACAATCCAGTGCATGCGATCACCATTCTTGGTCAGTTCCTGTCGAAGTCACAATACCAGTCTGTGAAAGCGGACAGAAAGGGACACAAACCAACGGGACAATTTTCTTTTTACCCATAATCCCCATGGGAAAAGCAAGTGCAAATGAATGTAAAAGCAGATACAAGTGGTCACAAAGGTATTGCCAAAGTGCGCAGCTTTTTTGTGCATTGCTGTGGGGCCTTGGCCTAATTCTAAATATATCTATCAATTCATCACAATGGTGGATCTATACAGTTCCTGACACTCTCTCTTGAGAAAACCCTAGCAACCTCTCAGGAACCTTAGGGGTTACCAGACCCCGGGTTAAGAAACTCGGCCCTACATTGTCAAGGTAAAATGGCTAAATGCTGTGCCATGGATATTAGTCCAGAGAGGATGTGAGGGAAACCCATTGGAATTTTTTTAAGTGTTTATGGACTTCACCTTACAAATAAGTTATAAGGGAGCTACAACTACTGTATTTAATCTGCACACAGAACACTGAACAGACTCGTTACAATACGGAGGTTTCCATAACAACTTAACCTGTCAGTTCTTATGTTTTTTATGAGTGATGAATAACAGCTTCTATATTTATCAGCTTTTTTTTATTAGATATGGGTATGGCAAATGGTCACACCACACAATTGACTTAAAGTAAACACCCATTTGGATATGGACCTACTGGCATTTCAACTCTCGCACTTCATATTAAAGGGAACTATAGTGTATTACGTACTACCCTCTCCAAATAGTACCCAGGGTGAGGATCTAATCCAATTGGTCCTCATCACTGGGGTTGCCGTGGATCCTGATATCGTTCCTCAAAAGTGTGACTTGTAGTGCCAGTCTGGCCCTGCCTCCACATACAGTCACACATATTGGTTGATTGGGCCAAAAAATCGGTACCGCTTTTGACCGCCGCCATAACTAATGTCGATCGTCCGGATCAGACGAAAGGACGATCGGACATGTCAGTAAATTACGGTCTATCGTGCTGTTCCCTATGGGAGCGCACGATTGGCCACACGAACTGTCGGCCGCGGTGCTTGTAGCGAGCGCTCAGTCGGGACAATTAGTCCCTTCGTGTGTACCCAGACTTAGAAGTGGGTATTGAGAGCAAGGTCTCTGTTTGCCAATGACAAAACACTAGAGCTTTGGAAACTTCAAATGAACCTACAGTAGATTGTCAAAATGGGCTGCAAAGTGGCAAATGATATTCAATGTTGATTAATGTAAGGTAATGCCTTACCGTATATACTCGAGTATAAACCGACCGAGTATAAACCGAGGCACCTACTTTTACCTTTATAAAGGAGTAAAAGTAATTGACTCGAGTATAAACCGAGGGTAGAAAATAGCACCACAACTGCCTTCTAATTCTGTATTGTTTTGAGGCTTTACTTGCCCTTTAAATGGCAAGAAGTCCCATACAGTAATAGCCCTACTGTATTTGGCTATTACTGTATGGAAATTATTCTGTCCATTTAAAAGGCAACTAAAGCCTCATTCCTTGGCACTCCAGATGTTTGGAAACTACAACTCCCAGCATGCTTTAGTTGCTGGAAGTTGTAGTTTCCAAACATCTGCAGTGCCAAGGAATTGTCACTGCAGGAATTAGTGTACTATAGTACATATAGCTTTATTCACTTGGCCAGTGATGTTAAATTGTGGCCCTCCAGACAGACTCACCTAGTTTTCCACCATCCCATTAGTAATTGGAGAATGTCAATTTAGATGATCAGTTCTCCTCCTGTGTGAACCTTCCCCAGTGACAGCCAGTCCGGCACTATATGGCCATTAGGGACTATACCTAACACACCAGTATGAGCTGCACCAACACACCTTTAGCTTTGTAACCTTCCGCATCACAAACCCATTCACTGATCGATATCCTGCTGCTGGCCAGGTAACATATGGTTGCCTTGCAACGCCGTGCATGTTGACGGCAGTCGACAAGAGTCTCTAGTTAATTGGCGGTTTGTAAGACCAATGGAATGAGCGCAAAAGTTTACAGGAGGCGTGGTTTGTAGTAACACAGTCGCTTCCAGGCTCCAGTCCCCGGGGGGTGCCTGCAGTGGCACCGAATAGTGACGTCAGTCAGCAGAGGACGCCGGAGCAGGTAAGTCTTTGACTCGAGTATAAACCGAGTCTCAATTTTCAGGCTATTATTTTAGCCTGAAAATCTCGGTTTATACTCAAGTATATACGGTAACCTTTTCTCAACATTTTTATCTGTGGGGAACATAATATCTCAGAGATCCCTTAAATAAAAACATTATTGCTTGTTTTTATTTCTCTCTCAGACATCAATACAACAAACACATAATTCATACAAATATAGAACATTGATAAATATAAAGAAAAATATATCTGTATTCATCTCAATGGTGTATCCATCCAGTTTCTGTCACAATCCCTTGACCCCCACATGCAACCTCTGAAACGCTGCTTTAGGGGTTTATAATTTTTGTGCCACCTACATCATAAATGGCTCTGTGCTAAGTGAATCTCTCTTAGTAAAATATTTGGAGGTTCTATTAGATAACAGACTTAGCTGACATCAATGCTAGAGCTAGCAAGATATTGTCCTGTATAAAGAGGTATAGATTCAAGGGCGATAATAAATATTATTCTCCCTGTTTCTAAAGCACTGGTAAGGCCTCATTTGTAATATACAGCACACTTTTGGAAACCTGTATAAATAAAGAGACATCATAGAAATGGAAAGAGTTCAGAGAATAGCAACTAAATTAAAGGGGAAGTTCAGTGCCAATACATGTACTTTTCAGAAAAAAAGAGCAGTATTTTTCCATCCCAATGACCTTAATCTGCCCATTCAGCATTGTGTCTGTGTATAAATAAATGCAACGGAAATACTGACTTCCTGTTTGCAGGACCCCTAGTAGAGACCGTTATGGTTTTGCCCTTGACCCAGCGCCTGGGTTGATTCAGTTGCTCAGTAGATATCTGAGCATCTTTGACCCATCCAACAGCCAATCAGTAGAAATAACTGTTAGGAACATTCCAAGGAAGTGGTGCATCCTGGGAAGAAGAAGGACCGTTAGAACCTGAAATGTCAGATCTCTAATGTCAACATCAGGGAACAGCATGAAATCAACAGATTTTTCAAAATGGAAGAGAATAAGTAGAAAAACTAAGAAGACATTACACAAACTAACAATTTAACAAATATTGATAATTTCCACTGAACTGTCCCTTTAATAATAATTACAACTTTAAATATATTAATGGACCATACAATAAATTCTCTTGTGCATTGTTGTTCACCAATAGGTCATATCAGAGAACTTGTAGGCATTGAACATGCAATCCACTGGGAAGGACCACCAACAATGCCAGATTGAGCACCCACATACATGGAATTTTCAGCCATAACGTACATTCGTTGGCCGCTTGTTCGTTGCAGGATGGGTGCAAATTTTTCTTGCACAAAGGCCATTGATCTGTTTTTTTTGTTTTTTTTAAAACCTTCCTATTAATATCAGTGCATGTGTGGACATATTAAGGACCAACTTAGCATTTAGGAGATCACAAACCGAAAAGAATTTTGCACCTCATTATTATCTTAGTTAACTTTTCCTACTTCTTTTCCTATTTGAATAATCTTTACATGTGCACACAACCACACACACACACACTTTTTTCTTGGCTACAGTTTTTAACTTTTATTATAGCATTTGGTTCACCAGGGGGGTGGTGATGCTGATGTATAAGGAGACGTTAATTCTACTTTAAATGACAGAACCACATAATAGGTTGGGCCTAATTAAGTCCAAATAATACATTTAATCAACGTAACACTACTTTTTCCTTTCAAACCAACTCCCACCTCTGTTTTCCTAAATTATTAGAATGTTCCATCTTGACTAAATGCCTTAATCACTGCAACTAATACTTTCTACTTGCCAGTTACCAATTGCTTCATAGCAGTCTGTTATTTGCTGATATATATCCTGGGGGTGCTAAATCATTCACTACACTGTTCTCCATCATTTGCTTTATTGTGTTGGTTTGTGCAGCGGGGATGTAAGTTAAGAAGCTCTGCTGTCACAGCACATGATACACTCCACACTCCTCTACCAGCACATTAACTCCTCCACAGGACAATAGACTTATCAGTGAAACAAGAGGAAGTAACAATATGTGCTGGAACCAGAATGCAAATTCATTAGCAGTTTTCGAATGTTTACAGCAAGTTCTTAAATGTTCTTTATGTCATGCAAACAGCTGGGACTGCAATTTTCCCCCCTTTATCTTGGTGACAATTTATTGCAAATTATTTGTTTGCTGTGGCACATGTTGATCACTATCAGGGCGATGCTAAATCGGGCATTATCGGGCCAAATTAGTGTAAATACTACAGTATCCAAAAGGTATAACACTTGGTCTCCGCACATCCCTTTAAATGGTATATGGTGCTGGGTGCTACTATAAGGCCATAGCCACTGACCACTTAATCATGCATAGTAGAAACAAGTATATAGCGCACTCCAGTCTTTAACAAAATCCAGTGTATTAATTCACACATGTAACGTTTCGGTACCCGTGTGGTACCGAAACCCGTGTGGTACCTTCTTCAGACATGTTGTCTGAAGAAGGTACCACACGGGTACCGAAACGTTACATGTGTGAATAAGTACACTGGATTTTGTTAAAGACTGGAGTGCGCTATATACTTGTTTCTACTATGCATAAATACTACAGTACTCCACTTGATGTATTATTGGGTTAGAGCGCCATTCCCCATTCTTTTCTATTTAATATAAGCTTAGTTACGCCTAATGAATGGAGGCACAAACCACGAGTCTTAGCGGACCAGGAAGTCGGGTAAGTAACAAGTTATAACATCACCCTTATATTTTTTTTTATAGGGGAAAGCACAATGACAAAGATACATTTAGCATGGGCAGGCCCATAGTAGGTATACGGTAATTAAAGGCACAGTTCCCATGTCCTATTTGATTCAAGGATCCTTCCAATTATTAGGAAGGAATTTTTCCCTGCTCTGGGATTTTGTTTTTGCCTTTTCAGGAACAACTATTTATTTGGAAGGCATTATGGGTAAGGTAAAAAAAAAAAAAGAACTAGATGGGCAAATGTCTTTATTCAATCTCCACAACTATGTTACTAAGACAGGTTGACATCCCTAATTTACACCATATTCCAGCTTTCCGGGCTTTCTTATACTCCTACAATGACTGCAGAAGGCAAACTTCAAACATTAAGTCATGTTTATTATGTATATTAAATTTCCAAATGACAGATCAGTGCAGTTCGAATGCAGCAGAAAAACTACTTTAATGCAGATTCAATGAAACACCTATTAAGTTCAGAATCCTGTTAATTATAAGAAATTGCTATAGCTTGGGCTGCCTTATCTATATAATGCTTAGATCTCCCACCCAGACAGTTTCATGTATGTAAAACAAACTACATAAACAGGACTTTAATAGTGAGGAGTCCCAGAGGTGCTCAGGGCTTGGCACAGTTTGCCAAATGAGCGCGCTCCCTGATATACAAAATGCATTAAGCATATTGGTATTGCCAGTTTCTGCCGAGACGTCAGATCAATGATTTCACAAAGTGAAGCTTGGCAATGCTGTAGAGGGAATGCTAATGTTGTTCTGTTACAGTGTGTCCTAATGTGTACCCTAAGGAAGCGTAAACTGAATTAACCCTGACTGCTCTATACAGCGTTGCGGTTGCAGTTAATTAATACACACACAGTCTTGTAGAAAACTGTCTGTACATGTGCTATTAATGTAGTGACAAGCATGGGATGATTGTGGCAGATGATGGAATAACACACCTACCGCTATTGCTATTCCAGTATATGGATATGTATGGAGAATTTGCTGTATAAGGGCTAGGCCCCATTACTGTGCTCTGGCCCGTTTTCACAATGCACGCGTTCACCATTTTTGCATGGATCTCATGCGTTACACTATTAACCAAGTGCAGTGTGCACGGAAATGTATTTGCCACATTTTCTGCTTTGCAGTGGGGCCTTAGCCTTAAAGGGACAGTTCAGTGGAAATTATCAATATTTGTTAAATTGTTAGTTTGTGTAATGCCTTCTTAGTTATTCTACATATTCTCTCCCATATTGAAAAATCAGTTGATTTCATCCCCTTTGCTGTTCCCTGCTGTTGACATTAGTGAGCTGCCATTTCAGGTTCTAACGGTCCTTCTTCTTCCCAGGATGCACCACATCCTTGGAATGTTTCTAACAGTAATTTCTACTGATTGGCTGTTGGATGGGTCAAAGATGCTCAAATCTCTACTGAGCAACTGAATCAACCCAGCCGCTGGGTCAAGGGCAAAACCATAACGGTCTCTACTAGAGGTCCTGCAAACAGGAAGTCAGTATTTCGGTTGCATTTATTTATACAAAGACACAATGCTGGATAGGCAGGTTAAAGTCATTGGGATGGAAAAATACTGCTCTTTTTTCTTAAAACCATATGTATTTGAACTGAACTTTACCCTTTAACATTAGTAATGGGTCAGTGTTTGAATGGATGATAGCACCACCTTTCCTTTCCTTTAGATCCTATAATAAAAGGGACTGCAAGCAGAATTAGTTTCCTTTGATTGGTTACCCAAGGTTTTGGCAGAAATATAATAACCATCATCCTCAGTCGGATAATGAATTTAGTGTAGCCGGTTGCCTAGCAATGGTAGGAATTGCATTTGTGCTAGAGGGACAGAACATGCAGTATATCTAGTGTTTTGGCCCTTTGTTTAACTGAACTTCCTCCTTCTGCAGATTCTATACAGTATAATAAATATTATATGACATATAACCGGATCATTATTTTGGGTTGGGGCATTAAAATGAACAAGCCAGAATTGTTTCACTATTGTGCGAAATAGTCAAAGCGGCTTTAATGTCTGCGTCGATATTTTACAGTTGTGAACCGGTAAAGTACTGTTAACGTCTGTTTTCCTTTTGGACTTTAGACCTATAGACTATAACAGTGAGGAAAGTATAGGTAGGTATATTAGAAGATAGAGATTTACCTGGGGGGGACTTAGCAGTTTGGGCCCTCACCCCTGGTTACTTTTAAGGGAAAGGAGTGTTCTTTCTAGGGCTATAATTGTCCTTTAATTCATGTTATTAATTTTGTTTGGTTTTGGGGTGTGTGTGACCTATTTATTGTGTAAGCAGGATAAGGATTTGTAAGGCTGGGTACACAGACCTCGATCGTCTGGATCGGACATGTCATGTAAATCCCGATCGATCGTACGGTTCCCTATCAATCCTAAAATCAATCCTTCGAACTTTCGGCCGCGGCCACTATTGCCGCGACTGACGGACATTTGTCCCGAGCGCTCGTAGCAAGTGCTCAGTTGGTACAAATAGTCCGTTCGTGTGTACCCAGCCCAAGCCCCAAATGCATCACCAATATTTATCAACATTAAATCTCATCTTGCACTTTGCTGCCATTTCACAAGCTAAATCAGATTGGTACAATGGCACATTCTATGCAGGTTTCAACAAACACAGAAAGGCTTACTTAACCTGTAAAAACCAATCAGCTTTTTAACTTTTTAAAGTAGACCAAAAAAAGGGAATCGGGTTGGTTGCTGCAGATTAGAGCATGGGCAAAATTGTGCACCTCGTATTAAAAAGCACCAGAGACTCGACTTTAAATAGCCATTAAGTCATTGATTAAATATGAACAGGTTTCCTATACCTATACGTTTTTTTTCCTGAACAGTGACAGTTTAAAAATTGCGGTTTTCCTGTATTGCTTTCACGCGTGTGTGACTGGTGACTGCCTACGTTTTAAAAACATGCCGGAGCGCACACAGTCAACTAAAATCTTTCCTTACATGATGTAAATGAGATGACAAATGCAAGAATATCTCCCCATCACTGCATATTTTAACATTAGTATGGATAAAGATTAAATGCAAACCACAAAACGAGGACTCGAGTGGATCCGTACAAAATAAAACGCGGTTTTGATGACTTTCACTGTTCAGCACACAGGACAATGCCAAGTAGTACGCTATTCTATTTCACCCTGCTGCTTGCTATCATGCGATTCCGTAACAGTCCCAAGCAGCGCTCAGTGCCGTATAATGAAATCCTTGCTGCGGATTTCGTATTAATCTTCTATCCATTCCTTAAGCATTAATTCACAATTCTGCTTTCACACATTTTCCTATTTTCTCACATTTTTGAAGACGAATCCTTAGCCGTTTTCTTGAGACTTGATAAATAATTTAGAAAATATTAGGCTGGTGGTATATCACAGCAAGCTCCAACTGCATTCATTTTCATGTCTCTGCCTGCTGCTTTATTCCACATAAACTAATGGTTTCCATATTTTATTTATAAAGGCCCACTTTAAAAGGATGGTATTTAACTGTATGGAGCATAGAGATTTTGGGTTTGTGTATTTATTTACATGCAGAGTGGCACCAAGGCAGTAACCCTTTATTTACTAGACATTTGCTTTCATTCGTCCACCTTCTCAAGGTCAATTTAAACCACAGGGTCTTATTCAATGAGAAGTGCAACATTTTGCCTGTGTTCTTAATCTGCAGAAACCAATCAATGTTTTTTTTAACTGTAGTAGACCAGATAAAATGTCACATCTGATTGGCTGAGGCAAATTAACAGCACAAGCACATTTTTGCAGCTCTTTTTAAATAAGCCTGCAGCAGTTTCTAAGGCCCAGTACACATGAGCTGCTATTTGGCCCAATCGACTGACCGCCATGATATTTCTGTCAATAGAATTGGAATTTTGGCACAACTTTTCAGGACAACGGACAGAACTCGATCTTTCATCCAAATAAGACCTATCGGACATGTTGATATATTCTGGAAAGAGAGGTACATAATTGTACCGTGTGTACCAGGCCAATGAGCTACAAAGCAGTTCCCAGTCTTTACATGTTGGTGTGCAAGACTTAAATTCACTGTCCCTTTCAAACATCAAATAAAAGCCTAATTTGATGTTATAATAACTAGTAGATAGCTAGTAACTCTCAACTCTGAAATTAGCAGCCTTGTGGAGAAACCAGATGTAATTCTGCAGGTTTCCAGCATCTCCAGCAGTCATACATCCTAGTCAGTATGTTTGTGACGGTTCTCATTCATCCAGGTCATGTCTGTGGTAATTCGTAAGATCAACTGGACTTGATGTTTATGATCTAAATGAATACCACAGATATATCATAGTCAGTAAGAATTCCTTTTCTGAGAGGTTATGGGCAAATTTCCTAGTAATTGTCTGGGTCACTAGGGAGGGGGCTAGAAAATGTGTGTGCAAATTAGTTATTGTTTCTCACTTGGAAGGGGGCTGCAGGAATCAGGTGATACCACAGACCTGTGTGAAGTTGAAAAGATTATTTCTCCACAATGCCTGTAATTCTTAGAGACTATAAATACAGCTATCAGTTAGAACCCACTCTATAACTACTCTATGCTTAACCTACTCTAACTACTCTATGCAGAACCCACTCTATAACCCCTCTATGCAATCCCTACTCTATTAACACTCTAAGCAGAAGCCACTTTATATCTACTCAATGCAGAACCCACTCTATAACTACTCTAGGCAGAACCCACTATATAAACGCTCTATGCAGAAACCACCCTATAACCACTCTATGCAGAATCCACTCTATAACCACTCTATGCAGAATCCACTCTAATAACCACTCTATGCAGAACCCACTCTATAACCCCTCTATGCAAACCCCACTCTATTAACACTCTAAGCAGAACCCACTTTATAACCACTCTATGCAGAATCCACTCTATAACCACTCTATGCAAAATCCACTCTATAACCACTCTATGTAGAACACACTCTATAACCATTCTATGCAGAACCCAAAATATAACCGCTCTATGCAGAACCCACTCTATAACCACTTTATGCAAAACCCACTCTATAACCACTCTATGCAGAATCCTATATAGCCACTCTATGCAGAACCCACTCTATAACCACTCTATGCAGAATCCTATATAGCCACTCTATGCAGAACCCACTCTATAACCACTCTATTCAGAACCCACTCTATAACCACTCCATGCACAATTCACTCTATAACCACTCTATGCAGAACCCACTCTATAACCACCCAATGCAGAAACCACTATATAACCACTCTATGTAGAACCCACAATATAACCACTCTATGTAGAACCCACTATATAACCACCCTATGCAGAAACCACTATATAACCACTCTATGCAGAATCCACTCTATTTCCACTCTATGCAGAACCCACTACAAAACCAGAAAATAAAGAAAAACGTGGTGTTTTTCCAAGGCATTGTTTAAGTCTCATATTAATGCATATGGATTATAAATAGATGGTTTAAATTTTTTTTGTGTAATTGACTGGGGGATGACGTAATAAGGAGGAACACCCAGACTATCTTACCCTCCTCTTTCCCGCAGTGCTATAATCACTTTATAACAATTACTGCTTTATGGTAGAGAAGGTAAAATTATACCATTTAGCAGCCTGATTGATAAAGAATAAAGTTTTGTACCTTTTATTGCATCGGGTGCACAATGTTGTTTTTAAAATATTTCGGAGATGCTGCAGGCCTGCTGTGTGAAAAACAACACACTAACCCTTCAAAAATAATTGTTATAAACTGTAGAAGCATTGAAAACATAACTGGTGGGCTCCTATTCTATTGATGGGTATGAGGTCCTGTTCCCAAACCAGATCCAATCCCCATTCCTGTAGACAGATTATTTGCAAGATGAAAACTCTACATGCAATGTTCCAGGGTGATGTTCTCTTATATTTGCCAGTATCCATTTTTGTTACCTAATCATGTTGTCCTATAGGGCTTGGGCATATCTTGGCAGTGTTAGAGACAGAGCTGGGCTGCCTGTAACTGGGAGGAATGTGGCAATGTATCTCTAGGTGTAATTTTAGACTTCGACTGAAAACTTTGGAAGATTTCTGGCAATTAATTACCAGTAGAAGGGCTGCAGGTACATCATCTGTATTTTAATTTATAACCCTAGCTTTGCAACCTCATGCTACATTCCCCTGAGGAACAGTAAACTTAAGTGCAGTCCTTGTGTGGATAACAGGATGTTTTAGAAAGCCTGATTTAGAAAGTTACTAGGGCTTTTTTCGGTGACCTTCCATGCAGATTTGCTATGAACGTCTATGATGTGGGAATTTCTATATTTATTGAAATTTCTGCTGTTATGAATGCGCAGGATGTTCTGCGGCTGAGGTTGATGGCACAGAAGACCTTTGTTCATCACAATTCAGAATGGAGGATCTTACTCAAACATGCAGATTATTGTAAATATTCACACAAGACCTGAATCTTTCCAATACACGTTAGGAAATTCAGTCTGAAGAGCCCTGCACCTCTAAAGCAGCCTCTAACAGGAATGGGCATATATACTCCCAATAAAGCTGTAACAGTGACGAACTTCATCCATCTCTAGTTATGGTAACTAGGAACATACTCATCTTGAATATGCAGTGCAATTTTGGGCAATACTTCACAGAAAGCATATCAACAAATTGGAAGGGTACCGAGACCGGCAACTGATAAAAGGAATGGATAATTTGTGTTATGAAGTTGGGTTGTTTTCCCTGAAAAAAAAGCATTTGTATGGGGATAACCTTATAAAAAAAACTGCTATTTTTTACAGTTTATTACATGCATTTGTAACCAGAAACACTAAACAGATTTTATGTACTTTAATAATAGAACCCCCGGGGAAACATTACAAGACTTACCTTATCGGTGCTTCACTCGGCTCCTTCTCAGCTCCTTTGGCGCATGTGCACCAAAACAAAACATAGGCGCGAGATCTGAACAGCTCACCTGACAGCTGAGAAGGACATGTGAGAGGAGCGCTGGTAAGGTAAGTGTTGCACTGTTCCCTGGGTATTCTATTATTCACAGGGAGGTGGGAATAAGCGTTCTCACCTTCTTGTGAATAATAGATACAGATTTTATGTACTTACTAAACCTGGTTTAGTGTCCCTTTAATGCTAACTTCTATTCCTTTCTGGCAAAGGTATCTGCAATCTCCCTCTGTTCAACAAGCTTTTTATATGCTTGAGCATGTGCAGAGGAGGCAGCAGGTGGAACAGCAGCCAATCATTGGTTTTGAGGTTAGTTGTCACACACTTGATTAACTGCTTTGAGGGAGGAGCCAGTTTACTCTGCTGGGGACAATAATTATCCTTAAATATCTGGTTAGTAATGCAGGTAATAAAGAAAAATATGTATCAGTTGGGATTGGCGGCGGGTAACCTATAATTGACCTTTTTTTTTTTTAAGGTGGACTTTCACTTAAAAGGGAATAATAGCCAATTAGCAGGGGATCTTTCCTACCATTGGAGTGAACAAAACACTAGAGGCCACCCCTATAGACTTGATAAAGTTTGAAATGTTTTTTCTTATTATTCATTTTGGATGGTATCTCCTCCCCAAGCTAGAGACGCTGAGATTGTCTCTGAAATACACAAACAAAATTTCAAAATAAAGCGCAAAATTAAAATACACATATTAACTCACAATTACACTTCTTTGTCGCCATCAAACACTGTTATTTACTATAATTTAAAATCATTATTTTGTTTTGTTAATTTGGTGTTCAAAAATTCAATAGTCCATGAAGTTCAACCCCCCATAAAAAACCCAGCCTTCCCAACCCAAAAAGTAAAACTATCTCCATCCTATTGGTGTATGTCTCCCTGTACAGCAAACTAAATATGGACACAACCAATCACACTTCCCCATACATGATACAGTCACCAACTGTAACCCTGGAAAATTTGCCTGACCAAGAAGGCACAACATCAGGGAGAGCATTTCACAACCCTACTACCCTCACAGTGATCCCATTTACGTTGCTTAAACTCAGAGCTGAAATTTCTCAGAGCTAGCCCACACTGTTGGGGCTTTTAAGCGCAATCCGATCACACTCTTTAAAGCGCACACTAGTGTGGCCCAGTTGATGTGGCCACACTAGTGCACTGCTAAGCACTGTGCATGCGGTCCGTTAATTGGAGCGCATGCAATCTGCATTTTTTGCATCATCTCATCTCATGCTCTTCGATTGCGAATCATCGCATGATCACAATAGCGAGCACACAGCAACACGCATTAATGTGCACACTTCCGTGCATGCGGGAGCGCAGTGCAGTGTGGCCTCAGCCTTATTGAGTAAATACATAGATTTTTATTGTTGTACTTTTATTTTGTACTTTTAGCACTTTTATTTTGAAATTGTGCATTTGTGTGTGAGAGACACATTGAGTTAGAGTACTGTCCATCAGGTGCATTTAATTAAGAAAGTGGTAATTAGGCTTGATTACACCTCAGGTGCATTTAATCAAGAAAGTGGCAAGTGAACTTTAATTACATGCCCATTCAAATTGAATGGAAAGCTTTCATGGAATCCTTAGCTAGAAGAGATCACACTTTTCTGATGTTGCACATGTTATAGAACAGTAATTTGCCTTTTTTAAGATAAATTAATAAGTAAAATAGTCAGTTCACCTGACAATACAGATATAACAATACATTCAGAAAAGCATATTTACATGCAGAATAGAAAGGGTTAACAGTAAATTCTTATGCATTCCGTCAAGTTCAACTTGATTTGACTCGGATAAAGCCAGATCAGCTGTACTGTACTGGCAATCAAAGCAGATTTTCATTGGTCTACTAAAGCTTTTGAAGATGAATGGGTAACATGTCCTATTGCACCCAATCAGACTCAGATTGTCAAACCATTGCACAAGCAATTTATATCACATTCATTTGCATGGTTTAGCTTTAACATAATTCAAAGGATACTTGTTTAATTGGCTACATTCAGCCTTTACATAAATAGTGGAGGTAAGAAAAACTTAAGATGAATGCCATGTAGTGTGTACCAATAAAGAAAGCATAAAAAAGCATATACAATAGGGCCTGCTTCTAAACCCTCTCTATTACACACAGCCAGTGCTACAAGTGTATACTAGGCCCTAAAAACATTAGATTACTTATGCTTAAAGGGCAAGTCCACCCCCAAAACTAACTTTTTATATTTATTTGGCCCAAATAAGTGCTCCAAAACAAACTTTACAGCATGTAAATCGGTCCAGTGGTTCAAAAGTTACAGACCTTTGAGATATATATCAGGCTGCACTTCCTCTCCACTTCCACTTTAGATGACCCCGAGCTGCAGCTTAGAAAAAAAAAAAAAATTCTTGCCTGTGTTTGTGTGTCTCTCTCTCTATCTCTCTCTCTGGGCTGGCTGGCTGCAGCTGTTGATCCTGGATTTCTTCAGTACACATAACTTTACAGCTGTGATTGGTTGAGAGGGAAAATCCAGGGATCCAGGGGTCAGACCATTACTGATGCAACTTCCTCTGTTCTCACTGCTGGATGCTAACAGACATGCTCAAGAACATGAAAAGAACAGAGGCAAGGTAATGTAACCTGTCTCTGTTCATCGCTGTATTGGTCCATGTTGCAGGATTAAGCCAGCTACAAAGGTCTGTAACTTTTGAACCACTGGACCGATTTACATGCTGTAAAGTTTGTTTTGGAGCACTTATTTGGGCCAAATAAATATAAAAAGTTAGTTTTGGGGGTGGACTTTCCCTTTAAGTCTCAATAAACCTCTAAGGAGTCCAAGAATTGTTATGCTTAAAGGATAAATATACTGTAAATATTAACTTTTTAAAAATGAAAAGCACCTGGGGCAAGGAGATAGGATTGATTATTCCTACCTGCCAATATTGTTTTGTTAAGAGGCTACAGCACATACAGTTTTCATCTGCCAGGTTATGGCCCTGGGCCATTCTATATTAAAGATAGTGCTGAAGCATTCAGGAAGACTGGCAGAAGCAGTTTTCTTCATCCTGCTGCTCCTCATAGAAATTATATTTGGAGGTAAAAAGTTCCAATCCTACCTCCCTGCCTCAGGTACTTTTTATTTAACTGTTTTTTTTTAAAAAAAACTTTATATGCACTATAGTTTCCCTTTAAGAGAAATGAAAATGATATGGTATTTTTATAAAGGAGAGCTATTTTCATAATTAAGCTATCACTAGAAATCACTATGTAAACGTACAAAATCCCCCCCAAACCTGGACCTCGCTAGGTCCTCTTCTGCTGCTTTTACACATGGATCAGCAAAAGGGTCCAGACAGCCCGACGTCACTGACATAACTGCCGTTCTGTTCCCTTATGCTGATCTGTGCTGAAGTGCTGCAGAGGGAATGAGGTTTGATAAGTACATTTAGTGGCTGATTTTGGATTTTTACAAATAGCGTCTAGGGTTGGGGGTCTTTCTTACCTTTACAAAATTTTTGTTTTTGTTTTAGACACAATGCAGCCACCAAAGGGATCTGGAGGGAGGGGGAGAGCTCCACTGCACAGGCCACAAACCTCTCAGAGGAGCAGGAGGAGACAGATATGGATTACACACAGAGAGACTTCTACTCTTCAGGTTCCTGGACTTTTATCAGGCCTTGCAGGACAACCATATGGAGTAGAAGAGAAAGGTAGGAATCTTTTAACACTACCCAGTGGGCTCAACAGTGGGGTAAATTTTAGTTGGGGGGTGGACATGACCTTTAACATATGGCCACACCCTAGAATGGCCCGGAATACCCAAGCACCCTCTATCTGGGGCAAAGCCAAGTGTTCCAGAACCCTCCAGATCGAGTCTTTCTCAGACATACTGGAACAGTTGGGTATGTTTAATACATTGGGAAAAGAGGGAAGGTAATCACCCTGTTTCTCATTCTCATTACAAGGTAATAATCTGAACTATACTTAGACACTGGTTCTTCTTTAAAGAACGTGATTTCATGCTTAGTTCAACTAGGTTGTTCTTTTATTCAGGAAAAATCTATAGAATAAACTCGATCACAGTCACCAAGTTGCTTTGCAGGGATGACAGCCGATGTATCAAGTGAGTAATGGGTTTGGTAATGCATGTAAGGTTTCTCCCATAAAACAGCAATAACATCATAAGTGCATTTTCTTGTTAGTCTTCACTCCTCTGGCATTTATTAGCTTGTTTACTTTCAGCGTGCCGAACTAACCGCTTGGTTTATTTTGTTTATAAATCTAACAAGGCACATTATTTTGAGAATTCCCCGTGTTCATCATGCACATTTCTATCAGCGTTTTGTGATTGGTGGAGCCACATTTGCCAAACATTGGAGAGAAATGTGTCACTTTGAGGTGGGGAGGAGAATGACAAAAGAAGGGGAAATTATCTTATTTATAAATAAAATGAATGATTTAGGGGGATTAAGAGCAGGAAATGAAAGCAACACCATGATTAGAGGCCTGATCTGGCTACGCATGATTCGGAGTTACCGTGCACCAAGCATTATATGTGTCTCCATAGCTATTGCTAATTTCAGGCTAAGGATTCTGGGAATTGTGCAGAACACAGCAGCACACACATGATTCAAAATGGCAGAAAAAATTTAATTACATAATGGAGGGGGGAGCCAAACTGGACATAATTAGAACCGTGTTAAAGGCAGACGCAGTAGCACATATTACAGTATTTACAGTAAATAGTATAGTTTATAGTATTTGAGGTTGAATAAAGACATACGTTCATCCAGTCCAACCCATCTAGCAATATCCTCATTTCCAGCCTAACTGTTGATCCTGAGGAAGGCAAAAAAAAAAACCCACCAAATTTATGAAAGGGAAAAAATTCCTTCCTGACTCCAAGTGGCAATCGGAAATTTCCTTGGATCAACTCTACTTTATGTATCAATACCAGTAACTTGCAACATTCCTTGTTTGCAGAAACTCATCCAGCTTTTTTTTTAAACTGACCAATGAACCTGCCATAACAACGTCCACTGGAAGACAGTTCCATAGCTTTACCATTCTCACAGTGAAAAACCCTTTCCGAACTTGAAGCCTAAACCTTTCTCCTCCTTTTTGTTCACAGGATTACAAAATTGCACTGCATATTCCAAATGAGACCTTACCAATGCTTTGTAAAGAGGGAGAATATCATTTTCCTCCCTTGAATCCATACCTCTCTTTATACAAGACAATACCATGCTGGCTTTGGCTGTTGCCGCCTGACACTGCTTGCTACCTTTAAGTTTGTTATCCACCAAAACTCCAAGATCCCTTTCCAACAGGGATTCACTTAACACAGAGCCATTTATAGTATAAGCAGCACAAGAATTTTTAAGTCCAAAATGCATCACCTTACATTTGTCAACATTGAATTTCATCTGCCACTTAGCAGCCCAATGTGACAATCTATCTAAATCCCCCTGCAACGATTGCACATCCTCTGAAGTTTTTAATGGTCGACAAAGTTTTGTGTCGTCAGCAAACACAGAAAGCTTGCTGACAATACCCACTTCCAAATCATTAATGAATAGATTAAATAGAAGCGGCCCCATCACAGAACCCTGTGGCACCCCACTTAGCACTTAAGTCCATAATGATGAAGCCCCATTAACAACTACTCTCTGCATCCTATTCATTACGAATTTTCTATCCATGTACAAATGTGACTCCCCAGACCAACAGACCTTAGCTTATACATTAGTCGCCTATGGGGGACTGTATCAAAAGCCTTTGCAAAATCCAAATAAACTACATCTACTACTATGCCAGAGTCTAAATGTCTACTCACTTCCTCATAAAAGCCAAGCAAGTTAGTTTGACAAGATCTATTCCTCCTAAATCCATGCTGATTACTACTTATAATGTCAGTCCTTAAAACATACTCTAGAACATGTTCCCTTATTAAACTTTCCAGGATCTTCCCCACCACTGAAGTTAAACTTACAGGCCTGTAATTACCCGGCTGTGAACGACTACCCTTTTTGAATATTGGAATAACATCAGCCTTTTTCCAGTCCAGAGGCACACCACCGGACATGAGGGAATCTGCAAAAATAAGAAACAATGGCCTAGATAAAACTGAACTTAGCTCCTTAAGTACCCGAGGATGTATTTTATCCGGTCCAGGAGATTTATTAATATTAACCTTATTTAGTTCTTTCTGTACCATATCCTCGGTTAACCAAAGTGAACTTAAATCTTTTATACCATTATTGCTACTATACTCTATGATATCTGTACTTGGATCTTCTATAGTGTATACAGAGGGGAAAAAAGTATTCAAGACATTTGCTTTATCGCCATCCTCCGTAACTAACTTATCCCCATTAATTAATTAAAATCTATTACAGATATAAACATATGCCGGAGCCATCCCTTTTACCAGTGGTGGACACTGATGGTTGTGTGAACGCCATGCATAGCTGCTGGGCCTTACCACTGACATCGGTGACTGATACCACAGTGTATCCCTATGCAATAAAACTGTGGCCTTCAGACAGGCAGTGCGTTGCAATAATATGACTGTATGTTTATTGATGATTCACACACAAAATGAAGGATGGAGTGAGTGGTAGGAGTAAGATGCTGTGAAAGGTGCAAGTTTCACTACTTGTTCATGTGACTCCATGACCTCTGACCTTCAACAGGGATAAAATAGACGTGAGATAAAATGCTAAACTATGCCCCAACATTCCTGTGCTCCCAGGTCCTAGAGTGAATATATTGCCCCAGGGCAGTAAATGTCCACCCAGGTCCCTCATGCCTGTCCACCCATGGCCATGGATTCACTATTGTGGGATGCTATTCATTGTGGCTTGCTGTGGGTACTTCACACTATGATGTTAAATTTCTATTCCATTTCTACATTTGGGCCCTGTAGAAATTTGCTGATCCGGTGTTTGGGCTGCTGTGAACACGGTATTCCAGGTTAGAGGCAAGTAAATGATGCACAGAAGTTCAAGGGCACCAAATCATTCATACACTTCATAATGAACAAATATTCCTAGGCCCGTAATTATACAGCGAGAATTCAAAGAATAAATCATATGCTACTGTTGCTATTGTATATGTGCTAACTTTGTGTAATGCATTCAGTGTGTGTGTGTGTGTATGGGGGGCTGGATCATCATGTGATTAACAATGGGTAAGAAACAAGTTCCAAGGCAACCTGGATCTCTACAGGTCTTCATGTTATTTTATAAGATGATGTTGGGCTGAGCTTGCATATTAGTGGATGAACCTATTTGACTTTTTGTTAACACTTTTCAAGGAAAATCGTCACAAACATTTACGGTGTCCCCAGTGCACAAAGGGGCTTATTCATTAAGAGATGCAAAATTTTTCCTGGGTTGTTCATCTGCAGCAACTAATGAGATGCAGTAGACCAATAAAAAAGGATGTTGCAAATTAACAGCACAGGCAAATCTTTTCACCTATTATTAAATAAGTCCATATAATGTTAGCTCACTGATTGCTAGTCCATCCATTACTCAACATCCTGCGAAAGTTTGAATAATATTCTCACGAAAACATGAGATGCTATAATGTCAATTGAAAATCAATGGTCCACGCTGGGGTACCAGCCACTGGATGGCCTGATATTTAGATCAGTTTCACAGACAGCCGGGGGAACGAAGGAGTGTAAGTATATTTCTGGGGCTTTTTTTTTTTTACAAATCTAAATCGGCGGTTGGGGGTCGGCTGGGGTACACTACACACAGAAAAAATATTATTTTAGGGTGGACATCAAGACAGTTACAGCAGTAGGATACAACTGGGCATGCTCAGTGCCTGTGGCGGGGTAGCAATGGTGCACAACAGAATTGTTAGTTCTGTGATCCATATATTATATTTAAGAAATGTTTAGCAATGCTAACAATGCTGTCCAGAAAAAAAACATGCATTATACATACTTACTTTTATTGGCCCGTTTAAGGAGTAATAATGCAGACAATGACCTATATTTGTAAAATTTCATTACAAATGCTGCTTCTGCTCCCAGTGGCGTAACTAGAAATCACTGGGGCCCCCTGCAAAACTACGATAGGGCCACTATCCGTCTTTCATCCCTAGTGGCTTTCTGTGAGGAGTCTATATCTGTCATAGGAAAAATAAGAAGATGGGCCCCCCTTGGCTCCCAGGCCCCCCTGTGGTTGCTCCCCCTGCTCCCTGGTAGTTTGCGCCCCATCTGTTCCCATAATCGTATGCAACGCAATGTCTATGAGGCTGGTGCCAAATGAAGAAAAGAAGCTCCCACAATCACATCAAGTTGTAGGTAAGAAACAGTGTTTTATTAGCATATATGTCCTTCAAGGGGTTAACAAACCTAAAAAAGTAGCCTGTCTTGTTTCACTTTCCATTTAAGTAAAGGAAGGAGACATTCAGGGTTATTTAATAAAAGTTCTTATCATTTAAAATGGTGCAAATTTTGCCCAAACCAATCAGATCTTATTTAACATTGAAAAGCTAATATCTGATTGGTTGGGGCAAAATTAGCACCATTTTAAACAATAACAACTTTTATTGAATTTCCCTGATTGTCTCTTTAGTACATAGCTTGCACCTATACTATATTTGACTGTCCGGTAAGTAAACATTACATAAACATATCCACTTTAATAGAAGGATATGAAGGTTTGTCTAAGGCAACGTTTCTCAACCTGGGGTCCTTGAGAGGTTGCATGGAGGTCCTCAAAAGATTGACAGAAACTGTATGTATCCACTATTGTGATGAATACAGATATTTTTTCTATATATTTACCAATATTCTATATTTTTATGAATTATCAAGGTTATGCAATAAAAGTTCTTATCGTTAAAAATGGTGCTGATTTTGCCCCAACCAATCAGATCTTATTTAACATTTGAAACATCTGATTGGTTGGGGCAAAATTAGCACCATATTTAATGATAAGAACTTTTATTGAATCTCCCTGTATGTGTTTGGTGTATTGATGTCTGAGAGATAAATAAAATAAGTAATAATGTTTTTTTGTGAGGACTCCCTGAGATATTAACATTTTTTCAAGGGTTCCATAAGGATAAAATGGTTGAGAAACACTGGTCTAAGGTGACATAAATGAAGGACACGTATAAAAAACCAAACACAGTGTGACCCATATTGCACACATGGAGAATCAACAATAGAAGCAGTAACACGTAAGGTCTGTTCATTAAAATGTTATGTGGCATGTATATTACAATAAAAGTTCAATTCAGATAAACGTACATGTCCCAACATCTATAAAATACATTTCATTTGTTTTAATGGGGATTTTTTATTTACACCATATGGAGAAGCTAATTGATTCTACCTTGATAATGAAATATTAACATAACATCCTCAATCCACTGGATTAATTTGCTTCTTCCAGAGTCACATAAAGACTGAGAGGGCCCCTGGACAGTGACAAAATCTATCTGCAGACTGTATTTTGACATTACAGATGAGATTTTGGTAGAGACTGCAGCATCTTACCCTATTGCAATAAAAGCATATTTTACATGGAGACACACAGTTGGAGATGTATTTGTATAGCATTAGAAACGTGTCTTATCAGCATTGCTACACAGTATGGCATTGTTTTCAATTGTGCCACATTAATGTTTATTCACAAAGCATTTTCTAGAGTTTTGTCACATGGCTGTTTAAATCTATACAAATCTAAGGAACATTGGAATACTAAACACACAACAATCTTTTTCTAGAGGCTTGGCTATAGAGCATCCTATCTAAACGCTTGGTGGACATTAAGGAAAGTGTTTAAATAGCCTACGTGCCATTGATAAAAAAAACTATTTTATTACCCAAAAAAACCCGGGATGGAGTCTCGTGGAACCCATGGGATGGGCAAGGTTATGGGTGGGTGTGGATTGAGTTGTAGGGGCGGAGTCATTAAAGAAGCACGTTTATTAAATGTAGAGCCACTAGAGCAGCCTCCACATAAAGTAAGTTGGGCACTCCAGGTTCAAATAGTCAAACTTCATTACAGTATATGGTATTTTACAGCTGATACCTATTAATATCAACCCTGGAGCGGGGCTGCCAGGGCCAGTGTTTGGATGGGATTTCAAACACCGGCTGTGTGACTCTGGATTTTGTCCCTGCAGTTGGGACAATCCCACGCAAATCTACTTTGGGTATAACTAAAAAGACAATTACACACACTTTTTTTGTTCCATAGCTGTAAACCCAATACCCCTGGGTCCTTTGCCTAACAGCAGTAATACTTTCTTTACTACTACTTCTACTACTGCGATGTAGTCAATGGGAAGACATGCTTTTTTGCAGAGTGTGTCTATCCATTGGCTACATCGCAGACTGTAGAAGAGGACCAGAACACCCAGGGAAACTTAGTTTAAATAAGTACAGCTGTTAGGTAAATTACCCAGTCATAGCACTTTATGTCCTTACCCTGGGTACTATTCAGCTATGAAAGAAGAGGGGGGGGGCAGCATCGTATAATAGGAGTCTAGTGCTTGTATGGCGCATAACATAATGGGTATAGTGTGTAGGGAACATGATATGAGTATATATATATATATATATATATATATATATATATATACTGTGAGAGAAATGCTGGGATAGTGGTGGAAGGTGTTTATATTTCCCCCAGATTTCTCTCTTATGTGTATTTAGCTCCAGGGTAAGTAGCTCAGTAGTGAAGGGTGTTCTTTCACTGCATTTGGCTTTTTGGAAAAGCCGGTAAAAGGGGCCCTGGAGCGAATGGAAGTGAGCGGGTGGGACTTCCATTCACCAGACTATCCAGGCTTTTGGTGATCCTGGCTAATTAATAGCCTCATTAGGCTGCAGGGGAAAACCCTTTGAATAAGGTGTCTCAAGGGTTCTTTCTCTCTCTTTCCAGGAGGCTGTCTGGAGGCAGTAAAGGAGAGAGCCAGACACAGTGAGGAACTAACTGTTATATGGTGTTATTTCAGAGTTGGATATTAGATCCTCTCTGTCACATAGAGAGGGAATTCTGAATGTTAGTTAGAGCCGAAGTATATAAGGAATGTCAATGGGTATAGCTATATTCTTCATTCTGTACTTTTTAAAAATTCTTTTTTTCTTACTATTCATTACTCATGGGCATAGATTTTTTAAACCAGCCATGTTTACAACATAACATCTTCCCCCTGTGTTCATGCCTCTTTTTAATGACATTCCATGGAAAATAATGACTTTGTTCTTCACAGTCATGTAAATTAGCTTGAAATCCGAGGAAGGTGAAACAAGAGGCATCAAGGGCTTAGAGAGCTATGTAATAATCATATCCTTTATTTATGTGCAAACGAGCGTGAAACTATCCTCGGATATGTGTACATTCACAAATGGGCACGATCAACAACTACATATTATCACCAGTTTCCACTACCTTCTGACAAACCATTCATGCCATAGTTGCTAGAACATTGTTTATTACACTAATTATACTCCAAAGGCTTGGGTGTCACAACCTTTAATTGTATTCTACATATGCTAATTGTAATGTCATTATAACAGCCCTGAATTAAAAATCATACATTTAACCCCTAAAATAAAATGGGGGGTTTGGTGTAGGCAATCCTATAATATAGGTAAATGAAAAGCAGCTGCAGGATTAGCCAGTTTACCAGCGATTTGTTCATGCCACAGGTTGTGTTCAACCAACCAATTGTCTCACGTTTCATTACCGCAGTGTATAATAGGACAACCTACTGATGATGTCATACAGTAGATCTATGTTATCACTAACAGGAATACAGTGCCAGCAAGCTCATGACACAGATATCATTGCTGAGATTTGGAAATGCTCTGCTAGCAGTTTCTACAATGCAGTTGATTAGTTTCATATTACTTAAGAACCCGGGTGCCTGTGTGATTCACATTAGTTCTAAATTTTGCTGTACCATATGGCAAGGGACTGTCCTCGGAGCCAGAAACCAGATGTAGCCAATCATATCTGCTGACTGCATTGTCTGGTGTGTAAGGGTTAAATACTTTTTTTCCAACATCCCAAATAAACATTGATGTGCCAGTAGTTCTGCATAGAAATTAAGCTAATTGATTTTTTTTTTAAACAAACAATGCAAATCCACACTGTATGGATCAGGGGAGCTACTACCACTGAGACACCTGGGATTCCAGCAGACCTATACACCAATGCACTTCTTTGCCTTCTTTGCCTGTGCTGTTCATTTGCAGTAACCAATCAGATAACACCAATTTTTCTTTCTGGTCTGACGATTTTTTTTCCGACCTCATTGATACTACTAGCACTTTCCCCCCCCCAGACTGTGATAAAGGATAGCTATCAGTCATTGCTGATTAAGGGCTAGGCCACACTAATGTGTTTTTCACGCACTTGTGCACGCGATTTATAAATAACATGGAAATCGCGTAAACGCAAAAATTTCTTCAATTTTCGATGCACATATAATTGCGCATTCGTTTTGTGTTCACCATTTTTTGTGCAATCGCATGCGTTTCTATAATAGAAAATAGGGAAATCGCATGTACAAATGTGCACCGGAATCGCACATAATGCTTGCGATTGTGTGCACGCTTCTGTGCGTTGTAGTGGGGCCTCAGCCTAAATCACAGGAAAAAAGTAACAGTGATTCTGTTGGCATTCACCACATTAAGGCTGATCGCACACGCAATCGCAAGTGTTATCACACAAGGTTTCTGTGCGTTGTCACACATTGTTCCGCGTTTGCGCATGCAATTTTGCTATTTAACTTTTCAAACGCATCCGATTGAGCAAAAACCCAACTTTTGCGTTCCTGCGATTTCCATTCCATCCAAAATCGCCTGTGCAATGGCATGAAAAGCACGTTAGTGTGGCCTAACCCTAAGGGTGGTATTAAAAATGGAACATTCCGATTATGCAATAGCGATATCACGCAATAACGATAAATACAGCCCGTGATTTCTATAGGACTTGCGATTGCCAGTGACTATAATGGAGATCTCTGCAGGTAGCCCACAGTTAGCACATTATAAACAGCCTAGCAGGAGTTTCAATCTTTTACATTGTATCATTTACTGGGTATTGATTCCAAACGTTTATCCACCATGACATTTACAGTCAAATTGACTGTGGTATATAAGTACATGCGGTTTATTCTGTACAATTACTCAAAGAAAGGGAATGGGGCTGTTCTATCATGTCTTTTCATATTAACTTGCATTACAGGTTTAGAGGCCCTTTAAGTAGCTGCATCCAATGATTAGTGAAGCTCAATTACATTGCTCATATATTTTGCAAAAAGGAAAATCTCGCCATGAAATACAGAGACTTCTGCCACCATTGCGCAGAAAGACCCGATCCAGTTAACACGCCACTTCAGTGACAGAAATACTGATACCAGCTTCTATCAAAGCCTGAACTGATAAAAGCAAATATTACTTAACTATTTATTGGTGTAAATCTGGAGGCAAGGCATCATTTGATATAAGTGGATCCTCATTCTAAAGGGTCGTGGGTGCCCCCTTTGACACATGATGTGTACGAACGGCCATTTCGGGCAATAATCGGCCTGTGTGTGGGCACTTTAACAGTCGAAACGGCCATTAGCTCAGAGATCGTTGCCCGATCGGCCAGGCGGATCTCCGAACGAGTGGAACTTCATGCACATTGTGCGTCGCAGGTCGACACCCATGATGGCCTGGAAACAGAATCTGTATGCAAATTAGATCAAACACGAGCAATTTATTTTTAAAGGAGAGATCCATATCACACAGATCATTCATTTCATTTATAGATGATATCCAGACAAAGACAAACCTCAGTGTCAGTAAGATCTCTCACTACAAGCCTTGCAGTTACTTCTGTACACCAGCCTCCTCTAAACACACAAACGTAAAGTGGCTCCTTGGAGATATATTCACTAAGGCTGAGCACACACTACAACGCACCAAATCGCACACGTTTTCTTTGCGTTCACACGCGTTGTTTCTCGTTTGAGAAACGTGCAATCGAATGCGGATAGGAAATCGCAGGAATATTCGCGTTCCCACGATTTCCATGGATTTTTCATGGGCGCAAACGCGCAAAAAACGCACTAGAGCGGCCTAGCCCTGAATGTCCAAGCTTGGTAAGTAATGAGAGGAGAGTAAAGTAAAGCTGGGGACACACATCCACATTTGTTACAAAGTGACAGACAGAATCTGCAAGATTCCCTGTCATTTTGTAAAGATCGCACTACACATAGTCCAGAGTGTAAAGCAAAGCGAGAACGCTCGGGACTGCAAAGTTCCCCCAGCTGTGGCCGACTCCCTATACTTTAAAGGGTAACTAAACCTGCATTTTTACATTCCAGAATCAGAATGTATCCTATTTAAAAACCCAATAAACTGTAAAATCCCACTACAGTAAATCGCATTAAAGTAATTTAACCCCTTGAAGAACTGGATGAAATAACTGTGTGTATTGTGCAATGGCTACATCCCTTGCCTAATCTGTCCTGTAAGAGGATTGGCTATAGGCTACTAGTGGGTGTGACCAACTGTAAGGAACACAATGGTCCGTGACCACACTGTGTGATACTGGGATGTTGGGAAATAAAACACAAACACCATGTTTGAAAGGTAAATTTCCCAGCAACTATATCAAACTAAGAGACGAGACACAGATTACTGCTTTTATATTAAGGTATTCTTCCTTCTGTAAGAGTCTTGGTCTGGGGCTTTAGTTGTCCTTTAAGTACAGGTAGATGACCACGGCAGAGGGAAATTTTGGGGTATTTCCGAGCAACCGTGAGGTTGATGGGGAACGTTTGTCTGCCTTGTGATGGTAAAAACTAGCTACACACACTAAAGAGAAAGGGTGAAACCATAGTGATATAGTAATTGAGGTAGACATATTTTCTCACATGTGTTTATTTGTACAATTAAATTTTTACAGGGGGCCTCATGAGAAACTTGTGGCGAAGGGTCGGACCAATTGGACAATTCTCATTATAGAGATTGCAAAACTGGATTTTATTAAATGATAATTTTTAATTAATATCCCTGGTTCACTGGATTTGTTATACAATTGGTTGCAATTTATAATAATAGGTGTATAATATCTATTCAAATGTAATTAATCAATTGGTCAGGTCACCATTTTTTTTTTAAATAAATCAATTATCCAGCCTGAGACAATCAAATAATATTTACAATTTTTGGGTACAGGTCTAGTATTGAGGAGCCAGTCAGGGTCAGCCAAAGGGTCGCATGTGGCCCCTGGACCTTACTTTGGGTCTACTATATAATAGCCCTTTAATGCCAAAATAGCAAGAATTTACATGCAGACAATCCATTTTTGCTGCTTTATTTACTCATTAAGGGTGAGGCCACACTAGCGTGTTTTTCGCATGTTTGCACGTGCGTTTCGAGCTCGGCATTGTGCCCGCAATTTTCGATATGCGCATGCGATTGCGTGTCCGTTCGCTTTTTGGTAATGCATGGAAACCTGGTTAGTACAGGGATACTATATAATATTGAGAATTACTGGTATTAATACATATACTGTAGTTCTGGTTGGTACAGGGATACTATATAATATTGAGAATTACTGGTATTTATACATATACTGTAGTTCTGGTTGGTACGGGGATACTATATATATTGAGAATTACTGGTATTAATACATATACTGTAGTTCTGGTGGTACTCGGATATATATAATATGAGAATTACTGGTATTAATACATATACTGTAGTTCTGGTTGGTACGGGGATACTATATAATATTGAGAATTACTGGTATTAATACAATACTGTAGTTTCTGGTTGGTACAGGGATACTATATAATATTGAGAATTATTGGTATTAATACATACTGTAGTTCTGGTTGGTACAGGGATAACTATTAATATTGAGAATTACTGGTATTAATACATATACTGTAGTTCTGGTTGGTACAGGGATACTATATAATATTGAGAATTACTGGTATTAATACATATGCTGTAGTTCTGGTTGGTACTCGGATAGTATATAATATTGAGAATTACTGGTATTAATACATATACTGTAGTTCTGGTTGGTACGGGGATACTATATAATATTGAGAATTACTGGTATTAATACATATACTGTAGTTCTGGTTGGTACAGGATACATATAATATTGAGAATTATTGGTATTAATACTATTACTGTAGTTCTGGTTGGTACGAGGGATACTATATAATATTGAGAATTACTGGTATTAATACATATACTGTAGTTCTGGTTGGTACAGGGATACTATATAATATTGAGAATTACTGGTATTAATACATATGCTGTAGTTCTGGTTGGTATGGGTATACTATATAATATTGAGAATACTGGTATTAATAAAATAACTGTAGTTCTGGTTGGTACAGGGATACTATATAATATTGAGAATTACTGGTATTAATACATATACTGTCGTTCTGGTTGGTACAGGATGGATACTATAATATTGAGAATACTGGTATTAATTCATAACTGTAGTTCTGGTTGGTACAGGGATACTATATAATATTGAGAATTACTGGTATTAATAATAGCTGTAGTTTCTGGTTGGTACGGGATACTATATAATATTGAGAATTACTGTTGAATAAATATTACTATAGTTCTGGTTGGTACAGGGATACTACATAATAGTTAGAATTACTGGTATTAATACATATACTGTAGTTCTGGTTGGTACAGGGATATTATATAATATTGAGAATTACTGGTATTAATACATATACTGTGTTCTGGTTTGTACAGGGAGATTAGACAAATTGAGAATTACTGGTATTAATACATATACTGTAGTCCTGGTTAGTACAGGGATACTATATAATATTGAGAATTACTGGTATTAATACATATACTGTAGTTCTGGTTGGTACTACCTCTCAGTATAGTATATCAATTGAGAATACTGGTATTAAACAATACGTAGTTCTGGTGGTACGGGGTACTATAAATATTGAGAATTACTGGTATTAATACATATACTGTAGTTTTCTGGTTGTTACGGGATACTATATAATATTGAAGAATTATTGGTATTAAACATATACTGTGTCTGGTTGGTACAGGATACTATATAATATTGAGAATTACTGGTATTAATACATATACTGTAGTTCTGGTTGGTACAGGGGATCTATAATAATATTGAGAATTACTGGATTTAATACATATCTGTAGTTCTGGTTGGTACTCGGATAGACTATAATATTGAGAATTACTGTATTAATACATACTCTGTAGTTCTGGTTGGTACGGGGATACTATATAATATTATTGAGAATTACTGGTATTAATACATATACTGTGTTCTGGTTGGTACAGGGATACTATATAATATTGAGAATTATTGGTATTAATACATATACTGTAGTTCTGGTTGGTACAGGGATACTATATAATATTGAGAATTACTGGTATTAATACATATACTGTAGTTCTGGTTGGTACAGGGATACTAATATAATATTGAGAATTACGGTATTAATACATATGCTGTAGTTCTGGTTGGTATGGGATACATATAATATTGAGAATTACTGGTATTAATAAATATACTGTAGTTCTGGTTGGTACAGGATCTATATAATATTGAGAATTACTGGTATTAATACATATCTGTGTGTTCTGGTTGGTACAGGGATACTATATATATTGAGAATTACTGGTATTAATCATATACTGTAGTTCTGGTTGGTACAGGATACTAATAATATTGAGAATTACTGGTATTAATACATGACTGTATTCTGGTTGGTACGGGTATACTATATAATATTGAGAATTACTGGTATTAATAAATATACTTAGTTTCTGGTTGGTACAGGATACTACATAATATTAGAAATTACTGGTATTATACATATACTGTAGTTCTGGTTGGTACAGGGATATTATATAATATTGAGAATTACTGGTATTAATACATATCCTGTAGTTCTGGTTTGTACAGGGATATATCATATATTGAGAATTATTGGTATTAAATAACATAACTGTAGTTTCTGGTTGGTACAGGGATATATATATATTGAGATTATTGGTATTAATACATATACTGTAGTTCTGGTTGGTACAGGGATATTATATAATATTGAGAATTACTGGTATAATACATATACGTAGTTTCTGGTTGGTGGGGTACAGAGATTACTAATATCTGTTGTATTCAATTCAGATCAACCGGACTTGAAGTTTAGTTCTTGAAAACGTTTCGCTAGTCATCCGACTGGCTTTCTCATTCTGAATTGAGAAAGCCAGTCGGATGACTAGCGAAACGTTTTCAAGAACTAAACTTCAAGTCTGGTTGATCTAATTGAATACAACAGATATACCATGACCTGGATGAATGAGAACCTTCACAAGCGTACGAGATACTATATAATATTGAGAATTACTGGTATTAATACATATACTCGTTCTGTTCTGGTTGTACATGGGATACTATATAATATTGAGAATTACTGGTATTAATACATATACTGTCGTTCTGGTTGGTACAGGGATACTATATAATATTGAGAATTACTGGTATTAATTCATATACTGTAGTTCTGGTTGGTACAGGGATACTATATAATATTGAGAATTACTGTATAATACATATCTGTGTTCTGTGTTGGTACCGGGATACGTAACATTAAATTATTGAAAATTATTTGGTATATACATATACTTAGTTCTGGTTGGTACAGCGGGATACTATATAATATGAGAATTACGGTATTAATACATATACTGGTTTTCTGGTTGGTACAGGGATACTAATATATATTGAGAATTACTGGTATTATACATATGCTGTAGTTCTGGTTGGTATGGGTATACTTATATATGAGAATTACTGGTATTAATAAATATACTGTAGTTCTGGTTGTACAGGGATACTATATAATATTGAGAATTACTGGTATTAATACATATACTGTCTATTCTGGTTGGTACAGGGATACTATATATATATTGAGAATTACTGGTATTAATTCATATACTGTAGTTCTGGTGTGGTACAGGGATACTATATAATATTGAGAATTACTGGTATTAATACATATGCTGTAGTTCTGGTTGGTACGGGTATACTATATAATATTGAGAATTACTGGTATTAATAAATATACTATAGTTCTGGTTGGTACAGGGATACACATAATAGTTAGAATTACTGGTATTAATACATATACGTAGTTCTGGTTGGTACAGGGATATTATATAATATTGAGAATTACTGGTATTAATACATATACTGTAGTTCTGGTTTGTACGGGATATTATACAATTGAGAATTATGGTATTAATACATATACTGTATTTCTGGTTGGTACAGGGATATTATATTAATATTGAGAATTATTGGTATTAATACATATACTGTAGTTCTGTTGGTACAGGGATATTATATAATATTGAGAATTACTGGTATTAATACATATACTGTAGTTCTGGTTTGGTACAGGATACTAATACTGTTGTATTCAATTAGATCAACCGACTTGAAGTTAGTTTCTGAAAACGTTTCGCTAGTCATCCGACTGGCTTTCTCATTCTGATTGAGAAAGCCAGTCGGATGACTAGCGAAACTTTTTCAAGAACTAAACTTCAAGTCTGGTTGATCTAATTGAATACAACAGATATACCATGACCTGGATGAATGATAACCTTCACAAGCGTCAGAGATACTATATAATATTGAGAATTACTGGTATTAATACATATACTGTCGTTCTGGTTGTACAGGGATACTATATAATATTGAGAATTACTGGTATTAATACATATACGTAGTTCTGGTTGGTACGGGATACAATAATATTTGAAATTACTGTTTTAATACTCTAACTGTAGTTCTGGTTGGTACCCCGGGATAAAAAACAAAACTTTTTAATTTTAAAAAATTTGAGAATACTGTATTAATACATATACTGTCAGTTCTGGTTGGTACGGGGATACTATATAATATTGGGAATTACTGGTATTAGTACATATACATATGAGTAAAGGTTGGACCTGATGGACGTATGTCAAACTCCATTACTATGTAACTATATAACTTGCAGGATTGTACGTGTTTTTAGATTGTGGGGGGTATTCCGATTTCAGTTTAGTCAAACTTTCTAGGAAAAAAATGAAATAGTGATGGGGAAATCAATGATTACAAATTAGTGAGTGCAGGCTTTTTCTTTCATACATTTCTCCTAGTTATTAATTTATGAATCCCCCAATTTATTTTAATTTGCTATATTAAGCGTCCATTGAACCTTTTAACTGCCCATACTGTAAAATATTGTATTAGACAAAGATATGGCCTAGTTATACATCCCTTAACAGCTCTGCACCGGCTTTTCAGCTGTCCATGTATCAAGGGAATGTTGGTAAGAGGGATTTAGCTGATTGACCTTACTTCATGCATGGATGCAAGGCTGCTGAACTGTCTAAGCAAATTTCTGAATGGTTGCTACGAGTTACCATGTCACTGCAAATCCCCCCCAGTATTAGTAAATGGGCCCTTTCCTGCAAATATTATAGTATATTATAGTAAAGTATTTGAGGTTAAATTAAAGACATTCATTCATCCAGTCCAAACTATTCAGCAATCCCCACATTTCCTGCCTGACTGTTGATCGAGAGGAAGGCAACAAAAAACTCACCAGAAATATGAAGGGGAAAAGAAATCCTCCCTGACAAGTGGCAATTATTATTATTATTATTGTGGATTTATATAGCAGCAACATCTTCCGTAGCGCTTTACACGGATACATACACATCAGGCCCTGCCCCAAAGAATTTATAATCTAAGCACATTTATTTAACACATACAACCTATCAGTATGTCTTTATGATTGTGGTGAAAACCGAAGTGCCTGGAGGAAACCCACACAAACACGGGGAGAACATAAAAACTCCTTGCAGATGTGTCCAAGGGTGGGTTTGAACTCAGGACCTCAGTGCTGCAAGGTATCAGTGCCAACCACTGAGCCACCGTGCTGGATCAACTCTACTTTATGTATCAATACCAGCAACCTGCAACATGTTTTCAGAAACTCATCCAGCTTTTTTTTAAACTGACCAATGAACCTGCCAAAACGTCCACTGGAAGACAGTTCAATAGCTTTACTGTTCTCACAGTGAAAAACCCTTTCCGAACTTGAAAACTAAACTTCTTTTCTTCAAGTATTAAGGGATGTCCGTGTGTCCTCTGACATATTCTATTGGTGATCAATGCCCCAGATAGTTTATTGTATGGCCCGTTAATGTATTTATTCACAGTAATCATATCCCCATGCAAGCACCTTTTCTCTAGTGTACATAATTGTAACTTATCCAATCTGTCTTCATATTCAAGCTCCCCCATTCCCTTTATTAATTTAGTTGCCCTTCTCTGAACCCTTTCCATTTCCAAGATGTCCCTTTTGTACACAGGATTCCAAAATTGCACTGCATATTCCAAATGAGGCCTTACCAATGCTTTGAAAAGAGAGTTCTGCGTCATGTGACAGTAACTCACTTTCTAGCTTTGGAGGGATGCAAAGCTCTAAACAGCAAAACTACAAGCTGTAATAAAAATGTAAATATAGGGTCAGCACTTCCCAAACCTAATTTTTGCATTATTCGTTTTTCTAAAATAGATGCCCCTGAAGAGACTTACCTGACCCAGTCCCTTACCGCTCTGCCACGCTACCAGCCGTGACCAATGCAGCTGCTTGTGCTCAAATGAGCTCACAACAGCAACACGAGGCGGCACCCAGGCAGCGAGGGACCTGGTCTGGCAAGTCTCTTCAGGGGCATCTTTTTGAAAAACAAATTATGCAAAATCTAGGTTGGGTGTGTGTGTGTGCTGAACCTATATATAAAATTTTATTTCATGGCTAAAAATGCACTTTAATGGATCATAAACATCTTACATTTCAGCTATCAAGCAAGTGCCTTAGTATCATAAACTTTTCTGTTATGTATAGTTTTGCTGTAGCTGGAATGGTGACAGTTGGTACAAGAACTGCATGGTGGGAAATTCCCTCTCCCAATGCTGCCTCATAAAGTTTACTGAGCATGCTTGTTCTCACAAAGAGTCACATAGTCTGTTTGGGGGACTGAGGTCCAGAGCTTGAACAAAACAAGTACTGAATTGAAGTTACGCAGCAAAACAAACACATTAGCGTTATAACAAACACAAACACATGGCGGGTGAGGCCACACTACAATGCGCACCTGCACACGAGTGTTAGTTTCCGTGTACACGCGTTGTGATTGACTAATGTTGCGCAATAGGAATGCATGCTTTTGCATAATAAAAATGGATCGCATGCGCTCCGATTAACAGAGCCCCGCTAGTTCGTGCTTAAGGGCAGACTAGTGTGGCCTAGCCCTAAGTGCTGTTTACATGTATTCTATTCATTTATAGATTGAAATGAGGCAGTCATTTTTTCAGTGTACAATTCCTTTAAGGTCTGTTAAATGTTATTTATATCTACAGGGGCTGCCCAGAATGGATACAATGACCCAACACATGGCCCCTTTCCTCTGTCAGTTCTACCCCCACACCATTTGCTATTTATTATGTCAGTACATTTATTTTCTTGATATATCCAGGAGAGATTAGAGAGGCAATGGGGATGAAGGTTTTTAGCCATACAATAAAGCTTAGAGGTGAAAGGATCATCATATACAAATGCATAGAATATCAAAACAAGCAGAGCATTGATTAAACTGTTTCATTTTTCCCCCACTTGGGTTGAGATGAGTGTTTGATTTGCCTTCCTGGCGAAATTACTTTTTTAACTTCTTGATCCACTTCTAAGTTGCTTTGGCGTGTGTTTGGATTCTGGTACTACTGAAAAATGACTTTCCTTTAAACTCTAGTTCTCAAGCAAACTGAAACAGGTTCAGTATATTCACACCATCCATTATCTACCAGTCCCTGCTAATAAAATCCAGCAAGAGGCAAAATGTTCAGAGAATTTCAAACCACCAGTTGTCATAAAGCAGTAAGGGCTAGCTTCCACTAAAGCAGCAAAGGCTAGGTCCAGTCCCACTACAGAGTAAGGGCTAGCTTCCACAAAGCATAAAGGCTGGTCCCACTAAGCAGTAGGGCTGCTTCCCACTAAAGCAGCAAGGCTAGGTCCGCACTAAAGCAATAGGGCTAGCTTCCACTAAGCAGCAAGGTAGGTCCCACTAAAGCATAGGGCTAGCTCACTAACAGGAAGAGCAGTCATAAGCAGTCCACAAGCGTAAAGTCAGTCCACTTAAGCAGTAAGGGCTAGGTCCACTTAAAAGCAGAAAGGCTTAGGTCCCAATACAGGCAGGTAAGTGGCTAGGTACCACTAAAGCTCATAGGGCTAGGTCCCACTAAAGCAGTAAGGACTAGGTTGCCCTAAAGCAGTAGTAGTCCATAAACTAGGGCTAGGTCCCACTAAATCAGTAAGGGCTAGTGTCCCACTAAAGCATTAAGGCTAGAGAGGAGCTAGGTCCCACTAAAGCGGCAGTAAGGGCTAGGTCCACTAAAGCAGTAAGGGCTAGTTCCACTATCAGGGCTGCCCACTAAAGCAGTAAGGGCTATGGTCCCACTAAAAGCAGTAGGCTAGTTTCCCCTAACGCATAAGGCTAAGGTCCCCCTAAAAGCAGTAAGCAGACTACGTCCCACTAAAAGCATAAGGCTAGCTTACCCTAAAAGCATAAGGCACGGTCCCACTAAAGTCAGTATGGGCTAGCTCCCACTGAAGCAGTAATATCATAAGGCGTACTGCTGTCCCACCTAAACATAAGGCTAGGTCCACTAAAGCAGTGAAGGGCTAGTCCCACTAAAGCAGTAAGGCTAGGTCCCAATAAACATAAGCTCTCCATAAGCCTAAGGGCTAGGACCTAGGCCCACTAAAGCAAGTAAGGGCATCGGATCCCCACAAACAACGAAGTTCCACTAAAAAGCAGTAAGGGCTAGGTCCCACTAAAGTCAGTAAGAGGCTGGTCGCCACTAAGGGCTAGTTCCATAATAGCTAGGTGCTAGGCCATCCCACTAACGACAGTAAGGGCTAGTCTTCCACTAAAGCAGTAAGGGCTAGGTCCCACTAGCAGTAATTGGTGCTAGTGTCCACAAGCAAATGCGTCCCGACAAGCAGTAAAGGCAGGTCCCACTACAAGCAAAGTAAGGGCTAGGTCCCCTAAAGCGTAAGGCTAGGTCCCACTAAAGTCAATTAAGGCTATGGTTCCCCACTAAAGCAGTAAGGGCTTAAAGTCCCCTAAAGCATAAGGGCTATGTCCCACTACAAGTACAGCTAGTCCCCAAAGCAGTAGGGCTTCCCCATAAAGCAGTAAGGGCTAGTGTCCCACTAAATACGTAAGGGCTAGGTCCCACTAAATCAGTAAAGGTCCTAAGGTTCCACTAAAGCAGTAAGGGCTAAGTCCCACTAAGCAGTAAGGCTAGGTCCCACTAAAGCAGTAAAGGCTAGGTCCCAAAACAGTAAGGGCTAGACTGGTCCCATAAAGCAGTAAGGGCTATGGTCCCACTACATGTAAGGGCTAAGGTCCACTAAAGCAAAGGGCTAGTCCCACTAAAGCCGTAAGGGCTAGGTCCCACAAAGCATAGGGCTAGGGGAGTAGGACCATCCTAAAGCAGTAAGGGCTAGCTTCCACTAAAGCAGGTAAAGGCTAGGTCCCACTAAGCAGTTTTGGGCTATTGTCCACTAAGTACTGGTCCCACTAAAGCAGTAAGGCTTGGTCCCACTAAAGCCAGTAAGGGCTAGTGTCCCACTAAATCGAACGGCTAGGTTCCACTAAAGCAGTAAGGGCTAAGTCCCACTAAAGCAGTAAGGCTAGGTCCCCTAAAGCAGAAAAGGCTAGTCCCATTAAAGCAGTAAGGGCTAGGACCTAGGTCCCACTAAAGCAGTAAGGGCTAGTCCACTAAGTAGCCCCACTAAGCAGTAAGGGCTAGGTCCCACTAAAGCCAGTAAGGGCTAGGTCCCACTAAAGCAGTAAGGCTAGGTCCCACTAAAGCAGTAAGGGCTAGGTCCACTAAAGCAGCAAGGCTAGGTCCCACTAAAGCAGAAGCTACTCCACTAAAGCACAAAGGCTAGGTCCCACTAAAGCAGTAAGGGCTCTTCCACTAAAGCAGTAAAGGCTAGGTCCACTAAAGCAGTAAAGGCTAGTCCACTAAACAGTAAGGGCTAGTCCCACAAGCAGTAAAGGCTAGGTCCCAATACAGCAGTAAGGGCTAGGTCCCACTAAAGCAGTAAGGGCTAGGTCCACTAAAGCAGTAAGAGCTAGTCCACTAAACAGTAACATGCAGGTCCCACTAAAGCAGTAAGGGCTAGGTCCACTAAAGCAGTAAGGGCTAGGTCCCACTGAAAGAAGTAAGGCTAGGTCCCACTAAAGCAGTAAGGGCTAGTCCCACTAAAGCAGTAAGGGCTAGTCCCACTAAAGCAGTAAGGGCTAGTTCCACTAAAGCAATAGGCTATGTCCCACTAAAGCAGTAAGCTAGTCCCACTAAAGGAGATAGTAAGGGCTGGTCCCACTAAAGCAGTAAGGGCTAGGTCCCACTAAAGCAGTAAGGGCTAGGACCAAATGTCCCACTAAAGCAGTAAGGGCTAGCTCCACTAAAGCAGTAAAGGGCTAGGTCCCTAAAGCAGTATGGGGCTATGGTCCCACTAAAGCAGTAAGGGCTAGGTCCCACTAAAGCAGTAAGGGCTAGGTCCCACTAAAGCAGTAAGGGCTAGGTCCCACTAAATCAGTAAGGGCTAGGTTCCACTAAAGCAGTAAGGGCTAAGTCCCACTAAAGCAGTAAGGGCTAGGTCCCACTAAAGCAGTAAAGGCTAGGTCCCATTAAAGCAGTAAGGGCTAGGACCTAGGTCCCACTAAAGCAGTAAGGGCTAGGTCCCACTAAAGCAGTAAGGGCTAGGTCCCACTAAAGCAGTAAGGGCTAGGTCCCACTAAAGCAGTAAGGGCTAGGTCCCCTAAAGCAGTAAGGGCAGACAAGTCCCACTAAAGCAGTAGGGCTGCCAAAAGTAAGGCTAGGTCCCACTAAAGCAGTATGGGCTATGTCCCACTAAAGCAGTAAGGGCTAGGTCCCACTAAAGCAGTAAGGGCTAGGTCCCACTAAAGCAGTAAGGGCTAGGTCCCACTAAATCAGTAAGGGCTAGGTTCCACTAAAAGTAAGGGCTAAGTCCCACTAAAGCAGTAAGGGCTAGGTCCCACTAAAGCAGTAAAGGCTAGGTCCCATTAAAGCAGTAAGGGCTAGGACCTAGGTCCCACTAAAGCAGTAAGGGCTAGGTCCCACTAAAGCAGTAAGGGCTAGGTCCCACTAAAGCAGTAAGGGCTAGGTCCCACTAAAGCAGTAAGGGCTAGGTCCCACTAAAGCAGTAAGGGCTAGGTTCCACTAAAGCAGTAAGGGCTAGGTCCCTAAAGCAGTAAGGGCTAGGTCCCACTAAAGCAGTAAGGGCTAGGTCCACTAAAGCATAAGGGCTAGGTCACCACTAAACAGTAAGGGCTAGTGCCTATAAAAATCTCCCACTAAAGCATTAGGGCTAGGTCCCACTAAAGCAGTAAGGGCTAGGTTCCACTAAAGCAGTAAGGGCTAGGTCCCACTAAAGCAGTAAGGGCTAAGTCCCACTAAAGCAGTAAGGGCTAGGTCCAACTAAAGCAGTAAGGGCTAGGTCCCACTGAAGCAGTAAGGACAGGTCCCACTAAAGCAGTAAGGGCTAGGTCCCACTAAAGCAGTAAGGGTTAGGTCCCACTAAAGCAGTAAGGGTTAGGTCCCACTAAAGCAGTAAGTTCTAAGTCCCACTAAAGCAGCAGTAAGGGCTAGGTCCCACTAAAGCAGTAAGGGCTAGGTCCCACTAAAGCAGTAAGGGCTAGGTCCCACTAAAGCAGAAAGGACTAGGTCCCACTAAAGCAGTAAGGGCTAGGTTCCACTAAAGCAGTAAGGGCTAGGTCCCACTAAAGCAGAAAGGACTAGGTCCCACTAAAGCAGTAAGGGCTAGGTCCCACTAAAGCATGCAGCACATGCAGGATTTTTGCAATGAGCTTCTGTGCATGATACTCCGTGTGTGCTGCATTCACAAGGCCAAATCATGTTATTGGCATGCATGCGATCCGCACCAAAAGCTGTGCACACGTGTGAACCACTAACAGGACCGGACCACAGAGCACATAGTGGGAACTACCCTGTAGCATTGCATTGGCATTGCGAACCGGAAGCATGAACGGAGCGCAAATCACGCTCTGAAACGCAGTAGTGGGACCTGGCTCTAACAGTCAATGTCGCCAAGTTTGATTACAGACCGGGTATCGGCAAAAAGGGTAAACCTGCCTTGATGAATTAGGCATGTGAATGTCTAATATCAATAGTATCAATATTACGGTTTTAATATCAGGGGACATTGCAGCTGTGTGAAAGATCATGTGAGTTGTTTGAATATACAAACTTTGGACCATCCACCCAACAGGTTTTAATCGAATTGATTCTCATTTTAGATCTATTTATAACAGGGAATTATATATAACAGGAATTAAACATTTTTGTATGTGCATTTCAGGACCTTTAGGGCTAGGCCACACTGATGCACTTTAAGCGTGATCCGATTGATGTGGCCACATTAGAGTGCGATTGCACGCTGTGCGTTAACTGGAGGCGCATGCGATCCGCATTCTTTTGCGCAATTTCATGCGCTCTGACTGTGAAACATTGGAAGATCGCAAATCGCACTGCCACTGCAAAGTGATCTCGCGCACCGGGGATACGCATGCAATTGCTAGCATTAACATGTGCGCTTCTGTGTGCATGGGAACACATTGCAGTGTGGCATAAACCTCAGTATTAATCGTCACACCTTAAAAAAGGAAGGAGGTTTAACTTTAAAGGGCATGTCCACCCTTAAAAACTGATGACTAAATATATCGCATCCCCAACTGCTTTTTTACCAGTTTACAACATGCATTGTAACCAGATATTTAATAAGTTCTTTTATTTTCTGTCAACGGTACCTGCCTCCTCCCTCTGCTCAATGAGCTTTTATATAAGCTAGAGCATGTGCAGAGGAGGCAGCAGGTGAAACAGCAGTCAGTCATTGGTTGTGGTGTCAGCAGTCACAGCCTTGATTTACTGCATGTAGAGAGGGGCCAGAATGGGGACAATAATATCCTTAAATATCTGGTTAGTAATGCAGGTAATAAAGTACAAAATATATCAGTTGGGTTGGGGGCAGGTAACTGACAATTGACCGCTTGCTTACCTCCATTTGGATCAATAATATATGTGCTGTTTATAATGTTCTGTAAAAATAAATTGGAAGTGATCTTTGGTCAGGACCTTTAAACTGGGAAAGTCTAAGACAAGTACGTCCATTTTAGTCAATTCGTATTTACTTACAAGGCATGTCCACCCCCAAACTAAAATGCTTCTAGGTATACTTACCAGCCCTCGTTCCCTTGGATGTCTTCTGCTGCTCTGTGCCTGTTCTGTGTATGGCAGTATCAAAAGGGGTGAAAACGTCAGCTACGCCAGTGATTGGCAGAGCCGCAATATTTAAGGTGTCCATACACTGGGCCAATATTTTGATCAATCCAACATGCGATTAGACATTTCCATTGATTGGCCCAAAAATTGCACATTTTCCCGATCTTATAATACGATATAGGATCGTTATATCAAGTCGTTTTTTAAGTCGATTGGTTAAAGGATCGTAGTATTTTCGATTAAATGTAAATGTAGCCTCAAAATAGACGACATTGGACATTAATCGGCAAATAAATCAAATGTTGAACAATATGTATGGTACATCTACATACAATTAACATTGTACATCTGTCAATCAAAGTATCGGCGGTTTGCGATTGCAATACCTTTGGCAGTATATGGCCACTTTAAATAGATAAATAGATTTAAACCATTGCGAGCCATTTTTATTTGTCTATAACGAAATGTCATGGTTGGCTTTCCAGTATACCAGGAACAATTGTTTGCCCACATAATCTGTATATACACTCAGGCTACATTTGCTGAAGGACATGCTAGGGAAGTATCAGGTTTGTGTCTTTTTCTGATTTAATATCCTGGAAAAATATCTTTACTTGTAATTCTAGAGATACTGTTACATATTATTTTAAATTCTGTCACAGTATGTACATCCTGTCTCAGTATTCTCGCAGGGAGATTTTATTATTGAGGGGGAAATAATTGTATTTGTTTTCATCTCTCTACTTAGCTTTTAATGTACTACACAATAATTAGGTACTCCTACTGCTAAAAAAGGCCCTGATCCAACGGATCCAAGTCCGACAGATCGGAAGTTGTGTGTAGCGTCTTTCCCGAATGAGCATTCACGACAGCCTCAGGGTCGTTCAGGAAAGACCTGAAATTTGCGATCGCCAGGCTGACCCGTGAAGTTCGATTGTGTTCTGAATGGAAATTTGGGCAGCTATCATGTAATGAATAGGTGTTCTGTCAGGCTAAATGGGCGTTCAGTCAGGAATCGTTGCTGATCCACCATGTTGGATCATTGAGGCCCAAGCAAGCACAGACATTACACAATACTCGGATATAACTGCTGCTTGATACACCGTCATGCTTCCCTGGTCGGCCCTGCGACAATCAAGGTTGACAATCTGTATCATATGTTTTATCTATGCGTTTGTGTAAAATTGAACAAAACTTTTCCTTATGTTGGCTTGACATAGAAATATTTTTATATTTGCCAGCACTTTCTCAGAGTATTGCCATTAACCTTTCAGCTGCCAGTCTTGACATGTTGTACAGTATGTACCTGCTTTCCATCACTCCTTTTCTACTCAAGCTCTAATTGGAGAGTTGGATGGAAAGGAAGAAAGAGGCAGGGATAGGGATCTCATGGCGGCTAGACAATCTGTATCATATGTTTCATATATGCTATTGTTTAAAAATGGTTGTACAATACTTTCCTATGTTGGTTTGACATAGAAATATTTTTCTTAGGTCTATTTAATTGTCCCAACAATATAGATGGAATCACATTTCCATTACTCACTGTAGGTTTATTTATTAATTGCCTAATGTGATGTAATGTGTGGACAGATGCTTTAGCCAAATGGTGGCTGCAAGTTTTCCAAGAAAATGTGTAATCAGTAGCATGTGTTGCACTGGCTTATCTTTAAATGCAAAGAAACACAAGATGTACATTTATATGCTACAGGCTAATGAAATGAAAATACTGGGGATGCCATAAGTTCTGAAACGAATCAAAGGATGGTTAATCAGATGCAAATTAACAGGGAACTAAAGGGATTAATTTAACCCCTTCCTTATTCTGTACCCAATGTCAGGATCTATTACGCTATGGAGCTTATTTAGTAAATGGTGCAAAATTTTGCCATGCACTGTCTGCAGCAACCAATCATTTTTTTCTAATTGTAATAGACAGTAAATAGGTATCATCTGATTGGTGGCTGTAAATTAACAGAATGGGTAAAATGAACAAGCTTGATTTGTCCTCACCCCTCAGTACAGCAGATATTGAGGAATCTTATATTCAAAGTTCTTCCCCAATTCTATTCTACTCCCTTCCCCTGGGCCAGAGATGAGGTTCAAGCATTGATCATCACCCCTGGGTACAGCAGATCGGAGGGGTTTTTAAATAGAGTAGGCTATAAAGGTTGGACTAGATGCCCATGTGTCTTTATTCAAACTCCATTACTATGTTACTATCTAGGTCTGCTTGCAACAATTGCACATTATTATTATTATTATTGTGGATTATATAGCGCCAACACTTCCGTAGAGCTTTACAATTACATGTACACATTCACATCATTTGAAGTTTCCAAAGCTCTGCATAATTTATGTTATCAGCAAACACAGAGACCTTGCTCTCAATGCCCTATTCTAAGTCATTTATAAACAGATTAAAAAGAACTGGCCCCAGTACAGAACCCTGAGGCACTCCACTTAGGACTTTAGTTCCATTGACCATTACTCTGTATTCAATCCAACAACCGATTTACTATCCATGTGCAAATATTTTTTTTCTAGGCCAACAGATTTCGTTTATACATTAGTCGCCTATGCTGCACAGTATCAAAAGCATAGCAAAATCCAGGTATACTACATCTACTGCAATCTAGATCTAAATGCTAACTAACTTCTTCGTAAAAAACAAACAAGTTTGTCTGACACAATCTATTTTTCATAAATCCATGCTGTCTACTTATAAGATCAATCTGGGATTTTTAGTTACCAGGCTGTGAACGACTACCCTTTTTGAATATTGGTATTACATTCTTCTTTTTATAATCAAGAGACACAACCCAGACAAAAGTGAATCTGAAAAGATAAGAGACCATGGTCTTGATAAAACTGGGTGCACACCTGAAGATATTTCATATCATCTGAACAAGCCTGAACTTTTGTTAGGATGAATTTTAACATTATGTTTGATCGGATTTGCAGAAAATTTCATTTCTAGCCATCTTGGTGCCTTAGCGTGATCAGATCACAATCCGATCGCATTTAAAATCTGTCTGGCCTAGCCCTCCAAGTATTGGAATCAACACTTTCATTGCCAGCACCAGTGAATTGACATTAACCCTCTGTGCCAGAAGACTTCCCAGAATATTGTGATAACCACTTCAATGCCATCAGAGCATTACCAATAACCCTTCAGTACCAGCATACTTTCTTAATAATAATTTCACTGCCAGCACTTTCCCAGAGTACTGCCATTATCCCTTCAGTGCCAAACTTTCCCAGATATTGCCATTAAACCTCAGTGCCAGCACTTTCCCAGAGTATTGCCATTAATTCCCCATGCCAGCACTTTCCCAGAGTATTGCCATTAACCCCCCAGTGCCAGCACTTTCCCAGAGTATTGCCATTAATTCTTCAGTGCCAGCACTTTCCCAGAGTATTGCCATTTACCCTCCAGTGCCAGCACTTTCCCAGAGTATTGCCATTAACACTTCAGTGCCAGCACTTTCCAGAGTATTGCTATTAACCCTTTCAACTGCCAGCATTGACATGATATACATTATGTACCTGCTTTCCATGTCTCCTCCTTGAATTGTTCACTCCTCACCCACTCTAAGTTCTATTGGAGAGTTGGGTGGAAGGAAAGAAAGAGGCAGGGATAGGGATCTCATGGCTGCTAGTCACAGGGTCACTGCAGCAGCTTTTACCTGACATTTTGAACTGTTCTCCTCATTACTATTAGCTGAGCTCATCTCCCCTCTCCTTCCTTCACCTTCAGTTCATTTGTAACATTGTATCCAAGTAGAGGGAGCTGACTACTTCAATGAATTGTGCAGGAACAAGGGTGACCCACTTTAAGACTAAAAGGCAGATTTAAATGTCCACCCCTCAAACTAAAACTTGGTATCCTGAGGAAATAGCTAAAACCTCAACCTTGCAAGGTTTATAGCTTTCAAAGGACACCCCAAATGTACTTAGCCAGTCCTCATTCCTTTGCCACTTTCTGCCTATCTTCCATGCCTTTTCCGTGCATGAAAGACAAGCAGAAGGGGCTTGACTGGCACCTGCTCCTGTAATTGGCTAAGCATCGCCAACCATTTATTCTTTACTTTCCATGAATTATACTGTGAATAGAGGAATACGTAGGTTTGCATATATCCACATTACAGCAGAGCATGTGGGAAGAAAGAGCGATGCCAGGCAGCTGCCTGTTTTCATTTTAAAAAAAACAACATGGCCTAGTAATAAATGTCACATTCTTTTATTGGTTTCTCCTTAATAAGCAGCGCTCACGGCTGAAAGCATTATCCTTAAATGTTTTTTTTTATGGTAGAGAACCCCACAGCCAAAGCAAGCAAAATGACTGTTTGCATTTATATATAAAACAAAAACCCAGAAAAAAGCAAAGTCTGTGAATAAGTAAAAAGCCATGACTTTATTCCTTTATAAAAAGACAACTAACTGGAATGACTTGCAACAATGAGTATTCATCAAAGGTCCTTCACTACTTGCAAATTTATACCAATCAGATGATGCCGTGTCATTTCTGTACTTCCCACCTACCAATCAGGGTGACTTATTTTTGGCATTTTTTTCTAGCATGGCTCCGTAGCAAACACTTCAAAGGAGAATTATACTTGTGCAGTATCTGACAGCTTTCTAGTTTCTTCCCTCCATTATCATACGTCTCCAATGTCAGAGATCAGAAAATCGTCAGTGACAATGGCTGTAGAAAAGCCAAAGTTAATCAGTTACTGCATGAATATATTCTCCTTTAAAGGGGAACTGGGGTCTCCATACAAACGGGCTTAAAAAGACCACACTCCTACCATGCTCCAAGATCAGGAATCTAGCTGCAGTCTCCAAAGTTACAGCAGTATAAAGGGTGTTTTTTCTTGCTAGTACTGTGACACCACCAGCACCAATGATTTGCCCCCAGTCTCAGGCTGGAGCAAACCCACTGCTAGGACACAGCATCAACCCTGAAAATATTTTCTTTCCCTAAGGTGCTTACAGGTAGAAAAACACAGTGAATGGTTGCACCTTACAGGGGTGTGTTAAAGGGGATTACTGGTGCCTAGATCTCCCTTTCTGGCTGCTCAGTGCTCGTCTACTGTTCCACTTCTCCTTGTGCATGAAGGTTATATAGATTGTTATATAGACTGTTACATGATTGTTATATAGACTGTTACATAGATTTTTATAGACTGTTCATGTATATATCTGTGCATAATTGTTATAACTGTTACAATATGTTATATAGACTGTTGCATAGATTGTTATGACTGTTACATAGAGTTGTTATATAGATGTTATATAGATTGTTATATAGATGTTATAGATGTTACATAGATTGTTATATAATTGTTACTAGATTGTTATTAGATTGTTATATAGTACTGTTACATAGATGTTAGATAGATTGTTATAAGATTGTTAGATAATGTTACAATTGTTATATAGATTGTTACATAGACTGTTATAAAAGATGGTTACATAGACGTGTACATAGATGTTTTATATAGATTGTTAATAGACTGTTATATATCTTGTTACATAGACTGTTATGATAGATTGTTATAATAGATTGTTACATAGATTGTTATATTACTGTTATATAGATTATTATATAGATTTTATATATATTGTTATATAGACTGTTACATAGATTGTTATTAGACTGTTACATGATAGTTATATAGCACTGTTGCATATATTGTTATATAGACTGTTATATAGATTGTTATATAGATTGTTATATAGATTGATATATAGACTGTTACATTAATAGTTTATATAGGCTGTTGCATATTTGTTATATAGACTGTTACATAGATAGTTATATAGACTGTTGCATAGATTGTTAAGACTGTTCATAGATTGTTAGATAGACTGCTACTAGATTGTTTATGATGATTGTTATAACGATTGTATATAGACTGTTACATTGTTATATAGACTGTTACATTGTTACATAGATTGTTATAGATGATTTTACATAGTACTGTTACTAGATTGTATATAGATTGTTATATAGACTGTTATATAGATTGTTACTAGACTGTTATATATAGATTGTTATATAGATTGTTATATAGATTGTTACATAGATTGTTATATAGACTGTTATATGATTATTATATATCTGTTATATAGATTGTTATATAGACTGTTACATAGATTGTTTCATTGTTAATTGAGCTGTGAGTTAGAAGCAGCAGTTTTTTGTTTTTAAAAATGTATCCAGTGTATCCCTGTAATTGACAGCTGCATAGAGATCTGTATCAACATTAACCCTACAGATCCCTGAGGTGATTGCTGAGACTGGGTTTATATACATTATATATACATACACAGATGAGTGTTGCATATATTCTTTATACAGAATGATTGTTAATGTGTCCATACAGGGTTCGATGTAGTGAAAGGAAGCCAGTAAAGGAAATTTTCTGTCTTGCCTGATGGTCCCATTCCCAATACCGACAATATCAGCAAATTCAGTCATATCCGCCACAGTGTTACAGCTCTGACTTTGAAGCAGAACATTAAGCTTAGTACACTAAAATTTTTCATCCAGACCTTTCGGCGCTATCGAGTGGTCGGCCGCAGCAAATGTCTCCTATGGAACACACGATCAGCGATCGTTTACTGACATGTAAAATTGCCCGATCATCTGATCCAGGCGAATGGGTGATCGACATCGTTCACCGCCGCCAACAAAATCACCCCAGATTTTTCGGCCTGACCGACTGATAGATGGAAATATTGGTTGGTTGGCCCAAAAAATCTGTTTGTATTGATCCAGCCTTAATGTATATACTTTACTTTTCTGACACATCATGTGACTGTCACAGACCCGAACAGTAAGGACAGACAAGAAGTGTAACTCTACAAGCTTATAACTTACAATACATTAAAATTAAAAACATCATCACAGGCTTGGTTGAAAGGTACAACCTTCATCTTTTAAATAGAGGGCACTTGTATGGAGACAACAGTTACCCTTTAACTAAGTAGGCACAGTGAAGTGCTACTATCAATGCAGGAAAGTAACGTTTACACTCCTACAATAGCAACCAATATACATTCAGAGTTATTCAATAAAGTTCTTATTGTTAAAATGGGGCTAATTTTGCCTCAACCAATCAGATATTATTTTTAAATAATAATAACTTTTATTGAATCTCCCTGTATGAGTTTTATTGTATGCACCCTTTGTGAGTGTATGGTTAAACAGTATTACTTTGCTGGTGTTAAAGGGGCAATTCAGTGGAAATTATCACAATTTATTAAATTGTTTGTTTGTGTAATTACTTCTCAGTTATTCACATATTCTTCCCATTTTGAAAAACAATTGATTTCATACCCTTTGCTGTTCCCTGCTTTTGACATTAGTGAGCTGACATTTCAGGTTCTAACGGTCCTTCTTCTTCCCAGAATGCACCACTTCCTTGGAATGTTCTAACAGTAATTTCTACTGATTGGCGTTGGATGGGTCAAACATGCTCAGATCTCTACTGAGTAACTGAATCAACCCAGTTTCACTAGTCATCCGACTGGCTTTCTCAATTCAGAATGACTTGTACAAAAATCTGTTGGCAATCTGTTGACTTTCCAGGGTAGTTACCGTAATTGTCAACTGATTCTTGCACATCTCAATACAACAGAACGCTCATTTCAAAATCTGCCACACATGATCTAATCTGATAGCCGTATGATACCAGGATTGTTGCATGTATGGGCCCCTTTACGGAATATGTTGCACAGTGTGGATAAAAATTCTTGTCTCCTCCTACACAGTCCACAAATCCCAAACCTTTCCTCCCAACTGCTAAACTCTGCAAACTTGGACGGGAACAAAGCCATGAAAAGCTCTGCCCCTAAACATCACAACCATGCCTCCATGTCACGGGCACCCCACAAATGTCACGGGCACGTCCACGCTGCAGTAAAGCCCCGCCCACCCTGCCACCCTTGAACCAATACAGTCCAGGGTAAATGGGATGGTTGTGTGCTGCTCAGTAAATAGCCACAAGATACCCATTAACTATAAAGACCTGTTAAGAGGGTTTGTTTCACCTAGTATGAATTAAATAATTAATGAATGACCTCATTCATAAAACCCACCCTAATACTGCAATCTGACAGACAGGTGGGCTCCAATGGTATCTGATTTTTAATTAAGCCAACAAGAAAATCTTAAAAACAGTATTCGTTAATAAATCTCCATCCAACATGAGCAGTAACCGTACTTTGGAACCCAAAGGAATCCATTACTGTGTATTAAATCATCTATGTGCTTGTTATGCAGAACAGACTAATGGGGATTTTGATAGCATGTTCCTGAAAATTAATTGTTGCATTGTGTGGGCCATACCCTGGGCTGTCTCGGCTGGTTATAGACCTGACATTCCATTGTTTGGAGTTACTTGTTTACCTATACACTGCCTATATCTTAATGGGATCTGTCCTTCAGTGTTGTGCTGCTGGCTCACATGTAACTAAACAACCTTGTTCTTAAAGGGGTTGTCCATTCGCAGGGAACATTTTTGCCCACTTTGACAATCTCCTAAAATTATTGGGCTGATGCAATAAGCCGTGCAAATGATGACTGCTAAAAATATGTTGCACCAATCAGATGTTCTCTAACTGCAGTAACCCAGTAAAAAGCTAACATCTAATTGGTTGCTGCAAATATAGCACTGGCAAACTTATTGCATCAGCCACTCTAAATATATTACATCAACATGGATGAAAAGTGTAATTATACAGCAATATATATGAACATTATCCAGAAGAAATGCAGAAAGATTAGAAATTTGACATGAGATTATGTTCAAACGTCCTGCTTCTAGTTAGCTTGAGGGACATCACCTGACCCTCTCTCCTTCCCAGTTTCTGGGCCAGAGCATGGTCAGTTAAAGGACAACTGCACCTTTTAGTGACAAAAAATATGACAATATATCTACTTTGTCCTCGGGAATCATTGTGTATGCTTGATATGCTCCTAGATGCCTCATTGAAACCAAGGGGTAGTGTGTGTGTTAAAGGCAGGGGCGTACCTGAAGGGGCCCAGACCCCCCACGAGTTTGGTGGCCGGCCCCTGACTCCCTCCTTCCTCCAGACTGCAAGATCTGTGCAGGGACGTGCAGGTTTTAATCAGTGGACGGCGGTAAGAATGAAACATACGAGCAATCAGCTATTTAAAACTGGACCCGAACTTCCGGAACTGAACTGTTTCATTCATACGCGCGATCAACTGATTAACCTGTACGTCGCACAGATTAGGGGCTTGTGACGTGCCCTACTAACGTCTTGGCGCGGTCGGGTGGCGGTAGTTACGCCACTGGTTAAAGGGCATTTCCACCCTTTTTAAAAAAAAAAATCTATTGTAGGGCTTCCTCCACCAGCCCCAACCACATTATTATTATTTCCAGAAACTCCCCTGATCATTACCTACCTTCCCTCTATCCTCTGCCACACTGTCCGGCCCTCTGCTTGCATGAAACTGCAAGCAGGGGCTGGACCGGCAGCCGCATCTGTGATTAACTGAGAGGCAGCCAATCACAGACGTGCTGCCGGTAGTTCAGAATGCCGGAGGAAAGAGGGAAGGTAAGTAGAGTTCGGGATATCTGTATGCACTACAGATGGGGCCAGTAGAGGGTTAAATTATAATTTTGGGGTTGGACATGCCCTTTATTGTCTATATTTGTTCACGCCCCATTCAGCAATTATTGAGCTGGTTATGAGCTTGAGCATGCACAGACGAGACAGCTAGAGGATTCGAATTTAGTCATGTCATCGTCAAATCCATAACTGACAGTTGCTAACTGAAGAACCAGGTAGCAAAAAAGTGGGCAACAGGACATTGTTCAGCATTCGGATTAATCTTCTAACCTGCTCAGTAATCTCTATGAGGCAACATTGGGGAGAGGGAATTTCCCACTATGCAGTTCACGTACCAACGGTCACGATTCCAGCTACAGCAAAACTATAAGTAACAAAAGAATTATGATACTAAGGCACTTGATTAACAGCTGAAATATAAGATGGTTCAGACTGTATATCTAAAGAATAGGGGATAAACCAACAATAAAAAGTAAAGTGATAGTAGGGAAGAATTATAGTTTCCAGTAATGGGCAATTTAAAAAAACAATTACCCAGTGTACATATCCTTTAATATCACATTCGTGCCAGTTTGGGTGAATTTTAATGACAAATAACTAGAATTAAAATCCTGCTGCCCTTAAGACAATAAAGATGCCCCCCACAGTAAATGATTGGGTCTCTCCATAACTATGTCAATACTGCATTGATAATTCTAACATATTGACAAGCTATGAATAGGAATCATCGGCCTTACAAAGAGCTCATGATACAAAGATGAATTCAATTGCACTGATAACACGCCACAGCCCGCAAGGCCTACTAACCAATTATTGTGATGACTATGTAGCTTTGATATATGAAGATACATTTATTTCTTGTGTCATCCCCTCTGGTTCTGCTAAGTACACCGCTACAATGATCTTTCCTTAAGTATACAGAGCCCATCTTTTTAAAGAAGCCTTCAAATCATGGTAACCCTATGCATCCAGATACAACCACCTAGTGCGTTGCTGTGCCTCGCATTCCCATTCATAAATAGCATTTAATATGCATGTTGTTAATATTATAAAATCATTGGCATTGTGTATACACACTTTGGGATAATCTGAGTGCACAAATGCCAACACATGGTTTTCTGTCTATTTCTCAGAGAAAATTGACCAGACTTAAATGTTTTATAAACTTAATGACATAATAGCAATTCCTTGTTTGTCTAATTTGCCTGTAAACAATAAATACACTCACAACAAACACTCACTTATTCAATATTCCCAGAAGCCTTTTATTTTATTAAGGCGAGTACAAACTAGAAGATTTTCAGGCGCGACCAACCAATATTTCCGTGTACTGGTCAGTCTCCCCAGAAGGGAGATGTTTAGTGGGCACCACAATTGGGCATGCAGTTCGCCTATGGATGGCACATAGGTGAGGTTGTGGCAAACTATCAGCCGCAGCTACTTTTGTGGCGTCAGTGATTCCTATGGGACGAGCACTTGCTAGTGGCGAACGGCCGCCTGGGACTAAAATGTGTGGTTGTGTGTACCCAGCCTAAAACATTCCAAGTCAATACTTACTTTTTCACCTTAAAGAATGGAAGGTAAAGGAGCTATGTCCACTTCAATTAATCTAACAGGAGCCAGGAAAGAACCCACAAACATACTTATGGTCACGCTACTCCCCTGCTTCCTCTGACGGTGCCAAGTACACCAAGCTACTTAGATATACCACGCATGCTTATATAGGATAGATACAATTTTTAGGTGGGGATACCCTTTTGGTGGCATGTCCACCAACCCCCCTCCCCAACAAAAATGAGGATCCTGCTTGAAATTACAACCCTTAATATACTTACCAGCTCTTGTACCATCCCCTGCTTTCTGCTGCTTCTTTTGATCGCAGAAACAGAAGAAGGGGCTGCATTTTGCAAGGGATTATGGGTGTCCATTTTCTATGCCCTTCCATAGACTTTTATGTGTCCAAATCCCAAAGGGCAAGCGGATCGCAAAACACACGGCAAAAATGTGCTAGTGGGCTTAGCCCTCAACAGTGAATACTGGACAAGGTTTAAACAAATACGGCCATTTTGATGTTCTTGCGCTTTGAGCCATGGATGTTTAACAGTCTGAGTCCCAGGGTTCAATTCTGGTGGTGAATGCAATTCGTACGCAGATCTAAAATCCTACAGAATGACATTGTGGTTTTTCATATGTCAGGTAATGTCAATATTTCCTGCACTAATCATTCTGATCTACCTAAACCACAATTCAATCTTAACCGAAACCTACAGCTTTTTCATGAATTAACAGTAGTTACTCCATGGAGGATACAAAAAATCATAGGATCATTTCTTATAGTGTTCTATAGATTTCCCTTATTATTATATTAATATTTTCTTCATTCTTAACCTTCCTATATGCCAAGGACGACAAAGCTGGAGATTACAAAAATCCATCCAAATTGTAACAAACCTTAAATAATCCTTCAGACCCTGGAGATTATTTAAAAGCTCAGTGGTTGGCACTGATGCCTTGCAGCACTGTAGTCCTGAGTTTTGATCCCACCCTTGGACACATCTTCAAGGAGTTTTGTATTTCTTCCTGTGCTTAATGGGTTCCTTTCCCGCGGGCACTCCGGTTTCCCCCCACAACATAAAGACATACTGATAGGTTGTATGTGTCAAATATAATGTGCTTAGATTGTAAGCTCTTCAGGGGGGCCCAATGTGAATGTATACCTGTAATTGTAAAGCGCTACAGAAGATTTGGCGCTTTAAATCCACAATAATAATAACCTTTCTGGTGCCTACCCAAGCTCATTATGCGAGAAAAGCCTGGCATTACTCTGCAGTCAGCAAAACTGATTAACCATTTAAAAACCGCAAGATCATTTTGTTGTTTTCTCTAGCAAACCCCTGAATTGTCAGGTTGTATTGCAAGGATTCATTTTTTACACTGGTTGTGTTGTGAACATAGTCTGCCATCTTAAAAAATTTAATGCAACCTGTAAGACAGGGAATTCTGGGCGTTGTGGTTTAACAATACAGCCCAATGCAGTATACTCCATTAAAGTGTTAAGTGAACTCTTTGTGTATAAATAAAAACTTTCAATGTACTGGCTTCCTAATTTCCTTTGTTTTACAATTGTACTGCTGGATCATGGTAAAATAATACAATATTGATACGTATATATTTTATGTGTCAAACTGGAAACAGAAAGCAATTTACTTTAGGCTTCCATACCTCCCCCATAATGTTTGTGTCATTTAACCAGTGCTATTTAGAACATTCCTCTACACTGTATAGAATAATGTTCCATTTATTTCTCTTGGATTGTCATTCATTGCCCGTGCAGTAACATGCATTCCGGTTGTATGGAAGCAATGCTGCACAAAGATGGCTGAATTTTAGGTAAAAAAGTAAAATAAGAACATACGGGATATCAATAAAGTTCTTATCGTTTAAAATGGTGCTTATTTTGCCCCAACCAATCGATCTTATTTAACTTTGAAAGCTAACATCTGATTGGTTAGGGCAAAATTAGCACCATTTTAAACGATAAGACACTTTATGAATAACCCTGATAATGTTATAAACCAGTGGTGGAACTAGGAATCACTGGGCCCCCCTGCAAAACTATAATGGAGCCCCCTCCCTGCATCATCTACTGTATCTCTGTCATAGGGAGAAAGGATCCCCCCCCTCTCCAGGATCTGTTCCTGATAATTATCCCCTGTATAACATACTGTATGTCTTAGAAACTTTACACAAGGGGTGTCAAATCCTAATTTTGGTTCCGACCTGACATGTAACTGATTGTTTAGTGTTCATGAGTACAAGGTCACTGGTAAGGCCCCATTGGAATATGCGGTGCAGTTTTGGAATCCCGATACAAAAGGGACATCTTGGAAATGGAAGGAGTTCAGAGAAGAGCAACCTAAATTAATAAGGGGATGGAGGGGCTGACTATGCAGGCAGATTAGACTAGTTAGGGCTGTTTCACATTAAGAAGCATGTTTGCGATGGGATATGATAACCTTATACAAATATATTATGGCCCATACAATGAACTCTTTGGTGCATTGTTCACTAATAGGTCATATCAGAGGACTCGTGGACATCCTTTATGTTGGAAGAAAAGAAGTTTCATCTTCGGGTTAGGAAAGGTTTCTTTACAGTGAGAACGGTGAAACTGTGGAACTGACTTCCAGCAATGTGGTAATGCAAATTCACCGAATAGCTTTAAAGTGGGCTGGATAAGTTTCTAAAAAAAAAAATATTGAGAATTTACTGATTAAACATATACTGTAGTTCTGGTTGTACAGGAGCTATATATATTGAAATACTGGTATTATACATATACTGTAGTTCTGGTTGGTACGGGGATACTATATAATTGAGATTACTGGTATTCATACATATACTGTAGTTTCTGGTTGGTACAGGGATACTATATAATATTGAGAATTACTGGTATTAATCCATATACTGTAGTTCTGGTTGGTACAGGATACTATATAATATTGAGAATACTGGTATTATACATATACTGTAGTTCTGGTTGGTACAGGGGATACTATATAATATGAGAATCTGTGGTATTATACATATACTGTTGTTCTGGTTGGTACAGGTGATACTATATAATACTTGAGAATTACTGGTATTAATACATATCCTGCAGGTCTGGTTGGTACGGGATACTTTTAATATTGAGAATCTGGTATTATACATATACTGTAGTTCTAGTTGTTTACAGGAATACAATCTAATATTGAAATTACTGTATAATACATGTAATGTAGTTTATGGTTGGTATGGGGATACTCTAAATATTAGATTAACTGGAATTAATACAATATACTGTAGTTCTTTCAGTACAGGGAACTGTACAATATTGAGAATTACTGGTAATAATAACAATATACTGCAGTTCTGGTTGGTATGGGGATACTATATAATATTGAGAATTACTGGTATTAATACATATACTTTAGTTCTGGTTGGTAGGGGAATACCTATATAATATTGAGAATACTGGTATTAAACATATACTACTGCAGTTCTTGGTTGGTACGGGATACTATATAATATGAAATTACTGGTATTAAACTATACTGTAGTTCTGATTGGTACGGGATACTATATAAATTGCGAATTACCTGGTATTAATACATATGCGATTTGGTAGTTTGTTCTGGTTTTTTTTGGTACGGGTATACTATATAATATTGAGAATTACTGTGTATTAATACATATCCTGTAGTTCTGGTTGGTACAGGAATACTGTACAATATTGAGAATTACTGGTAATAATACATATACTGCAGTCTGGTTGGTACGGGGAATACTTTATATTGAGAATTACTGGTATTAATACATATACTTTAGTTCTGGTTGGTAGGGGATACTTATAATATTGAGTTCTGGTAATTAATCAATCTATATACTCAGTTCTGGTTGGTACGGAATACTATATAATATTGAGAATTACTGGTATTAATACATATACTGTAGTTCTGGTTGGTACGGGGATACTATATAATATTAGAATTACGGGTATTAATCCATATACTGTAGTTCTGGTTGGTACAGGATACTATAATAATTGAGAATTACTGGTATTAATACATATACTGTAGTTCTGTTTGTATACGGGAATAACAAATAATTAGATTACTGGTATTAAACATGTAATGTAGTATGGTTGTATGGGGATCTATTAGATTAAGATTATTGTATTAATACATATACTGTAGTTTGGTTGGTCAGGGATACTGTACAATATTGAGATTACTGGTATATACATTTGCAGATCTGTGGTAAGGGATACTATTAATATTGAAATTCTGGTATTAATACATATACTGTAGTTCGGTTGATACGGATACTATAAAGTTGAGAAACTGGTATTAATACATATACGTAGTTCTGGTGATACAGGGATACTTCTGATGCCGTTGGAGCCATAGCAGAACCTAAATGGCAGCTCACTACTAACCACAGCAAAGGATTTAAAATATTTTTCTAAATATGATAATTTAGAACACGTATGTGTGTGTTTTTTATAAACTAAAAAAATATAATTTTGAAATTTTACTTTACATACATTATTATAGTGTAGCCCACTATACAAAAGAAAAACTCATACCAATGGTAGTAGGTAGGTAGTCTCTTAGGCCTTCCTGGGTCCCTACATAAAGTAAAAAGCAATTGTTTTATTTCTACATGAACTGCTAATTTATTTCCTATTGACCTCAGGAATGTACAACCTGTGGCCCTGAAATGTTAAACACAACAGCCTATGGCGGTCTGGGTGCATTGGGAGTTTTAGTTCTACAGCAGCTTGAGGCCTCTCTGATTCTCTCATTTTGTCCTTAAATTGGGGGATCCCCAGGCATCCAGCAATATTGCCTGGAGCCCCATTGTCTAGCAACACCATCACCATCTGCTTATCCGCTGCCCTTCTTTAACACATGATTTGTAATAACACAGCCCTGATATTTCAACTTTACAAAGCGTTTCCAAAAAATGCCAGAGCTGTCAACCAGTAAAATGAAATAAAATATTTACACTTCAAATCCGAAGGCGAACCCCGGGCTATTAATTACCCCTCACAGCGCAGAGAATCCATGCATCATAATTTGGCAGAGGAACACCAGCAAGGAATGAGCCTTTGAGAATATTGAATGTGTATTGCTTGCTAGTTAGTAATGTATTTTAGAAACAGAGACAAGGCTGGAGGTGTAAGCGTCTTGGGGGCAAAGAGAAATATACAGACGCAAATACACTATCAGGCTGTCACGGGAATCATCATTTTAATCTGTATAAAGAAAAGATGGCAAAGCCTAAGCAGACAAGTCCATCATAACCATGCCCATGTCAAGAGAACATGAACCTATTTCTTAGTATTGTGTTTTCCCGAGGTGGGGGGGGGGGGTCACCTGGCTAGAGAAAATAAAGATAAGGCACAGCTAGAGGGACTGAGGAGCAGAATTTGGTATCCAAACCAAGTTTACAGTCCCTCAGGTGCTAAGGATGAACATATTTTTGCATCTCCCCAGAAGCACTTGCATTTGGTCTTCCATTGGGGCTTGCTTCTATTTCTATTGTTTGTTCAGATAAACATAAATAACGGAGTTTAATGTCATCTGCCTGTCACACAGCGGTGGCTGTCAATAGAATCCTCTAGGGAAGGTACGATGACCTTGTTTCCGCCCTGTCAGGCACAATAGACTCCTTCCTAGGCCGGGTGACAGTTCTGAACAGAGAAAATATCTGATGGGTCTATTCAGACTCAAAGTTTCTAAGAATGTTTTAAGGGTTTTTTTTTTTTTTTTTAAAGATGTTTTAATGTTTGTGCAGCCAAACATTGTGTATGATCTATGTAAATTCAATAAACTTGTACAAATAAATGTTTACTGAGGCCTTTCATCCACCCATGCACCATTGAAGTCTATATGCACTATTTATTCTAATGCAGTTGCTACAGCACTTTTCTCCCCTGTAGTCAGTGATGGATGTGATGGTTGTGATGTTGTTTTGATCATGTGATAATGCAATATCTCTCTAAAACACTGGATGTCCCAACCGCTGGCCCTCCATTTGTTTTGCATTTGTTTTGCACATTATTCCTGGCTGCTACTGTGCATCCCTGTATTAAAGGGACACTATACTAAAAAATGACTGCCTCATCTTAATCTATAATTGAATACATGTATGTAGCACACTCTATTTGCGTGCGATGCTGCATGCCTTCATCCAGCACACATTTTGTTTAGGAGCAGTATCCCCCCTCCCTCTTTTAAACCACTCCCACTTCCTTCCGACCTGACCCCCCCCCCACAAACCACTGTCAAGCCTGCAACAGTACACAGCATTTCAACTGTCAAAACTCTGTCACCATTCCAGCTACATGTAAACTACTCACAGAGAATGTTATGAGAGCAAGGAACTTGATTGACAGCTGAAATATAAGAAGTTTTAGATTGGATATCTAAAGAAATAGGGGGCAGATAAACAAAAAAATTAATACAGTGGTGGTTGGGAAGAATTATAGTTTCCAGCTATGGTCAATTTAAAATAACTATTTTTCGTATAGATGTCCTTTAAGTGTTCATGTAAGTTACCTTCATAGCTTTACGTTACGGAAACGGGCAAAGATTAGAGAAAACAATTGCACTGCTTATAGGAGCTCATTTGCATTTTACCCACTATATTTTAGGAGGTGAGAAACAGAATGACCACTTTGTGGTAATTTCTATCTGCTGTAGGACTCAGTTATCCCCACCCCTCCCGCAACTCATGGATTCTTCTTGCACTCCCATGAAACCACCCCAGACTCCCGCAGGGACGAGTCTCTAATCTCCTCCTCCATCACACCCATTTTGGCCGCCCCTCCCCTGGAAACCCCACTCCTCCACTCCCCTCCACTCACCCCAATGACATCAAAAAAGCCAAAGCCATGCCCCTCACCACATCCCCTTTCCCCACCCTGCCCAGACCTCAAATGGCAGGGGATGTTTTGACTCTAAATAAGGTCCTAAATGGTTTAATGGTTTCGATTTACCACCACCATGGACCCATCTGCCATAAGATACCTCTGGTGATTTTCCCTATATTTTTAATGGGATCTGTTCATATGATTAGGTGGGCACTCAGGTAGCAGCAAAGAGGCTCATCTCTGACTGTGCAGCGCAAAATACTTTCTGTCTACTACCACTTGGGTCTCAATGCAATATAAGGTACAAGTTTGCCTGTGCTATAATTTGCAGCAACCAAACTGATGTTAGCCCATTTTACAACAGCTTACCTGCAGACCGTTCCCGCAACATTCAATCAGTTACAGAAACCCCTTTCCAGATCTTCTTGCGGCAATATATGTTCAAAAAATGAATGGTGATGGAGGATAACTTTGCGATCGTATGCTGACCCCACAGAAGATCCGGAAAGGCCAAAATTGATTCAAAGTTGCCGGGATCGTTTTGCAGGTAAGCTGTATGTATAGCCCCTGTCCATCCTTTAAACTTTCCTTAATAATGTTTAACAAGCCACCAAACCTAGGTTTCGCAATATTTTTTAAGTTTCGAAGATGCCCCATAACTTCCTTACCTGACCCAGTCCCTCGCCGCTCCTACTGCTGATAGCGGTTCCCCTTCCTGGTTGCGGCTGTCAGTAAAGGCATGACGTCACGCCTAATCGCCTGACAGCCACAACCAGGAAGTAGTACAGCTGTCTCCTGTTTTTGCTCTCAGGTAAGTACCTATAGGGGAATCTTTGAAACTTAAGTATATTGCAAAACCTAGGTTTGGAGGGGGGGTAACATTTTAAAGCAAACATTTTTTTAGGTGGACTTGCCCTTTACAACATACAGTACATGGATTTTAACACTAGGATAGATGTCTATAATATAGACTCTATAGGATTGTTGAACAACAGGCTGGATAGTCTTTGTGTGGCCAGTGAATCTTGATAAATAATTTACTGTATGTTAATTACATACACTTCTTCACAAAACTTAATTTCTCAGAAAATCATTTTACAAGAATCTGAAGGTGCAGCTTCTGAAGCTTCCATAAACTAACAAATACATTGAAGCCTTCAAGAGGCGATTTTTCCAGAAGAGCAAAGGGGTTGGTAGAAACAAACTAATTTTAAGATATTCAATTAATTTTGGGGGAGGGTTGGCAATTTAAAGGCTGGTACACACCATGCAATATTTCAGCCCAATCTAACCGAAGCCTCCGTTTATTAGTCCATTGTGCCAAAATAGCCTCGCATGGGGTCGGTCGTCGGTAACCCGTTGGCCAAAATGTACTGCCTAAATGTAAACCGAATGGCCATAAATGTACTGCCGCTAGGGTACTTTTATGCTAACCCATGGTATCAGAAGTTTCCAATAGTGTGGCCTAGCCCTCCCAGAGTATTGAAATTAACCCTTCAGTGCCAGCGGACTTCCACAGAATATTGTGATTACCACTTTTAGTGCCAGTAGGGTATTACCATTAACCCTTCAGTGCCAGCAGACTTTCTTACTTATAAAGTCAGTGCCAGCACTTTCCAGAGTATTGCTGTTAACCTTCAGTGCCAGCACTTTCCCAGAGTATTGGCATTAACACTTTCAGGGCCAGCAGAGCATACCTTTACCCCTTTCGCTGCTTCATTTGACATGATATACAGTATGTACCTCTTTCAATGTTCTCTCTTTCCATTGAATTGTTCACCCCTCACCTTTAATTGGAGAGTTGGTGGAAGGAAGTAAGAGGCAGGGCTGTGATCTCATTGTTGCTATTCAAAGGGGCCACTATTTTAAAGTCTGCAGCAGCTTTTACCTGGCATTTTAAACTGTTCACCTCAGTCCTTTTAGCTAAGCTACATCCTCCACCCTCCTTCCTCTCACCTTAGTTTCATTTGCAATCTCCGCTCAGCAAATGATCTCCCCTCTCATCCACCCTGTCCGGGACCGTATTCAGGACTTTCTCGTGGCTGCTCCGCTGCTCTGGAACCCCTTCCTCTGTCTGTCCATCACCACCGCCCCTTAAACCTTCAAACGTAACCTTAAACCCACTCTTCAGGCAAGCATATAACCTGCTCAGCATTGCTCATCTTATACCCAATTAATCAAATCGCCTTTCACACTCCACTGCCAATCTATTTACAGCTTACTGATTCCCACAACCTTGTGTCTCACCCCCATATCCTGTAGACTGTAAGCTCTTTGGGCAGGGTCCTCTCTCCTATTGTATCACGTATTGCTGTAAGAAACTCTCTCACCTTGCTTACTTATATTATGTATTACTTGTGTGATGTAATATGTATGACTTTGTATAACCTGTATTCCCTGTATGTAATGTATGACTATGTAAGTGTAAAGCGCCATAGAAGATGTTGGCCTATTAATCCATAATAATAATAATACATAACAACAACATTGTACCAAGTAGAGGGAGTTGAGTTCAGGCTCTGTACTCACTACAATGTTACAAATTACAGCTGAACAAGGAGACAGATCTAACACAGCAAGTAAAAGCTGACAGCGATTTGCTAGGGAGAACACTGGGTGCCCTGGTTTAACATGAAGCCCTAGCTCTTGTGCCTAGGTGGCCCTATGCCTAAAAACGGCCCTGTTCAATGTTAAATGTTTTACCATTTAGTAGATGTGCATGTAACAACTAAATTAAAGGATATCTCACTCGTTTTATAAGTTTTGTAATCCTTCTATTGAAGAACGGGAGTAAAGGAGCTGTGCCTTATCTCTTCCGTTCTTCAATAGAACACACAGGAGCCAGGAGACAGGTAAGAAACTCCCGCTCGCTCGCTCCCCCAGCGCTTGTGTCTTGACAGGTCCTGACGGACCTTGTCTTCATGCGCAATAGATCGCGCATGCGCCAGAGAGACAAGGTCCGTCTGGGACCTGTCAGACTACGCGCCGGGGAGCGAGCGGCGGGTAAGTTTTTCTTACCTTCCTCCTGGCTCCTGTTTTTCTATTGAGAACGGAAGGTAGGCACAGCTCCTTTACCTCCCGTTCTTCAATAGAATGGATTCACAAAACTTATAAAAACAAGTGGAGATACCTTTATGTTCCGCAGCACTGAAGAAAATTGTCCACTGTTGTTCACGATCTAGGACTTTTATATTTTGTATTTCGAACATATTTATCACGACTTTCCATACATCTGCCAGCTTCTTCCAGGCTGCTCTTCTTTACTTATACTGTATGGACTCAAAACTACAACAATGCCATGTGTCTGCGCAGACCTGTATCAATGCGTTTACGTCTTAGCTTCCCTTTCTACTGGCATAAGTTATATACTTGTGTTCTTAAACTACAGATGGCTCAGAATTCCCCATAGATAGCTAAGCGCCTGAAGCAGTCTGTCTGTGTCTTTAAAGGGCAGAAATGAAATACATTGACACAAAGCCATGGACATTTTGGATAAAATCCAGAGGGTCCCACCTTCCAGAGAGGGTCCATTGGATAAAAATTGTAATGTACAGGGTTGTTTAGTGGATTCCTATTTGTATTGGAGTGATTTGACTGCACATGACTGTGGCAATGCAAATATAAATTGTGAGTATGTATTGTGCAAGCATCTGGGTCATATGTCTGTCTCTGGGTCCCTGCCTTGTCTGAGTCTATGTTTTTTTAATGCGCTCTTCCCCTCCGGTCTGCCTGTACTTGTACCTTTATATTAACATTGCTGGTGTTTCTGCAATGGCTGACACAGTGCAGTAAAAGGCATAAAACGATTTATGCTGTGAATATCGCGACGTATACATTTATGGCATTGTGACATCCATTAAGATCTGCTTTACGAATCAATAACGCGTAAGAAATCTAACAAAAAGTGAAAAACAATAAATAAAAACTCATTTTGTACATGTGAACACTAAAGGTTTATATACACGCTCAATTTGCGAGATAACCACGACCCCCAACACTGAGCACTACCACGCGACAATGGCCATTTTTGGCAAATCGTCCGTGTGTATGTGTTCGGTCGAGGGTCATTTGGCAATCCGCCGGTGTGATCAACGAACAACCCCAGACCGAACGCATACACACGGACTATTCTCAGCCAAAATGCCCGTTTGACGCAGGTAGTGCTCAGTGTCGGGGGTGTGGATGGTTAGCAAAATCGTACGTGTGTACACCCTTAACACTCGTTACGGGCAGTAATTCAGGAAGTTTACAGATGGGAGATTTCACATACAAAACACAGAAGAGGTTGAATACTGCATGTGCACCAACAGCCAATTCCCTGCAAACTTCTTAGGCCTGGGTACTGATATTTTTTTTCAATACCTTAATATAAGTAATGAAATGTGATAAAATCTGAGGAACATCATGCATAGAAATTTGGTCCTCAACAACAAGGGAAATTAAGAACACAACCATGTTGCCATTTTATTGGTACACAATATAGTATAAAACAATATGATCACATGTTGCGTTGAGTTATAACGGTCTACAACTCAAAGTGTGACTTCTAATACCTACACTTGTTTCAGTGGTCGTGTGACTGTGATGAAATAGTTAACACAATAATTACTGATGATCAAAGTGCAATTTATATATCCAAACTTTCCAGGACAGAGAGGCCGGACATTCATACCCCGCCCCAACTCTGACCCCCAGACCAACCAACAAATGCAAGACTGGCCAATCCACAACCATCCGCTGACCACCCATTCCAGGACAAGGCTCTGCTGTTTGGGACAAGCTCATCAAAACAGGACTGTCTCTGTGAAACGCAGTTTTGGGGGTTATGAATATAATTTACAGAACATTTATGGCTTTGTGTGGATTAAATAAAACATACAAGCTTGTTGGTGACTGGGTATGGTTTGATAATATAGAAATAAGTAGCAATATAGACTAGGTACCATTTGTAGGTGAGACAGTTAACAGCTCGTGTTAAACTTTTTTTGTTAGATCAGATCTCAGTGCTGTTATAAGTGTTACTATGCTGCAGGGCTGTTCTGTCATGTTGCTTAGTAACTTGTATATTAGTACTTATTTGCACCCATATTTGATTGTCTGATTTAATCTCCTGCCTGCAAGTCTGGTGGGGCTCTAGGAAATATTTTGATTGGAGCCCTCCATTTACGGCAATAGGGCCCGATATAAAAAAAACAGTGGTTCTGACACATTGTTATATAACTGCTCCGGCAGCCCTACAGGGCCACCCCCGTATGGGATACTATATAATATTGAGAATTACTGGTATTAATACATATACTGTAGTTCTGGTTGGTACAGGGATACTATATAATATTGAGAATTACTGGTATTAATACATATACTGTAGTTCTGGTTGGTACAGGGATACTATATAATATTGAGAATTACTGGTATTAATACATATACTGTAGGGATACTATATTACATTGAGAATTACTGGTATTAATGCATATACTGCAGGTCTGGTTGGTACGGGGATACTATTTAATATTGAGAATTACTGGTATTAATACATATACTGTAGTTCTAGTTGTTACAGGAATACAATCTAATATTGAGAATTACTGGTATTAATACATGTAATGTAGTTATGGTTGGTATGGGGATACGATATAATATTAAGAATTACTGGAATTAATACATATACTGTAGTTCTGGTCAGTACAGGGATACTGTACAATATTGAGAATTACTGGTAATAATACATATACTGCAGTTCTGGTTGGTATGGGGATACTATATAATATTGAGAATTACTGGTATTAATACATATACTTTAGTTCTGGTTGGTAGGGGAATACTATATAATATTGAGAATTACTGGTATTAATACATATACTGCAGTTCTGGTTGGTACGGGGATACTATATAATATTGAGAACTACTGGTATTAATACATATACTGTAGTTCTGATTGGTACGGGGATACTATATAATATTGAGAATTACTGGTATTAATACATATACTGTAGTTCTGGTTGGTACAGGGATACTATATAATATTGAGAATTACTGGTATTAATACATATACTGTAGTTCTGGTTGGTACAGGGATAATGAATACAATATTGAGAATTACTGGTATTAATGCATATACTGTAGTTCTGGTCGGTAGAGGGATACTATATAATATTGAGAATTACTGGTATTAATACATATACTGTATTTCTGGTCGGTACAGGGATACTATATAATATTGAGAATTACTGGTAATAATACATATACTGCAGGTCTGGTTGGTACGGGGATACTATTTAATATTGAGAATTACTGGTATTAATACATATACTGTAGTTCTAGTTGTTACGGGAATACAATCTAATATTGAGAATTACTGGTATTAATACATCTAATGTAGTTATGGTTGGTATGGGGATACTATATAATATTAAGAATTACTGGAATTAATACATATACTGTAGTTCTGGTCAGTACAGGGATACTGTACAATATTGAGAATTACTGGTAATAATACATATACTGCAGTTCTGGTTGGTACGGGGATACTATATAATATTGAGAATTACTGGTATTAATACTGGTACATAATACTTCTGAATTGAGAAAGCCAGTCGGATGACTAGCGAAACGTCTTCAAGAACTACATTTCAAGTCCAGTTGATCTAATTGAATACAACAGATATACCATGACCTGGATGAATGAGAACCTTCACAAGGGTATTAATACATATACTTTAGTTCTGGTTGGTAGGGGGATACTATATAATATTGAGAATTACTGGTATAAATACATATACTGTAGTTCTGATTGGTACGGGGATACTATATAATATTGAGAATTACTGGTATTAATACATATGCTGTAGTTCTGGTTGGTACGGATATACTATATAATATTGAGAATTACTGGTATTAATACATATACTGTAGTTCTGGTTGGTACAGGGATACTATATAATATTGAGAATTACTGGTATTAATACATATACTGTAGTTCTGGTTGTTACGGGAATACAATATAATATTGAGAATTACTGGTATTAATACATGTAATGTAGTTATGATTGGTATGGGGATACTATATAATATTAAGAATTACTGGTATTAATACATATTCTGTAGTTCTGGTTGGTACAGGGATACTGTACAATATTGAGAATTACTGGTAATAATACATATACTGCAGTTCTGGTTGGTACGGGGATACTATATAATATTGGGAATTACTGGTATTAATACATATACTGTAGTTCTGGTTGGTACAGGGATACTATATAATATTGAGAATTACTGGTAATAATACATATACTGTAGTTCTGGTTGGTACAGGGATACTATATAATATTGAGAATTACTGGTATTAATACATATACTGTAGTTCTGGTTGATACAGGGATACTTTCTGATTGCCGTTTGGAGCCATAGCAGAACCTAAAATGGCAGCTCACTACTAACCACAGCAAAGGATTTAAAATATTTTTTCTAAAATAATGATAATATTTAGAACACGTATGTGTGTGTTTTATAAACTAAATTAAAAAATATATATTTTGAAATTTTACTTTACATACATTATATATAGTGTAGCCCACTATAACACAAAGAAAAACTCATACCACAATGGTAGTAGGTAGGTAGTCTCTTAAGGCCTTCCTGGGTCCCTACATAAAGTAAAAAGCAATTGTTTTATTTCTACATGAACTGCTAGATTTATTTCCTATTGACCTCAGGAATGTACAACCTGTGGCCCTGAAAATGTTGAAACACAACAGCCTATGGCGGTCTGGGTGCATTGGGAGTTTAGTTCTACAGCAGCTTGAGGCCTCTCTGATTCTTCTCATTTTGTCCTTAAATTGGGGGATCCCCAGGCATCCAGCAATATTGCCTGGAGCCCCATTGTCTAGCAACACCATCGCCATCTGCGTATCCGCTGCCCGTCTTTAACACATGATTTGTAATAACACAGCCCTGATATTTCAACTTTACAAAGCGCTTTCCAAAAAATGCCAGAGCTGTCAACCAGTAAAATGAAATAAAATATTTACACTTCAAATCCGAAGGCGAACACCGGGGCTATTAATTACTCCTCACAGCGCAGAGAATCCATTGCATCATAATTTGGCAGAGGAACACCAGGGCAAGGAATGAAATGCCTTTTGAGAATGTTAATGTAGTATTTGCTTGACTAGTTAGTAATGTATTTATGAGAACAGAGACAAGCTGGAGGTGTAAGCGGCTTGGGGGCAAAGAGAAATATTACAGACGCAAATACACTATCAGGCTGTCAGCGGGAATCATCATTTTAATCTGTATAAAGAAAAGATGGCAAAGCCTAAGCAGACAAGTCCATCATAACCATGCCCATGTCAAAGAGAACATGAGCCTAATTTCTTAGTATTGTGTTTCCCGAGGTGGGGGGGGGGGTCACATGGCTAGAGAAAAATAAAGATAATGCAGCAGCTAGAGGGACTGAGGAGCAGAAATGTGTATCCAAACCAAGTTTACAGTCCCTCAGGTGCTAAGGATGACATATTTTTGCATCTCCCAGAAGCACTTGCATTTGGTCTTCCATTGGGGCTTGCTTCTATTTCTATTGTTTGTTCAGATAAACATAGAATAACGGAGTTTAATGTCATCTTGCCTGTCACACAGCGGTGGCTGTCAATAGAATCCTCTAGGGAAGGTACGATGACCTTGTTTCCGCCCTGTCAGGCAACAATAGACTCCTTCCTAGGCCTGGTGACAGTTCTGAACAGAGAAAATATCTGATGGGTCTATTCAGACTCAAAGATTTCTAAGAATGTTTTAAGGTTTTTTTTTTTTTTTTTTAAAGATGTTTTATGTTTTGCAGCCAAAACATTGTGTATGATCTATGTAAATTCAATAAACTTGTACAAATAAATGTGTACTGAGGCCCTTCATCCACCCATGCACACTTGAAGTCTATATGACTAATTTATTCTAATGCAGTTGCTACAGCACTTTTCTCCCCTGTAGTCAGTGATGGATGTGATGGTTGTGATGTTGTTTTGATCATGTGATAATTTGCAATATCTCTCTAAACAACTGTGATGTCCAACCGCTGGCCCTCCATTTGTTTTGCATTTGTTTTGCACAGTATTCCCTGGCTGCATACTGTGCATCCCTGTATTAAAGGGACACTATACTGAAAAAATGACTGCCTCATCTTAATCTATAATTGAATACATGTATGTAGCACTTACTCTGATTTGCGTGTGATGCTGCATGCCTTCAATCCAGCACACATTTTGTTTAGGAGCAGTATCCCCCCTCCCTCTTTTAACCACTCCTACTTCCTTCCGACCTGACCCCCCCCCCCACAAACCAACTGTCAAGCCTGCACACAGTACACAGCATTTCAACTGTCAAAACTCTGTCACCATTCCAGCTACAGTAAAACTACTCACAGAAGAATAGTTATTGAGAGCAAGGAACTTGATTGACAGCTGAAATATAAGAAGTTTTAGATTGGATATCTAAAGAAATAGGGGGCAGATAAACAAAAAAATTATACAGTGGTGGTTGGGAAGAATTATAGTTTCCAGCTATGGTCAATTTAAAATAACCTATTTTTCGGTATAGATGTCCTTTAAGTGTTCATGTAAGTTACCTTCATAGCTTTACGTTACTGGAAACAGGGCAAAGATTTAGAGAAAACAATTGCACTGCTTATAGGAGCTCATTTGCATTTACCCACTATATGTTAGGAGGTGAGAAAAACAGAATGACCACTTTGTGGTAATTTCTATCTGCATGTAGGACTCAGGTATCCCACCCCTCCCGCAACTCATGGGATTCTTCTGCACTCCCATGAAACCACCCCAGACTCCCGCGAGGGACAGGAGTCTCTAATCTCCTCCTCCATCACACCCATTTTGGCCGCCACTCCCCTGGAACACCCCTAACTCCGCCTCCACTCACCCCAAGTGACATCACAAAAAGCCAAAGCCATGCCCCTCACCACATCCCCTTTCCCCACCCTGCCCAGAAGCCTCAAATGGCAGGGTGGGATGTTTTGACTCTAAATAAGGTCCTAATAATGGTTTAATGGTTTCGATTTACCACCACCATGGACCCATCTGCCATAAGATGACCTCTGGTGATTTTCTCCATATTTTTTAATGGGATCTGTTCATATGATTAGGTGGGCACTCAGGTAGCAGCAAAGGAGGCTCATCTCTGACTGTGCAGCGCCAAAATATCTTTCTGTCTACTACACTTTGGGTCTCATGCAATATAAGGTACAAGTTTGCCTGTGCTATTAATTTGCAGCAACCAAACTGATGTTAGCCCATGTATTACAGCTTACCTGCAGACCGATCCCGCAACATTCAATCAGTTACAGAGAACCTCCTTTCCAGATCTTCTTTGCGGCAATATATGTTCAAAAAATGAATGGTGGAGGGGATAACTTTGCGATCGTATGCTGACCCCAAAGAAGATCCAGAAAGGCCAGAAATTGATTCAAAGTTGCGGGATCGGTTTGCAGGTAAGCTGTAATGTATAGGCACCTGTCCATCCTTTAAACTTTCCTTAATAATGTTTAACAAGCCACCAAACCTAGGTTTTCATGCGCACTGCAGCCCTCTCCCTCCCAAACCAATCAGATTCTTTCAGAAAGAATCTGATTGTATCCAATCAGAATTGGTTGCAATTAAGAGGCCCATAAACGATGCAATGAAATCGGTCGATGAAATACCGACCAAATTTAAATTGGAAAAATAGTTGTACAATCGGATATAAACGAACACGATAAAATTGTTGCCATTTGCTGTGTACAATCTGGCATTAATAGGCAGATATGATTGTGTAAGATGTAAATTGTTGCAGAATAGAAGGTGCTGCTAGAAAGCAACCAATTTACCATATATGGGCAGATTTAATCGTTGCCGATAGTGTAATGTGGTGGAAATTACAAACCTACAAAGCACATTTTGGGGTTGAGGTCTCAAATAGTAATGAAGAATGAAGTAATTTGAGATTGTGTTTGCTGATTTTTCTTTCAGATTTTATTTTCTAGTGAATCTCACTGTGTGTTCGTACATCAATTAATGTGCCTGTTGTTATGTGTACCGCAGCACACATTGCCATCATGAACCAAATATACACTCTATAGTCTCACACCTTCCAGACTGTGAGCTCTGGAGAGTTATTTATCTGACACTCCAGGATCGAGTTGGAAGATGTTTGTTGGACGATCATCCATACACATAAACAATTTCGTTGTAGCAGATTAAAATTTTCCGTCCTCGCCGATCACCTTCACATTCATTCAGATCTTCTCAAGACTTTATCTATACCATTAACGAAACAATTGATGTACAATCGTGGAGTTCGTACGACGATCGTACAACAAAATTGCATTGTGTATGGGCCCCATAAAATAATCTTATTGGTATTCTTTCTGGAAGAACCTGATTGTAACTAATGTTGATTGGATTTCAGAAAGAATGTGATTTGTATACTAACCAATCAGATTATTTTCCAATCAGAACTGGTTACAATCAAATTCTTTCATATAGAATGTGATTGTCTGTTCCCCAGACCATTTCCCAGGTCCCAGAACCATTTACAGTCAGATACTGTATCATTTTTACAAAACTTCCGAAAAGCCCTTGAAAATCCGAATTCCACAAAAGATAAATTAATCTGTATAATGGCTTTGCACTTACCCCCGATTTATAATGTACAGCGCTGAGTACGAAAGTGGCGCTATATAAATAAAATTATACATATACACACATACAGTATAACTTACATTTTTGATGTTTTAAACATATATATTATGATAAATTGTCAGCACAATGTTGTGTAACTAGTCTACACTACTTTGATTTAAACACACTATACACTGTAATGTGCATAAACTAAAGGCAATTAAGAACACAGGTGTGGCTCCAGAAAAATTTGCATTGAGAACCACAGTCATGGTGTGAGTTAATCTCGGGTTTGTGTTGCAGCAAATTGTGATGTTTTTCAGGCATTTCTTGGCACTGACCTGCCAAATGTTTTTTTAATGTTTACTTCTAACACTCTAAACCTGCTGCACTCCACGTCACTTGTATATTGTCTTGTCAGGGTGCTACCAGGTTCCTTTACAATACAAGTCTGACAAATGGAGCCTTTTATCATTTATAAGAATAAAACCAAGCGCTACACTGGGCTTGCTAATCTGTCTCATCTGATACAGTAACTGAGTCAAATGAATGTGCTGCCCGGAGCAGTCCCTAGGGTACACACAGTCAAATTCTTCCTCCTGACCGTCCATTTAGCACTTTCAACCGGGCGGCCAGGAGGAAGGACTGCCAATCATTGCAAATGTAGCCGTGGCCGATAGAGGACCGTACGATCGGCCGTGGTTTTCAGACATGTCCTATTGTGCATTCGTCAAATTTGGATGAATGAATGGTAAGTCGCGTCTGAAAAATTATGTGGCCCGATCGACTGATACCCAGTCGATCGGGCTGAAATATTGCATAGTGTGTACCCATCTTTACTACTATTCACTGTTTGAGTTGTTTTACAGGAAACATACTGGGGCTCAGGCAGTGCGCACATACTAGTAGGGAGATTCACGCAGAGGCGCAAGCGCTCTGGGCAAATCTCCCGTAGCAGATTTACCAGAGGCTGCCCGACTCGTAAGTATTTAATGTTAGCTATTAGGGCTAGGCCACACTAGCGCGTGTTTCACGCATTCACGTTTTGCACCCGCGTTTGCGCCCACGGTTTTTGCTAACATGGAAATTGTGGGAACGCGAAGGTTTCTGCGATTTCCGATGCACATGCGATTGCACGTCTGTTCACGTTTTGTGGAAAGCATTTTTTCAATTTTTTCAGCTTTAAAGATAGCGAAAACGCGAGCGCAAACGTGTGCTAATGCACAGAAAGCGTGCGCACTTGGTGCGCTGTAGCGTGGCCTCAGCCTTAGGCTTTATTATCTCACTGCTTGGATTCCTAAATATTAGAGATGGTCGAAACTGTCAAGTTTCGTTCCGTTTTCGAATTTACGAATCCGAAGATCCAAAAATCCAAAAAACTGAACATTTTGGGACCTTGGAGCCCATTTTTGATAATTATCGAACGTTTGAGGCTGTTTACGATTGGAAACTAATTTCGAGTTTCTAAAAATTCTCGAACGTTTGGTAATTATAGAAAATAGGCACCCAAGTCCCAAAATCTGAATGAGATTCATCCAGTTTCGGATGGAACATTCGGATTTCGGAACCAAGGGGTTACGTGTCAGATCTGGGTCCGAGACGGACCTGGATCCCATCTCTAAATAGTGGTAATATCACAGAGATCCTTGGAGAACCATTGGCCATATTTATAAACCCACTGCAATACTGTAGGTTATCGTTAATGTACGATCACAGCTGTAAATGTGACTAAACATTCTGAAATCTATAAATGTTTGGGCGTAGAATACCATGTGATCATCTATAGATCTATGGTTGCAATCGTAAATTTACTACCTCAGTATTGCTAATACAGTGCATTTATAAATATGGCCCCATGTTGACAATGTCAATAGCACTAAGTTCAAGATCAGTCTATATATCATAATTATATGGGTAATGATCCATTTTTAACCAGAGCGGCCATTTTGTGATCTGAATGAAAAAATGCAAGCACAATTTTCTGCACGGATTGTATATCCTACAGTTGTCTCCTATCAGTCGGACTGATGTGGTTACTAACACGGAACCCATATAAGCTTAACCTGAAATACTATCTTACATCTTTTATCTTTATTCTAGCAATAATACACATGAGACCAGTTGGGTGTAAATGTGGCCACAGCTTTATTAAATAACTTTGTACAGAGATTAGCCTCAAACAGAATATCCTTGCTTTTTTATTTTCCAGCCTTCCCAGGCACCGTTATTTTCTTGCCCTTTATTGGGCCCATATGTTTGTATGCCAGCCGCCTTACACCGGGGGGCATGTAAACTACACCTCCACCATCACCCGCAAGGATATGTCCGTCCAGCTGTGACTATCTCCATTTGTAACCATTAATGACCATAAAAAAGAGGGAGGGAGAGCCTTATGCATACAACACAGCCCGGTATCTCCCCTCAGTCAGCCACCTCGCTCCTTATTTAGGGCGAGGCGGTACAGTGTTGCAGTTTGTATATTTTGGACACTGGACTTGCAAGAAGACTCCTATAAATATAAAATGAACGTGCAGCCAAATTACTGTAAGTAAAAACATTTGCCCTTTCTCTACCTTACAAATACAATCAGCCTTATTTCTGCCACTGTTGCACATGCGTCAAGAGCAGGGAGATGATATCTGGGTACACACAGTACAGTTTTTTAGCCAATGGCAGACAGATCCCATTGGAAGATGTCTGTCATTGGCTACAGATCTGGGTACACACTGTACCAACATTCGCCCTATATTTTGTATAGGTAGATCTAGCCACACTACTGACGACTGTAGTTCTTCGGCTAAGCGATTGTTTGTATTATTTAGCTACACACACCTGATTAAGTTATCCCAGTTATCTTTGATAGTTAAGAAACCCGCAGGGCAGGGTCTTATGATTAGTTTATTGCAGTTTAAATGATCAAAGCAAACTTGTTTATCATGATTTGCATATTGCACTGGGGAGAAATATGCAGCCTTGACATCTATAGTGATTTTTTTTTTTTTTAAGTGAAACTTATATTTAGGAGGTAGGAAAGGATACTTCAACCTTTTCTTCTGCAATAGAAGATGAGCAATGGGCTGTTGCCATGACTCTCCTCCAATCCCTAACATACATGTACATGTGTATTATAATACAGGGGGTGGGGGTTGGCTAGGGGAATGATCAGTGAAGCTGTCAGCTGTGGACAAACGTCATCTTTAACCACTTTGACAGGAGGGCTGATGACTGTATCCATGTGTGATGTGTGGTTGTGTCCTGTACATGGTGCATGGTTAGTCAGTGGAGAAAGGTGCACTTTTTGTTTTGTAAAGAGAGTTTGATGGACTTGATAGACGCAAAGTAACGATGTTACCAGTAACATTTTTTAAATATCCTCCTAGATTATAAGCTCCTTGGGGCAGAAACTTCTTTTATAGTGTCCTTAGGTTTCTAGCACTTTTATTATAATATCTGGATATTTATTAATGTGTTACCTTATTTTTCTATTTGCCTGAATCTTATATATTGTACAGTGCTGCAGCCCTAAGTGGCGCTTTATAAATAAAAATGTTTGTTTGACGCTTCAATGTCTGCTTTAATAACACCGCTAGAGGTCTGGGGCAGTTTAGCAAATCCAGAACAGTCCCACTGGAATCGGGACAGTTGTAAATAACATAAGTGCATTGGACTGTAGCAATTGCAGATAACCGGTCCTGCAGATTGCATGGCTCAAATAGGCGTAAACCAATCACCTTTATTGTCTGTGCAGAATTACGTCCATCACATATTTGCAATTTGTTAGCTCATTATGATGTCATAATATACGTTATGTTTGTCAGTCCCAGGAGTTTCCTGTGTCTGGTATGAGACAGACATCAATGGTTTTAGATACAGATAATAAGTTATAGACGCTGCATGTTCTCCTGCAGGAACTTTAGACTAGGAAAACACTTATTGTGATCTATAGAGACCAACTCTAAAGGGGACCAATGGATGATGTTTTCTGAAACATAGAGACAGGTTACCTCATTAGTAACACAATCTGGACAGCTCCAGTTTAACTACGAAAACGTCTTTACAGAGGGTGCCATGTGTTAAATGTTAGGGAGAGGGTTGGCAGCACCGATACAGTGGGCTTGCTACTCTGCCCTTTGCTTTAATCCAGCTCTGCAAAAGTGAACAGGAATCCTGGGCAAAGGCTTTTTTGTCTCTGTGTGTTTTTCCTGGAACAGGTGTCACCTGCTGTGAGCTGTCCCAAGAACGAGCAGGATTTCACTGACGCTGCGGTGTCAGATTCTGCCCTGGGTATTTAAAGATATGCACACTCATATTTTCCCCCTTCTCAATCTTCCCTTCCACCTATTCCTTTATTTTCCTGTGGTAAAAGGGCCACCCAATCCTCAAATCAATACAGTGCATGGAAGTACCAGCTGATTAATCCTAATGATTCTGTGGGTCCCTTAAAGGGCATCTATACTGAAAAATAGGTTATTTTAAATTGACCTTAGCTGGAAACTATAATTCTTCCCAACCACCATTTTTTTGTTGATCTGCCCCCTATTTCTTTATGTATCCAATCTAAAACTATTCTTCTGTAAGTAGTTTTACTGTAGCTGGAATGATAACAGAGTTTTGACAGTTGGTTTGTGGTGATAACAGAGTTTTGACAGTTGGTTTGTGGGAAAAAAAGTCAGGTCGGATGGAAGTGGGAGTGGTTAAAAGAGGGAGGGGGGATACTGCTCCTAAACAAAATGTGTGCTGGATTGAAGGCATGCAGCAACACACGCAAATCAGAGTAAGTGCTACTTACATGTATTGAATTATAGATTAAGATAAGGCAAAGTCATTTTTTCAGTATAGTGTCCCTTTAAAACGTTCCTCCAGCTGAATGGATTATATTGCACAGACAGACACACAGCAACGTTAATTTAACCCAGTCACAAATCAACATTGGTTTTCTACCTAAAGCTCCTTTTTCAATTCAGTGCAATGTGCATTACTCTGACTGCGCAGGAAATATCTTAGTCAATATATTCACCTGATCAATTACCTGAGCCAACATTTTAGTCGGTTTGGCCAAATGGAAATTTCCCTCTCGCCACCAGCTTGTACTTCTCAAATGTAAGACAGAGTAAAAAATCATTAGAAGCACTGGGCATTGGGTATTAAAAAAATGAAAAAAGGAAACATTATATTCCACTAGTAACCCCCGATTCGCAAATCCACCGATGCACAACCACCCTACCCATCCCCCAACCCCTCCCTGGAGGGCCCCAACCTCTCTTCCCACCTCCCCTCTATGCCACACTGGTGTAATTCCTCACTTAGTATTAGTATTTCATTCCATTCTCTCCTAACGCCCATTCATGGTACTGCAGTGGGTCTGGTGTCTGTGGTTTTACTGCTTTTTAGTATATTAAATGTGTTACAGGCCACAGGGACAAGTATTCTGCATGGAGCACAAACATCATCTCATCCATCCATGACATTAAAAACAAAGGGAGATTCAATAAAAGTTCTTATCTTTTAAAATGGCGCTAATTTTTCCCCAACCAATCAGATGTTAGCTTTCAGATTTTAAATAAAATCTGATTGGTTGGGGCAAAGTTAGTGACCACAAAAAAAATGTGAAGAAATGTACTGACCAATGGGATACATTACAAATTTCTACAAAACTAGAGACTATGGTAACATTCAAAACAACCATCATGTCTGCTCTCTATCTCTTCCTGGATGGCGCACCGCTACCTTAAACTCAATCTATCCAAAACAGAATTAATCGTTTCCCCCTCTAAACTGGAACCTAGTCCACCCGTCTCCATCTCTGCTGACAATATGATCATTAACCCAGTTAGTTATCTCTGACTCCTCTCTTTCCTTCCATCATCACATTAACAATGTCGCTAGGACCTGTCATTTTCTCCATCGCAATATTGCCAAGATCCGCCCTTTTCTCTCTCTCTACTAAAATGCTCATCCATGCCCTTATAATCTCCCGTCTTGACTACTGTAACATTCTACTACTTGGACTCCCGGCCCCTCATCTCTCTCCTCTCCGGTCTATCTTAAACTCAGTAGCTCGGATCATCTCGCTCTCCTCCAAAAGAGAACCCGCATACCCTGATACTTCAGTCCATCAGGGCCGTTTATAGCCATTTTGGTTCCCAAGCGTGATAAGAACGCAGTCCCATCACGCTTAAAAGTGCAGTAGTGTGGCCTATCCCTCCAAGAGTATTGGCATTAAAGGGACTGTAAACTCCCATATTCCAAAAAAACAACTAGTTGCCATTCGTTTGTATTATTCCCAGGGAGGTGAGAACGCTTATTCTCACCTCCCTGTGAATAATATTACGCTCGGGGGACCTGGAACTTACCTTACCGCCGCTCCACTCGCAGCCGCTCCTTCACTGACAGCCGCTCTGTCCCGACCGTGCGCCCTGTCTTAGGCGCATGCGCGCCAATACAAAAGATAGGGCGCGCGATCGGGAGAGAACATCTTAAAGGAGCGGCTGCGAGTGGAGGTGAGAATAAGCGTTCTCACCTCCCTGTGAATAATAGAAATGAATGCCAAATAGTTGTTTTTTTTTATTTAGTGTTCCTTTAACACTTTTAGTGCCAGTACTTCCCCAGAGTATTGCTATTAACCCTTTAGTGCCAGCAGAGTATTACAATTAACCCTTCGGTGCCAGCAGACTTTCCTACTAGTAATTTCAGTGCCAGCAGATTCCCAGAATATTGCCATTAACCCTTCAGTGCTAGCACTTTCCTAGAGTATTGCTATTAACCTTTCAGTGCCAGCAGAGTATCACCATTAACCCTTCACTGCCAGCAGAATTTCCTACTAATAATTTCAGTGCCAGAACATTCAGAGTATTGCTATTAACACTTTCAGCTGCCAGCATTGACATGATATACAGTATGTACCTGCTTTCCATGTCTCCTCCATTAAATTGTTCACTCCTCACCCACTCTAAGTTCTAATTGGAGAGTTGGGTGGAAGGAAGAAAGAGGCAGGGATAGGGATCTCATGGCTGCTAGTCACAGGGGCCACTGTTATAAAGTCTGCAGCAGCTTTTACCTGGCATTTTAGAACTGTTCTCCTCAGTACTATTAGCTGAGCTCATCCTCCCCCCTCCTTCCTTCCTCTTCAGTTCATTTGTAACATTGTATCCAAGTAGAGGGAGCTGAGTTCAGGCTCTCTACTCACTACAAAGTTACAGCAGTTGAAACAAAGAGAGCAGTTCTAACACAGCAAGTAAAAGCTGACAAGGAGAACACTGGGCACCCTTGTTTATTATAGGCGCCCTAGCACTGCCTAGGTGGCTTATGCCTAAAACGACCCTGCTTCCAATCAAACAAACAATCATATTCAATACCCTGCTTTTCATCTTTAAATCCCTTCACTCTACTGCACCTCCCTACTTATCTTGGTCCCTTATGTTCCAGGCCGTGCCCTCCATTCCTTACAAGGAAATCTTCTCCACAAACCCGCAACGAACACTGCTGCCTTCTGCCTTAAAACGTTCTCTCTTGCTGCTCCCTACCTTTGGAACTCTCTCCCTCGCACGCTTCGCCTGGTCACATCCATTAATGCTTTCAAATCTAGATTGTTAATGTTATCCTACCTTTCTGAGCATCAGCACAACAAATGGCTGCTGTTAAGAAAGCCATTCGGCGAAACGCGTCCAGCGCGTACCTCCTAGCACCCTGTGTATTCTCCTACCACATGCCCTAAACTTTAGCATGATGTCTCTATATACCTTTGTGCTTTTGACTTTCTCAGTGACTGCATTAGGAGACTTCAGACAGATGAGTATTGCCTACTGTTAGGTTTCAGTACTCTTTGTTATACCTGTATATTATTCATGTGTATTAGTTGGTTTTAAATGTTTTTAACTATTTGCACTGCACTTTTTCTGTATATGCAATCTTCCCCATTCATTATGTACCTAATAAAGGGATTTTACTATTTTGACACACATTTAGAGAGTGCCAAGTACTTTTTTCTTGTTATTGGATCCTACCTTTCTGAGCATCAGCACAACAAATGATTGTTAGCCCTTTTAAGCACTTTGTCCCCATCCTCCCCACTTGTATCTGCATGTTGTCCCTCCCACTTAGATTGTAAGCTCTTTGGGGCAGGGATCTCATTCCTAATGTGTCGAGGCATGCTGCACTTATATCAATTTATCCATAATTTATACATATGCTTTCTTAACCGATGTATGAAATTGTATTTCATTTAATAATTATCTATCTGTATAATGGCTTGCACTTATCCCCCTTATCCCCCAAGTGGCGCTTTATAAATAAAATTATACATACATACATACATACATACATACATACATGGACAAGTAAAAACTCAACTTGCTAAGTAATAAGATAAATGTCTATGTTATTATGTATTATGATATTATTATGTTGTTGTTATTATCCTCTCATCCACCCTTGTCACCTCTTCCCATGCCCGTATTCAGGACTTTGCTTGTGCTGCCCTCTGCTCTGGAACTCCCTTCCTCTGTCTGTCCGTCACTCACCGTCCCTTAATACCTTCAAATGTAACCTTAATACCCACCTCTTCAGGCAAGCATATAACCTGGTCTAGACATTACCCATCTTACTACCCAATATAATCAAATCCGCCTTTCACACTCCACTGCCAATCTACTTACAGCTTACTGATTCCCACAACCTTGTGTCTTACCCCCATATCCTGTAGACTGTAAGCTCTTTGGGCAGGGTCCTCTCTCCTATTGTATCACGGTATTGCTGTAAGAAACTCATCACTCTGTGTACTTATATTATGTATTACTTGTGTATGTAATGTGTATGACTTTGTATATTATGTATTACCCTGTATGTAATGTATGCCTGTCATTGTAAAGCGCCACAGAAGATGTTGGCGCTATATAAATCCATAATACCGGTAATAATAATAATTATGCCAAATGCTCCTTTATTTTCATGTTCTTGTAATTAATGTTAAATATCAATAAAAACTTGTTTATAAATATGGCCCATAGTGTGATATGTAAATAAAACCACATAATACCACAGAGGCGAATGTAAGTGTGAGTGGGGAAAACAAACCTAAAAAATGTGTGAGGAAACCAGCATGACACTGAGGTTTTCCTTGGTATCGAGTTTCATTCTGCTTCCTGTGCTGCCAGTTATGGTCAGTTTAAAATAACCTATATTTCAGTGCCCTTTAAGCTTTAAAATAGATTCAAATAACTTACAATGTAACCTAAAGCCCCAAAATTTGATCATGACCTGGGCCACAAAGTATAACTGCCCACAACCACGCCATTTTCCAGCTCTCAGTAAGACCACCCATGAGGTACGGTATCTGTTAATGTAACAATGCATATACAACATGGCATTATGCTGTCAGAGCCCACAAATCACAGACTGTCTAAAGAGGCCCATACTCTAACCATTCTCAATCATATGATTGACCGATGGTACCATCTGCAGATCATGCAATAAAATTTTTCCCAATAATACAAAAAAAAAAATGTATGATGATCATACGATCATCCGTACACAAACTGACAATTGGACATCATCGGGATACCCTGATATCGTACAACCGGGATAGGTGCGTGTATGAGGGCATGGGAAATAGTCATAAGCATGGAACTTTGCTGTCCAGGTCCCAATCAACAGCAGAGCTCAGCTTTACAGCCATTTAACCAGTTTCAGTTTACCAGCCAGTTAACCAGTCTCAGTTTACTAGCCATTAAATCAGTCTCAGTTTACCAGCTATTTCACCAGTTTCATTTTTTCAGTCATTTAACCAGTCCTAGTTTGCTAGCTAATTCACCTGTCTCAGCTTGCCATCCATTTTACCAGCCTCGGATTGCCAGATTTCTCTGTCCAAATCTATAATAGAAAATCTAGCATTTAGGCTTTCATTATATGAGCAATCGCCTGAACTTTTTCATTCTTAGACCTGTAAAGATACAAAGTGAAAACAATGATATGTAAGTATTGCTTTAAAGGAAAAGGAAACATACAGGCCAATGTTTTAAGAAATATTGCACAATGCTGTAAACTCGTTTGTGAGACTTGCGGGATCCTGGTCAGGTAAGATGTACGCTTTACACACGTCTTACCTGGTTGCACAAATTCTAACTTAGCTTCTCTGCGTAGGCTATGCCACGCGATTTCCAAAAAGTGTAAAAACCTGTGCAAACCGGATAGTACATCGGGTATCATGGGGTTTATGCTAATTTTGCCTGTAATCAGGTGACATAGCATCGCCCTGATAAAATCTCAACCTTTTGGGAATAATAGGCAACAACCTGGATTGCTGAATCTACCTTTGCTGGATTTTTTTAAATTGACAATTATAGAAAACTATATTTCTTCCCAACTATCACTGTACCATTTGTTGTTGATCTCTACCATATTTTAGCCATCAATCGAGTGTCTTATTATCATTCACTTAATGTAAAAGTAATTAATCTTTTCATTATAGTTGCCCTTTAAACATTCCATAATGTTTAAAGGTATCTCCACTCAAAAACTAAACTAAAGTTGGGCCATTTAAATTTATTGAAGAACAGGAGGTAAAGGAGCTGTGTCTTACCTCCTATTCTTCAATAAATCGATCAGGAGCTGGGTATGAAGGTAACAACTTACCAGATCGCTTGCTCCCCCGGCACGTAGTCTGACAGGTCCCAATGGACTCTGTCTTCTATGCGCATGCGGCTCCGCAGCAGAGGAGCGAACAAACGGGTAAGTTTGTTACCTTCATACCCAGCTCCTGATCAAGTTATTGAAGAACGGGAGGTAAGACAGCTCCTTTACCTCCTATTCTTTAATAAATCTAAATGGCCCACAGTTTTTAAGTGGAGATACCCTTTAAGAGACTTATATAAATTCGGAAAGTGCTGCCCTTCCTTGGTCATGGCACTGGAAGCAGAGGGGGTAGTGTGTGTGTGTGTGCCTGGTCCTCAATTTGACCCAGTGAACAGACATCACCTAATCCATATGAAGGAAAAGCAACAAATATACAATTTTTTACTTCTTTTTCCTTTAAATTGTTAAAGGGCATGTCCACCCCCACATCTGGCCCCACTGTGTAGTGTTAAAAAAAACTTTCTCTTCTGCTCCAAATGGTTGCCCTGCAGTTCCTATTCAAAGTCCTTGAAAGAGTAGGAGCCTTCCTGTGTGTAATCAATATCTGCCCCATCCCTTGGAGGACATGCACAGGGGAGCTCTCCCTCCCTTGCCCCTCCTCCAGATCCTTTGTTGCTGCCTAAATCCCCCCCCCCCAACCTAAACACCATAGTTTTGAGTTTAAGTATCCAGAAATAGACTTACCTGACCTCGTTCCCTCTGTTCTTTATAGCCGGCAGCTCTCAGCCAATCACAGACGCGGCTACCGGTCAGGCCCCTTTTGTTACTCTGTTCCCTGAAGAAGCAATAGAGGCAGAGGCCAAGGAAACAAGGTTGGGTAAGTATATTTTTCTGCACTTTTTAAACTTAAAACCCTAGTGTTTAGGGGGAACCCCTAAACTACAAAAAACTTTTTTGTAGTGGGGTTTTTGGGGTGGAGATACCCTTTAGAGCAAAACTATACACGTTTGCTCACTCTTTCTTTGATATTTAAAGGGGAACTGTGGTCTCCAAACAAGTTTATTTTAAATGAAAGGTCAGGTTCATAAAAAACAAGCCATCAACTACAAAATAAGAAAAACTCGAGGTACCTCCTAGGCGTTCAATCCCTTCTGGCCACCTCAATGCCAGATACAACACTCAAAAATAAAGAAAATAGGGCTGTCCAGTCGTTTCTCCTTTGCAAGTCCTGTTTCTTATGATAAAATTTGTTTTTTAAAAATATTTTATAGAAGATTTTAATAATGTAATACATTGTTAATGGGGAATAGGGTTTGATTTCACTGATGATTATATATGCACTGTAAGTATTGTATATGTGTGTTTTTTATACATAGGTGGAATGGGGGAATGAAGAGAAGAATAAGGATCCCCTGTCTCCACCTAGCATGCTGTGAAAATGAAGGAGGGAGGTGATTGGGACAAGAGACAAGTATTGGAAAGTACCACCAGAGGAAGCACTAGTAGAAGACACTGGGTGTAATGTGAATAGAGGACTATGGGTGGCACTATGGGTTTTGTGAGGGTATAAAGAGGGATGTGTATCACTGACCTGTAACACTTGATAAAGGCCTAGCGGCCGAAACGTCTTGTGGGTTTGTGTACTGCAATAAAGAGGGATTACCCCTTGCAAAGGAGAAACGACTGGACAGCCCTATTTTCTTTATTTTTGAAAGCCATCAACTACCCCTCTACGTGCTGCACAGCCCAAAATATGAAGAAATCACTGATCAGAAAGTTAGGGGATGGGAGGTTCTGAATCTGCGGTCAGAAATACTTCTTCCTCCTCTAATCTGCGGTTGGCACATGCTCAGTGCATGGCTGAAGGGTAGGAGGGGGGTGGGGAGAACAGCACAGCCCACAGCACCACTCGTGGGCCCTGTGGCCCCTACCATTCATGGACTCTGTGGCCCCTTCCCCACTTGCACCTCAGACCAATACCCTCCTACCCCTTGAGAAGACTGTGTAAATGCAGCCTTTTTAGCAGAGAAAGAATCAGACAAAGTTTAAAACTGCTAAAAAGGCTGCTTTTACAGTTTTCTGTAAGGGGGGGGGGATTTGTCTGAGGTGCAAGTGGGGGAGGGGGTCATTGGGGCCCATGAGTGGGAGGGGCCACAGGAGGCTGCAAGGGAAAGGCACAAGGGGGCTGCAAGGGAAGGAGCTAGGATGGGTCTGCAAGGGGAGGGGCCACCAGACCCGCGAGTGGAAATGGCCATGGGGCCTGTGAGTGGGAAGGGCCATGGAGCCCACGATTGGGAGGGGCCACAGAAGGCTGCAAGGGAAAGGCTCAAGGAGGCTGCAAGGGAAGGGGCCTCGTGGCTCACAAGTGGGAGGGACCACATGACCCATGAGTGGGCAGGGCCACAGGGCACATAAGTGAAAGGGGCCACAGGAGGCTGCGAGGGAAAGGCCCAAGGGGGCTGCGAGGGAAGGGGCCATGGGGGCCCATGAGGAGGAGGAGACACAGGGAAGAGGGACTGTCACATGGTTTCAGAGCAGGATGCAGGAAGTGCAGGGGATCTGGTGATGCTGCTCCCATATCACACATATAAGTGTAAATATCTTCAAAACTATGTAAAATAAATAATGAAAGTAAATTGTTAAAATCCTCAGGAAAGCAATTCCTGTCAATTTACCTAAAGTCTTTTTTGGACCACAGTTACCCTTTATATAACTTGAATGTGCTATATCATTCCTTATTTCTGTGCAGTATACTAATGCAATTCGATACACTAAACCACAATATCCTTTCATGTCTCAGGAACATGGAAATGATGTATTACTATAAAGTATGTTGAGGAAGCAGAAAAGGACGGGATGCTATTGTGTGCTATGCTAATATGTCAACAAGATTTTTGAAATAAATATTTACATTTTGCTGTAAAAAGAAACCCTTTCGCCCCATGAAGTACAGGCAGAAACGGATGATGTCATAGCTTAGCCAGCAAGGGGTAAAAAACACAAGGACTTACTTAAAGTTCCGTCTTTGCAGAACCCTCTTTACTGCTCAGAAGAAACAAACAGGGAAATTCAATAAAATGTCTTATCGTTTAAAATGGTGCTAATCTTGCCCCAACCAATCAGATCTTATTTAACAATTGAAAGCTAACATCTGATTGGTTGGGGCAAAATTTGCACCATTTTAAACGATAAGAACTTTTATTGAATAACCCTGAAAGTTTTGCACTCCATGGGCATATTCTCTAACCCACATTATCGTAAACCTTCAACACAATTGTAAAATTAAGATCAAAATCGTAATTTTATTTTCTCGATTACGATTGTTAAAGACGCGGTATCGCCTTTATAAATACGGCCCCATTTGTGGTGTTTGATTGAAAAAAAATTTACTAGAGAAGAGTCCGGGATTTAAAATAAAACTTGGTTTCGAGTCAGAACTGCAGATTTTCTCAAATGTTAATTTTAATATTAGTCAAATCCCATAATACCATTTGAGGTCTACCGTATGTTTACTTAAAAACAATTATGTTATTATTGTTACTGCAATTATGTCATTCAAACTTTCCCACTAATTTGAAAAGTATTTTTATTTTTCATATGTAAAAAAAGAACTACAGATCCCATGATACATTAACAGGTTACCATTTAGCAAACCAGAGGGGGGCAATCAGAGTGGAATACAGAATAATAGAGCAGATTCAAAGGGATAGCTCCTGTGTCATAGGGGGAACAAACACAGATACTTACTGTACATACATGTGGGCACTATTCTTCTTGATTAGACAACATTTAGGGGCATCTAGTTTGCCTGATCCACTGAGCCCAAGAGAAGTGTTTCTAATAGCTTTGAGTTGGTTTCCAGCTTAAAGGTAACTTTGGAATAAAACAGCAAAGTGTTCATTATTGTATGCTTATAAATAGTCATGGGATTTTGTTAAATAGGCTTTGTTATCAGTTTGCACCATCCACTATAAAAGGGCATTCCCTTTTATAAAAGTAGGTGTTTACTATTTGGAAAATTAATTAAAAAATTGTTTCCATTCAAAAGGGCTACAATACTCAACTAATGGTTCTGTTCAGGATATGATGACTGATAAATATCTCCCCCTCCCTTATATGCAGTAACTCATCACTAAAGGAATGTAAAAGGCTCAAGGAGTATTCTTCCAACCTGGTCTTAAAGGGCATATCCACCCTAAAACAAAAAAAACTGTCAGTTATCTGGCTGCAACTACAACTGCTATTTTTCCTAGTTTATTACATGCATTTGTAACCATATATTTAATGGTAAGTTCTATTCCTATCTGGCAGTTCTATTCCTTTCACCCCTCTTTGCTCAATGAGCTTTTTATAAGCTTGAGCATGTGCAGAGGAGGCAGTCAATCATTGGTTGTGAAGCCACTCGTGTGTGTTAACAGTTTGTTACGATGTAGTGTGGCCTTGGCCTCAATCACCTTTCAAGCATTGGGGTGGAAGGGGAAGTGGCAGCCACATAAATTTGTGCTGCATCTAGCTGTAAAAAATAGTGATGACAGAGGTTAAATCAAGCAGATTTCTGCTAAAGGGCATAATCAATTGCTTGTTCAGACAGCTACTTTTACACTAGGCTCAACATCGTGCAACAAAATTGTTTGCACAATAACCTTGATGTACAATTGGTATTGGTCCAATTAAAAATTTCTAGCATGCCCAGGTGTGACGATATCCAGGTCTGTTAGGGTACAGGGGTAAGGCATTAGGAAGAGGCTTCAAATACAAACATTTTCAATACTTAAGGCCTCTAATGTCATAACATTTCTTGCAGAAATCAGACTCTTTCAGGGAGATTCAATAAAGGTTCTTATCGTTAAAAATGGGGCTAATTTTGTCCCTTCCAATCAGATGTTAGCTTTCAAATGTTAAATAATATCTAATTGGTTGGGGCAAAATTAGCACCATTTTTAACGATAAGAACTTTTATTGAATCTCCCTGTTTGCACCCTAACAAAGAACAATCTCTTGAATTTATTTTTATTTTTGTATTTTCTTTATTAGTTTTGAAATATCTTGTGACGTAATCTCTACTAACAATGTAAAATATCTACTTCAACAAAAATAATGATATATTACTGACATTGTTTTAAAGAAAAGAGTTTTTCATTGGTAAGAACTCACTATAGGACATGCTCGAGGTCTATAAAATACACCCTATTAAAAGGGAATGAAACTGGCCTTTGAATCATTAAAAGAATAACTGAATAAATTAAATGATGCTAAATTATTATGAATGAATCTATTAGGACAGCATGTACCTTTCTTTTCGGTAGATAAGGGTCACTGTAGTCGTTGGCTTAATTAAGAAATGAAATGAAAAATGCAAGACATATTGTGTTGCTTTAATCACATGTATGTATTGCTTAATCCATAATTCTTGATCCATTCCTTGAATTGAGGGTCCATTTTTTTCAGTGTTTACCATCTAAATTGATGAATATTGTACAAAGTGCATTGGAATTGAAAAAAACTCCACTTGACTTGGTCTGTTGGCGAATGTTGAAAAGGGTCAGACTGTAATCGGTAAGACATTATGTGACACAGGCTTTACTTTCTTCTTTGATAAAAGAATTGCAGGGCTTAATGTTCACTTTCTAAATAAACATAGCAATTCTAATAATGTATGGAGTCCACATTATGCTTTAATCAGGCTACTTAGTAAGGATCTCTATTTGATGTGTACAGTGGACGAACAGATTAGTGCTCTTCTTTATTTCTTTAATACAGCTGCATACATAACATTATTATGAATGCACTTAAAAGACTGTACTGCCATATACCCCCCTCCTCTAATAGTACCCAGGATGAGGACATAAAAAGCTAAGCACTTATACCTGGGTTTGCTCTAGATCCCCCATATCATAGCTTGAAGGTCCAGTTCATAGTTCCACTCTGGCTCCGCCCATTAACAGAGTTCCAGACATTGCAGAGAGCATTTTCCCATTCAATTTGTGGTTTAGTTGCTCATCTTGGGTACTATAAGGGGAGAGGGGTGGTTTGAGGGGTTTGGGACACATTATAGTTCTCCTTTAAAATTATATTTTAGCTTCAATTCTCCATTGGAAATGCACTTGAAAGGGGAAGCTAAACTATAAATAAACCATGATTTCAAAATAACAGTTAGCCGTGACTCTAAGCTCTAAGATTAGTAGCATTGGGGATCTTGATTCTTGATTTTTTGAGTTTTGTAGCCACCCCTTTACCCTGGAATGATAATTAGTTTAAGTGCTTCTCAAGGTTTGGCAAGCGGATCCTAGAATAAGGGGAGCCAGAGGAAAACTCACTAAGAATTTGCAGGTTGGTATCTTGTCTGTGACTTACAAAGAAAATCATGATGTTTGGACGATGATTCCCAATGCTGCTGATTTTAGAGGTGATAAACATAACCAATTTGACTGTTAGTTAGGAATTAAACAATCTGTATTATTTATATTTTTAGCTTTCATTCTTTTTCAAAGTTCCAACGAAAACGCCTTTGTTTCTGATTTACAAAATTAAAATAATGGATAACTTTATGTAATTCCTAACTAAGATCACTGTGTTGGGAGTCAAAATCTACAAGTCTTGCAGTTATGTTCACTCATCCTCCTCATAGCACAGAGAGATACAAAGAGGCTCATGGGACAGCTCATCCCAGGTTGATGAGTCAGTGGCTCCGGAAGAATTTTAGAAATTATTAAAGAGCTTGACTACAGATTGGTAAGAAATTAGTTAGAAATGCAAATTATACACAGTTTAAAGGCAAGTGATACACAATGTTAATCAGCTGTTTCAGAGCTGAACGTCTTCTTTTAGAATAACTTTTTGTCATAACCAAGTTGTCAATCTACCTTTTTTGGCAGGTACCAAAAAGAATTACTGCTAGATTTAAGAGATGATTGTTTATACCTGTAAGAAATGGCAATAGGTTAACATACACTGGCATCTACATAGATATAAATAAAATGTCAACGGAATGGATATAAAACATAAAAAGATTTGGTGCCATGCTAGGAATAGCACAAGACATTTAAAGGGCATGTCCACCCCCAAAACTAAAATTTAACCCCATACTGGCCCCACTCTGTAGTTTAATAAAATAATTACCTTACATTTCTGCTCCAAATGGTTCTCCTGCTATGCCCCTCCAAAGTCCAGGAAACTGCAGTATAGGATCTCTGTGTCACTCATCCTGCTCCTGTGTCTGCCTCAACCTCGACAAGGTTTGAGGCATGTGCAGGAGAGTCCTCCCCCCTCCCTCTCCCTCCTTCTCCCTCCCGTTTCGCTGTCCCTCCCCCTAGCTCTAAACCCCTAGGTCATGTAGGTATAGGTCCCCCAGCCCAAACCGCTGTAATAGAATTTAGAGAGAGTCCCCCGATAGTTACTTACCTTACCACTCTCCCCCGGCGTTCTGAGCAGCCAGCAGCCACGTCCCTGATTGGCTGCCTCTCAGCCAATCAGAGACGCGGCTGCCGGTCCCGTCCCCTGCTTGCAGTTCCATGCAAGCAGAGGGCCAGTAGATTGTGGCGGAGGAGAGAGGTAAGGTAAGTAAAAATCGGGGGGAACTTTCTAAAAAATCTATTATGGCGGTTGGGGCTAGGGGCCAATAACTACATTATATAGAAAGTACCAAAAAGGGGTGGACATGCCCTTTAAGTAAACAAAGTAGTCTAGTTATTAATAGATGAAGTTGCATTGTGCATTAATGAATTTAATACAGTTGCGTTATCACCATTGGAAGTGCAACTCTTTACTTCGTATTCACTTTATGCACTTAACTCCATTTATGTGCAATTTAAGGCTTGTTCATAAGAAAGAAGAAAGATAGATGACAATGAAGATTTTGTATAGCTGAAGCTTCTTGTTCATAACTGAGCATGAAACAGCTCTCCTCAGGTCCATCAACATATCAGCTTCAAGTATAAAACAGTAAAGTTCAGATTCATATTGTACTATGCCCTCATTCTTAGCTAGACCCCCAAGTAGGTGGTTGTAGTTTTCCTGTATTTTTATTGGCTACTTTCCACTCTATATGATGCCCTCTGATTGGCTGGCAATGATTTCTGCTCAAGGTCCCACACAAAACGACGAAGCTGACACAACTGGCGGTGGAAAACATCATTGGTGCTCGGTTGCGAAAGCTGAAGGCGGAAATTCTCACAAGGCAGAATAAGTGGTGGGTGATCAGTAAAGCTCTCAAAGATATCTGCTGCAGACAATAGAGAGTTAAGGAGATCAGTAATATTATCAAAACATTTACCTATACTGGCAAAAGCCCTCCCAAACCAGCCCCCTACTACTACTACTTAAAGTACCCAGGGTAAAAAACAAAACTGCTAGTTCCTAACCAATTGAGTTTTTTTAGTTTCCTCAAACAAAGCCACGAGAGACCAGCATTTAGTGCCGGCCTTTCATTTCCCCCTTGCGGGCTCTCAAATGTGTCTATTGGGAAGAGGTACTCTGCTAGTGGCACATCTTATCATTGAGCAGCCTGGGGGGAACCCTGAACTCCTATAAGGGGTGACGATAAGAGACAGTCTTTCATAGCTTTGTTTGGGGAAACTAAAACAAATCCAGGGGTAAGGTCCTGAACTGCTGGGTACTATTGGGGGGTGGGTGATTTAGGAGGGTATTGTTGCCTTTAAAACAATAAATTCAAGCATTATTTGAAATGCACATTTTACAGAGCACATTAAAAAATAAAAAATCTGCAATTTAATGTTCAAGCCTTTTCATGTCACCACCTGGGCTTATTCCTTTACAGGAGGGACAGATGTTCTGTGACCTAACACAACAAGTTTTTTTTCCTCTGTTTCCTGTAGGAAGCTAAATGCACTTTCAGAGCAACATTCTGAGGAACATTAAGCTGTGTTTTTTAAATTCACTCTCCAGCAAGTAACTATGCAAAAAAATAAGCTCCAAAATAGAAATAATACACAAGGTTAATACATTACTGAGCATTAAGAGACCTATAAAATTCCCATAGACTGTTGAATGCTCTCCCTCCTCAATGTGTTATATATAATGCTAGCTCCATTCTGAACATTAACACTGAACACTGATCAGAAACTATTCATTATCAGGGAGATTCAATAAAAGTTCTTATCGTTTAAAAATGGTGCTAATTTTGCCCCAGCCAATCAGATCTTATTTAACATTTACACAGCCTGGACACACTATGAAAAACCCAGGACATGGGATTCCTTTCACATTATGAAAAATTGACTTTTCACATCCTAGCTCCCCCTTACCAGTTTATTTTATATATTTGTTTTTTCTGTTTTGCCCCTTTTTTTCTTCTCTCCCCCCTTTCCTTACTCTTCCTCCCCCGTCCTATTTTCATTACCATTTCACTATTCTGTTATCTCTCCTATTTTATTACCTCTACATTGTCCTTGGGGTATATTTATAAAGGTTTGTTAAACTTTTCGCCTTCTTTAACGCAGCCTTTTCGGCAAATTTTGACTCTTCGCTATTTATAAAGCTGTGATAACCAGTGGCTAATGGGCATTACCGCTACTTTTCGCCATACATCGATGTGGTTACCGCTATTTATAAAATGTTGGAAAGTGTATTTTTGTGTTAAGTTCAGCCATTCCAATTCGCCAAGTCTGAGGTGGAGAAGTTATTAAAATTTTTTTCATCAAAAGCGAAAATTATCTAGCAAAATTTCTCCTATTTATAAATAGCTTTAAATAAAAAAAATGACAAAAATAGCTCTGGAATTACACTAGAGAGCAATCTCTCTTTTCGCAGTGATACCACACTTAACGCAATGAATAAGGCGAAAACTATCGCCACACATCGCCGCAGCGAAACTTTTCCGCAAAAGTGAAAGCGAAAACAAGCGGTTTTCTAAATTAGGCGAAAATAGCGCTATTTGTCACTGCGATGTCCTGCGATAGCGAGTGTCGAAAATAGTGAAAAATCTTTATAAATATGCCCTTGTCTCGTTTTGCTTCTTACGGTTTGTTGTTTTGTTATTTTGGTCTCCCTGCCTTCTCTCCCCCTTGCATGTCTTGACGACTTCACTATTCTGTTATCTCTCCTCTCATTGTATTGCCCTCTGCACTTTCCTTGGCACCTTTTGCTCTTTACCTTTTTTTCCCCTCCCCCTTGTTGTTTTGCTGATCTTATTATCTTCTGTCACTGGCTCTTTACTTTCTGTTAAACCTTTGTTTCAATCAGTCCTGCTCTGACCTGATGAAGAGGGTTCAGCCCTCGAAAACTCAACTAAATAAACTGTTAGTCCATAGAAAAAGTATCACAGTACTCTTATTTTTTACACATATTTAACATTTGAAAGCTAACACCTGATTGGTTATAAGATAACATTGCAGTTTACTAGTAAAGACGGGCTAGAGTTTTATCCTGAAACTGGTACTGAGAAGATATTACTGGTGCCAACTCTGGCATTTGGCAGTTGATAATACCACTAACAATTTTCTATCTCCCTGGCTGAGCAAAACCCATTGGGTCCGGCCATCTCTATTTACCAGCACCGCGAACTGAACATATTACATTTAGTACGTTTTTTAAAAAAAATATTCCTGCATAACCTGAATCCTTTTATTCTTAGTTTCTGCTGTGGAACGGCAGAAATCAGGTAAACCTTTCCCATAAATCACCTTAGTTTAGGTGAACAAATCTTACACATTTTCTTTGGCCTTCGACACGTTAACACATAAAACAGCTGGGAATTTTCGTGCTTTGAACAGAAAGGTTTTTAAACTCATTTCCCTTCCCTGTTTTGGTATTGCAGCTGCTAAACATGCTTTGTATGGAATGTTTGTCAATTGGAAGCCAAAGGAAGAAAACTACAGAAAGGGACCCTGAAGAAACAAGACAAAACCACAAGGTCAAGCTGTCCCTAATGAACTCACTGTTTGTGATCTCTTCTTTTTCATCTTCAGGGGGTTCCCAGGCTGCTGGGTGCGATCGTCCCACCCCCAAATGATAGTTTCTTAGCAAGTGGTTGAGTTGAGCAGCACTCAGTGCTGGGTAGTCACTGCGGAGGTTGTTCCATGAAAGCTACGGAGAAAAGAGTGCTTCTTTAGTAACCGTAACTGATTTGGGAAAGATTTCCCCAGTACTCAACTGTCTCCATGAGATCAGATCAGATCAATTTTATTATTATCTATACATTTTTCAAAATGACTTCTATTTTTGTACATGAATCATAGCAATAACATTATCTTAAGAGAGATAATAAGGGACTTTGTGGCCAATTAGCAGAGACCATGCATGAAAAATAATGTCATTCTGAAGATATTTTAACATTCAGCAGCCAACTGTCGAAATCACATGACAACATGCTGGGGCAGACTACAACTACAGCCTACAGATTGAGGAAATGGGACCCATACACCAGCAATTCCCGGTCATACAATCGAGGAAATGCATACACGATTTGTTCATGTGCGGGCCCTATAAGAGTCTGCCAGCTATTCCATAAAGAAAAGTATTTCTATATAAGTATTTTATATGAAAAATAGCCCCTTTCACAGGACTCCCTAAACATGTCCATAGCAGATTAAACCCTGACTGTGTTTTACAACCATATGGCAATATCTTCCAACCTCAGTGGTAAATATGATCACCATGCATTTTGGTTTTTACAGACTGCATTAGAATTTCATGGCGTGATGATAACATGGGAATAAACTGCTAATAACAGCTGGTAATTTCATTTGATTATTATTATCATTAGATTAGAACCTGCCGTACTGGTAACATAATAATATGCTGACAACAGATGTCCAATCCACATTGTAAGTTTTACTCTCGTATATAAATATATATGGGAAATTAAAGTAAAATGTTTACAAGCAATGTAAAAGAAAAGAAAGGAAATATGTACACCAAGAACAAAGTGATACTATGAAACGTTGAACTCTCAGGCCCTGGCTAGATAAAATGCTGTGACGGCTCATCTCCAGAGGGGCATGCACAGTACCTTAATGATCTACTACTTGCTAATAGAGATGTCCGAACTTCGCAAAATCCGGTGTGCTCGAGGATCTGCAAATTTTCGGAAAATTTTGAAAATCCGCGAGTGGACCCATTAAAATCAAAGTTCGGCAAAATCCGCATTCGAAAATACGAGGATTCTTCGAAAATACGAAGATTTTTCGAAAATACAAGGATTCTTCGAAAATATGGACCCGAAAATGTGGCTTGCTCTGTCCAAAAATGTGAAAAATCCGCAAATTTCGAATTTACAGGGATTTCTTGTATTTTCCCATATTTTCCGAAAATTTTCGAAAACGCAGTTTGGAAAAGTTCGGAAGGCGGAAATCCGGAAAATCCGCGATATCCGCCATTCACGAATGAGGGAAATCCACCGCGGATCCGGGTTAGGATCCACGAACCGGGCCATCACTACTTGCTAACTAAGCCAATCTCCACAAACCCACCTTTGAACATATGGTGGTGATAAGGTGGTCTTATAATTATAGTTAATTCTTTCAATTTATAGTAAATACGTTCAATACAAGATTCAGTATTACTAAGCAGTTAATTACAGAATAAGGTTTCCCTGACCCTGTTAAGCAGGTTGTAGTGACATTTGTGAGTTGTCAAGTTTGATAAGAGTAACCATCAGTCATAAATGACCACAATAGAATAATAAGATAATAAAAGTTGGACAAGTCCACCAAAGTCCAAGTTGGAATGGATGGATAAGGGAAACAGCGTTTTAACTCTCAGTGATCTGGAGCTAAATTCTAACCATTGATTGGGTAAATGTAATCACATGACTAAATATGTAACTAATTAATAATGACATATGCTAGTAATTGCAAATGGTATAAATAATCTTACAATGTAACAATAAACCAGAACAGTTCTATCTCAAGAGACTCCAGTGTCTTGTGTTCTGTTCTCTCACAGCTGTGGTATATGTGATATTTGGGCCTAGTGACTGACATCTATTTGAATGTATATTATTTTACCTTGACAGTGGTATGAAGGTGCCATATTAACCCCCGTCTCCACTTACTCTAATTTGCATTACCATGTGTCCTGTGCACTGACTTTTGCAACACAATAAAAGGTGTCCTGCCATTTCCCACAGTCTATAATGTCACCCCTTTAAGAGCTTTGGTATATTATATTGCACACATTTACCTTCATGAGGCTTGTTTTTGGAATGCACAACAAGTTCACAGTAGCAGATAGTTTTCTGAAAAATTCCGCTGCAATGTCACCGAGGCCAATGCCTTGCAACCAGTCTAGAACCAAGTCCAGGTTGGTACGGATCTGAACAGCTTTAGACCATTGGTAAAATGGTTCCCCATTACCTGAAAAACAAGGGACAGCAGTGAGATATTTACACAAACAGTGCAAAGTGCAGAGATGTGTATCTGCTAGGTCAATGTTCACCCTCTTTTTGCTACCGTATGAAGAGGACTACTAGGAGCATTAAGATAAACGAAAGGCTAATACATATTACGCCATTAATAATGCAGTTTTAGCTTTACTTTTTGGCCAAATGTGCTCCTATGTGTATGGGCTGAGGAAAACACTCTTGTTGCTCTGCTTTAAAAATGTATTTAAAAATGATTTAATCTTCTGCTTAAATTTGTACCAATAAGACGAGGGGTTAAGTTTGGAGGTGTTATGGAAAAATAATGGAACGTCATTTCTCGTTTTTTTTCAGGGTAGGCGACCTTCTGCTTCCTGCTGGGGAGGAAAAAAGTTCTCCTCACAGGCCTGAGAGCAAGGCCAGGAGGAAACAGACCACTTCCTGTAGATAGCCTGCAAGGACAATGGGAGGAACTGCAGGCTGAGGGATGCCTGCCTAGGAACAGCCCATCCTCCAGCTGTAAAGATGGGGAAAGGAATAAAATAAAGGTGCTTTTCAGCACAATGGCAAATGGAAGGGCCATTCTCATCTTTTTAAATATACATTCCAAGCAAGTAGTTAAGATTCTCCTCCTCCAATAGAACTACATTAATCTTGGGACAGACTCAAAGTAGCAGTCAGTTTATGTTACTCAGCAGCCCATGGGATAGGGATAATGGGCATGCACCCATACAGCAAGAAAAACATGAGAATAAACGAAATTAAGACACAGAGACAGGAGGTGTAGGGAAAGTCCACAACACTTTATTTTTTATCAATGAATACATGTAAGCAGCACTTACTCTGATGTGTTTGGCTTGCTGCATTACTTCTATATAGTATTAGTTTTGTTTAAGCTCATCAGTCCCCCAGCCCCTGACTCCTTGTGAGGGCAAGCGTGCTCAATAATCCCTACGAGGCAGCATTGGGAGAGGGAATCTCCCACCATGCAGTTCACGTACCAACTGTCACCATTCCAACTACAGCAAAACTATACTAAACAGAAGAGTTTATGATACTGACAGGGCTATGTACCGAGAGTTTTTGCGTACTGTTGCAACCACTGTTAGTTATGTCCTAAAGTCACATTAACACTTGGGTTTACGTGACTTTTAGATGGAAAAAGCTGTTTGCAACTTTCGGTAAATAGCTCTAGAAGGCACTTGATTGACAGCTGAAATGTAAGATATCAAAAGAAATAGGGGACAGATCAACAAAAAAATGGTACAGTGATAGTTGGGAAGAATTATAGTTTCCAGTAATGAGCAAAAAAACAAACAAATTTCCCAGTGTACATATCCTTTAAAGGATAACTGTTTTGCCTCAATGAATTTTTTAAATTGCATTAAAAAGATTTAAGGTATGCAGCCCTCCCCATACATTTCCCCCCTGATTTTGAGTCTCTCTCTGCCTTCAATTAGTAATGCTGTGAAGGGGGCATAATGATTCTGTCTGCCTATAACTGTCACTCAAAGCTAGCATCCATCCTCCACCCACCCTTGTTCAGCTTGAGTATGTAGGCTGTATCCCAAAATCCACTTACAAATTCGAGGGTTACCGAAATCATGAATTCGATGGTTACCAAAATCCACTTACAAATTCGTGTGTTACCGAGGATTACCGATATCATGAATTCGAGGATTACCAAAATCCACTTACAAATTCGAGTGTTACCGAGGATTACCGATATCATGAATTCGATGGATACCAAAATCCACTTACAAATTCGAGTGTTAACGAGGGTTACCGATATCATGAATTCGAGGATTACCAAAATCCACTTACAAATTCAAGTGTTACCGAGGGTTACCGATATCATCAATTTGATGGTTACCAAAATCCACTTACAAATAGAGATGTCCGAACTTCGCAAAATCCGGTCCGCTCTAGGATCCGCGAATTTCCGTGAAAATTTGAAATTCCGCGAGCGGACCCGGTAAAATGAAAAATATTATCGAAATTACGAGATTTCTTGTATTTTCAAAAATTTTCGAAATAACGATTTAGCGTATTCTCGAAAATTTTTGTAATCTCGTAATCAAAATCTCGTAATTTCAAAAATATTTTCAAAAAACGGATTTTTCGAAAATACGAGTAATCTTCGTAATTTCGAAAATTTTCGAAAATACGTATTTACGAAAATAAGAGACATCCTCGTATTTTAGAAATTTTTCGAAAATACATATTTTTGAAAATTTTCGCAAATAAATACGTATTTTTGAAAATTTTCGCAAATTCGAGAAATCTCGGAATTTCGTAAATTGAATCATGAATTCGATGGTTACTGAAATCGACTTGCATATGTTCTCAGAATCAAAAATTCTGCATTCGAGGTTTACCAAATTTTTTGATTTTCTAAAGTTTCAAAATGTCTGTTGGAACTTCGAAACTCTCAGATTCAATTTAAAAACGGTTCTATTCGAACCCACAATACATCTCTAATAATCATTTCTAAAATAAAAAAGTTGTACATGTTTACACATTAAAGGATATCTCCACTCGTTTTTATAAGTTTTGGTAATCCAGTTCTATTGAAGAACGGGAGGTAAAGGAGCTGTGCCTTACCTTCCGTTCTTCAATAGAACACACAGGAGCCAGGAGAAAAGGTAAGAACTTACCCGCTCGCTCGCTCCCCCGGCGAGTAGTCTGACAGGTCCCGACGGACCTTGTCTTCTATGCGCATGTGTGATCTATGCTGATGTCTCAGATGCAGCTTGATATTGATGTCATTCACACAGTTACATAGTAATGGAGGTTAAATAAAGACACACGTCCATTTAGTACAGCCTATTACAAACCTACTCATTAACATTACCATGATCATCTGTTAGGTAGGGTTAATGAGATGGCTATAAAGGTTGGACTAGATGGACGTATGGACGTATATGAAAACCCCAGATTCCCTAAAGAATCAAGAACACGTGGTAGTGCGGTGCGTCTGTGGTGTGAATGACATTTCCTATTAAGGTGCATCTGAGACATCAGTTTGATATGGCAGCTTTGCGGTTCAGGTTGTTTTTCATGTGTACACAAGGACAGACATCAACCTGCCTTCATTTGAATTAATTTGACAAATTAAGCTGTCAAAAAACCACTTGAATTACACAGACAAGGGGCATCTAAACTGAACACCCCACACAAAGGGATCTGTACCTCATCTCTCCCCCAATGAATTCATTCCAGATGAATTGATGCATTAACTTGCTTGGAACGTTGACAACCAGGGTCTTCTAGCTACTCCTATGTAGAGGAGAAATAGATACATGGCTTTTATTTCCGTACCTGCAAACACTGGGAGAGGTGGCAGATGATTTCTCCTCGCTAATCACCATTTCTGATTGCTCATTCTGTGTAAATGATTGAAGCTCCGGGGAGGAATTTGCTTTAGACAGATTCACGCTTCGAAAAGTTTTTGATTAATAATTTGCAGTGATTGAGATAATCTTTAAATATATTTTTATTTTCCCCTCTTGCTTTTCATACAAGAATATTTTGCACACACTCCTTACCTGGCATGGAATTCTTTATCTGTTGGTTCAGTTTCCTATTCAGATCATAAGTGTTAAAACCTTCATTACAATCTATTTTATCTTAGCTACACACAATCACACAATCACACTCTGACCACATGGAGGGATCAGGATAAAAATGACCTCAAATTCTAGTTACAAGACCAGCTAACGATTGAAGGACAGCCTTAAAAAACTGTCTTTGTTCTGGAAATGCATTGTTGCATGTGTTTTAAACAACACAAATTTGCAATTGTGACTTTAAAGGGGAAGTTAAATGCAAATACATATACTTAATACATAAACAGAATTTTCCCATCCTAATGACCTTAACCTGCCCATTCAGCATTGTGTATGTGTATAAATAAATGCTCCCAAAATACTGACTTCCTGTTTGCAGGACCCCTAATAGAGACCGTTATGGTCTTGCCCTTGACCCAGCGCCTGGGTTGATTCAGTTGCTCAGTAGAGATCTGAGTATCTTTGACCCGTCCAACAGCCAATCAGTAGAAATTACTGTTAGGAACATTCCAAGGAAGTGGTGCAATCTGGGAAGAAGAAGGACCCTTACACTAGCTCACTAACGTCAACAGCAGGGAATAGCAAGGGGTATATTCAACTGATTTTTCAAAATGGAAGAGAATATGTAGAATAACATAATGCATAATATAAAATAAGAATTTTAAATATAATATTTTCCACTGAATTAATGAAGATGTAAAAAAAAATGTTGGCAATGTCCGCTCCAAAAAATACTGACCACAGTGCAAAACAATGACATTGTTAAATATTTTGTAACAATACAGTATTACCAACAGGTGGTGTTTAACTACCATGCCAGTTTTAAAGAGACTTAAGCTGGGTACACACAGTCCAGATTTCTGAAAGATGACAGACAGGATCTGCAAGATCCTGTCTGCCATCTTTCAAAGATCTGCATACACACAGTCCCGACCGTTCTCCCTATGAACTTCATAAGGAGAACGCTCGGGACTGTGTGTTTCCATCGGCCGCGCTAGACTCCTCTATAGGGAGTCTAGCGCGGCCGATGGAAATTTTCGGCCTTTCCCGAACGAGCGTTCGGCCGACCCTATCATTTGGCGGTCGCGCGCTCGTTCGGGAAACGAGCGTACACACATAACGATAAAGCCCCGATACCGTCGGATCCGACGGTATCGGGGCTTTATCGTTAGTGTGTGTACCCAGCTTTAAACTACTATTATTGGTCAGTAATTTTTGGCTGCCTTATAATATGTAAATGCTGCCATTACAAACCTATGGTAAGAAGATCTCCAAAAATGCATAAACACCCCTCAAATTTGATAAAATTGTGGTGATTTTTTTTTGTCATGGAGGTTTATATGGCTGCTCAGTAATTACACAAGGGCCTTAGTGATGTTCAGCTAAAAATGCAATGTGTTGTATATTTGCTTATAGAGTTTTGTTGCATGTTGGCAATGTCTCTGGCTTTTTAGTTTTTATTAGTGTTTAGGAATACATTATAAAGAATCTGTCCTAGCTATTTAATCAGTCAATTTACTTGATTCTAAAGGTTTAAAAATTATAAAGATGGAGTTTTCAATATCCTTTGGTTTTTTTTATGTGCATTCTTTCTTGGATTAATCAATAAATAAAATCTGAAATATAATTTCTCTCTGCCCAATAGACAAAAAAAGGGAGAGCTAGAAACATAGCTCGATACATATATTCAATGTCAATAATACGGCACCACCTACTTTATTCTTTGGTCAGAAATAGCCCTGCTATGAATATCAAACTCCCAGTCCTTTAACACCAAAATTCAATCATAAAACCATCCCAAACAAACATGTAGATCACCAATTATTCCAGCCATGTATCTACACTGAAGGCTGATATCTAGAAGGGTCAATGACTACTTAGTAAACAGTAAGACAAACAATGTACATGGCATCCTCTAGGATCTCCCCATCTTAATTATAAAAGCATGCCTGCCAAATAACATTATCGCCTCCCTGGGAAGTCTCCACCAGTAAAAGTGTACAAAAATGCATACCATAGCCACACACAATACCCAAACCTGACATCTGAGGCTGGAGTATAGCAATGTCAAAGAGCCTTTTGGGAAGGTTTTATGACTGAATTTTGGTATTTAAGGACTGGGAGATTGATATTCATACCAGAGCTATTTCTGGTCACATAAAAAAGATAAAAAAGGTCAGAATGATGATACTGTGCCAGAGTGGGAAGTAGGCACTACCCAAATGATATGTACATATCAAAGGGTAAGACATCTGGTGGTGCCATATTTTTAAAGTTTCCAGCCAATATATTCAGTTTATTATTACCTGCATTGTTAACCAGATATTAAACAATAATTGTTGCCTTCATTCTGGTATCGCATCTCCGTGGATAGCAGAAAATTAGGAAGAAGGAAAGCACCCAAACATAGAAGCTATGTTTAAAACCCCCAAAATCATCTCCTAAAGGTACTTACCGTTCCCTCAGCTGCATCCTAGCATAAGGTGCTTGACCGGCAGCCATGTCAGTGATTGGCTGAATCTCATGCATGTGCTTATATTGAATAAAACATTAAAATATGATTGGTCAATGTATGACCATATGATTGCAAGGATTGAAATATTGTGCAATCAAAATTGGATTTGATCTTTCCAAAGTCCTATATGAAGGGGTGCAAACCTGCGCGAAACTCAGAAGTCATCTAAGTGATGACTGGTGGGCTCCAGGGGTCCATGTCTGTGGAGGTGGGGGAGAACCCCCTGTTAGTGCTAGTGCCACTACACCCCATCCCAGCATTCCCTCGCACCCCCCCTCACCCCCTCACCCAGGCTGCTACATCTGAAGTACGGAACCCAAAGGAAAAGATGACTAAAGAGCATATCATTGCTAGGGTTCCATTTGATTTTGAAATTATAGTAAGTTGTAAGTTGTTCTAAGATCCTTTCACATTTGCCTTATTGGGTGCAAAAAATATATAATTTCACTAATTTACCATCTAAACATGTAATTTATATAAATAGCATTCTATGTTAAATAAAAGACTATCAGGGAGATAAAAATAGAAGTTCTTATGCTAATTTTGCCCCAACCAATCAGATCTTATTTACCATTTGAAAACTAACATCACATTGGTTGGGACAAAGTTAGCACCATTGTTAACAATAAGAACTTTTATTACATCTCCCTGATCATTTTATTAACAATATAGCGTGTTCGTAGAAAGCTAAATAACTGTTAAATTTATCTGACTTCACAGTGAAAGATAAAGGACATTTACACTCACTGCTTAGGTATAAAAAGGACGTTGGCTGCTTACAGATGATAGCAGAGAACATCAGTACACAGAAGAAATGTCTCGGTGTGAAGGAAATTTCAACCTTCTAAAATAGTGACACTGACAAACAGTTGCGGCTGATTAGATCAATAACATAAGAAATGTCTGTCATATTATGATTATGGAACTATCACTTAAAATAATCTCGCTGGGTAATATTTGATTACCTGTGAACACATCATGGTGTTAATTATTACTGTGTTGCTTCTCTTATCCTGAGTTTTATTTTTACAGTATGTGACATGTGAAAGCTCGAGGTAATTTCCAGCATGGCATCAGAGATGGTAAATTCAGTTTGCAGCTTTTTCCAATGAACAGCTTTTTCCATTTAGCACCTATTTAGAAGATGTATTTGACGGGGAATACTCATTAAGTTGGTAACTAAATCATTTAAGTTCAGATTCTTGATGGGAAAAAAAAAAGCTAAACATTTTTCTGAACTAAAGAAATGTTGGTGTATAAAAGAATATGATGGGAATGGTAACTATGAGTGCTATATGCTCTCATAGTTTTTATTTTAAGGGGTATAAAGAATGAGGAATGTCCAATCTAAAATCCAGGTTATGCAGACCACTACAACATACTTACATAGATAAACATTGACTTTTATCAGGTAGTATATGAAATTTCAATATTCAAAAATGGTATCCAATTACATGGTAACTACAGACCTGTAAGTTTGGCATCTGTGCTGGGGAATATCCTAAAATGTTACAGGACCAAACCAGAGGTAGGAATGGATGTGCGCGCCTGCATCTGTGAGTGTAGGTCTTTATGTATCGCTATGGTTAATGAATACCCTATTGGTGGACAATGTGTAACCCGTATTTGTTGTGTTGTTGCCACCTGAAAGGATAATTTAGCACATACTATGTAGCACACTTCAGAATTGCATAGAGCTTGTTAAAGGGATGATTGTTTTCATACATGCACATGGGAAAGATCGACAATGTACAAAACAATTATACGTATACATATTATAGGGCATGTCCATCACCCCCCACACTGACAATTATGTTAAGGAAACCCAAACCCCCAAGCTTCTCCGATTTTTTGTTTTATGCCTCCTCTGCAAGCTCAATGAGCTTTTCAATGCTGATGCAGCTGGACCAGAAAGCAGACATTTATCATTGGCCATGACGTCACCATCATGGTCAAGTCTGACGCTGCTTTTATAAAGGAGGGCATCTGCACATTGAGAGGACAATGTCATGTTTAAGGGGTCCTTAAAGGGCATCTATACTGAAAAAAACCCTAATTTTAAATTGACCATTACTGTAAATTATAATTCTTCCCAAACACCCCAGTACCATTTTTTTTAGTTGATCTGCCCCCTATTACTTTATAAAACCTCATACATTTCACCTGTCAATTATGTGTCTTGTTCTCATAAACTATTCTTCAGTTGGTTTGTGGGGGAAAAAGTCAGGTCAGATGGAAGTGGGTGTGGTTAATAGAGGGAAATGGGATACTGCACCTGAGCAAAACATGTGCTGCATTGAAGTCATGCAGCAACAGACGCACTCCCCAGAGTAAGTGCTACTTACACATATTTATTTATACATTAAAATGAGGAAAGGTAATTTTTTCAGTATAGTGTCCCTTTAACAGTATTATCAAAGGCAATCTTTGTGTTCTGTTACTAATGTCCTATTTCTTTTTATCTGCTTCATAGATAATTCAATGTTGATTATTACTTAACCTAAATAAAAAAAAAAACCAATGAAATAGACAAATACGGATCAATAAAGATATAAAACCAAATCAATGGAGGTGAGTGGGGACCATTGAGATCGATCTAAAAGGGGTTTGGTGCCCCTGGCCCTTTGATTAGTTAAATGATTTTGAATATCTGAGAAAAGTTGGGAGATGTTTGTTCATTGACTGAATCCTCAGCTTGACAATATGATTGGAAATAAAGGTCAAGTTTATACAATAATAATTCTGCAATAGCTAGAAAATAACGGAATTAGAACATGTTGCCACATTCTTGAGCTTTTATAATTTATTATATTTTGTTCCAATAATATTATCAAGCTTTAGTGGAAGTGAATAAACAACAAGTGGAACAATGAAATGTATAAGAGTGAAGGTTGATAGATAGCCATTTATGTTACTGCTGTCTGTTTGTGTATGTAAGGCGATAGTAAAATGGGGAACTTACTGGAATTTGCTCCAAAGACTGTCAGTCTTACCCAAATTCTATGCACAAGACTCTTATTTATCAGGAGTGGCCCCCGCATATGTTGGAGGCAGGGTTTTGCTGAACTACCACTATAGGTAGAATGCAATAATGGGCGCCAGTGGTTCTTGAACTTAAAGGGCATCTATACCGAAAAATAGGTTATTTTAAATTGACCATAACTGGAAACTATAATTCTTCCCAACCACCACTGTATCATTTTTTGTTGATCTGCCCCCTATTTCTTAAGATATCCAATATAACTTTTTCTATTTCAGTTGTCAATCAAGTTCCTTGCTCAAAAACTATTCCTGGGCCCTATATATCATAATATCTATGTTAGTGCAAACAGTAAAAACATGGGGGTTTTAGTTACAATTTTATGCATAAAAGTGAAAAGCCTTCCAACCACGTCAAGGTAACCCCAGTATGGAAGGTCCTAACAGTTAACCTTGGGTCATTTATCTGGGCTGACACTCCCTGCTTGGTTGCATTTTCTTGGGAATGTTTTCTCCCTGACCTTGCATTGGATTCGTATTACAGGCTATCACTTCCCCCCGCCTACTGGCTTTTAACAAGGAGGGAAGAGGCTTCTCATCCAATGCTTAGTATTCAAGGCATAAGACATCCAATTAAAGGTGTTGGGGGTGCTACTATAATACAATATGTACAATTACTTCATAAGCACCCTACAGCATGTATATCGCTAAATGGATCTATTTCACAACCCTTCTCACTCCAAAGAAGAACTCACCAAGGCTGTCCGCAATAGCTATTGAAGCCCTAGCCATTAAAATCCGATCCAACTCCAACATTAAAGGCCTGCAGATAAACTCTCACATAGAACTTATAGGACTATACGCAAATGATGTAGTACTGCACCTGGACGCTACCAAACTCTCTCTTGCAGAAGCACTACAAACTGTTACAATATTCGGATCCTTCTCAGGACTTCAAATGAATTGGACTAATTCCACACTATACCCAATTGATGAAAATGCTCTAAACAACTTGAACATACTATGGCTGATTCCAGTGGTCCCCGAATTCAAGTACTTGGGAATACACATAACCAAAAACCACAAAGAGTTTTATAACTTGAACATAGCTCCACTACTAACAGAAAACTGCTTCATTGGCTACACTTACCTTTAAATCTCATCGGCCGCATAAACGTAGTAAAAATCTTTTTGCTGCCCAAACTACTGTATACACTACAACACACCCATAGCTACGTACCCAACTTTTTTCAAAGCCCTCAATAGCATGATAATTCCCTTTCTATGGAAATATAAAAGAGCTAGAGTCAAACTACAACAATTGCAAGCACCCAAAACGCACGCTGGCCTAGCCCTGCCTAATTTCCAACTCTACTATCTAGCCAGCCAAATCAAGCTGTTGAGATGTTGGCTATCACAAACAGAACCACCAACGCAATCTCAACATATGCTAACTAAATACCACAAAGGAACAACCCTTGCTCACATGCAAAACCCTGAAGCCCATACTTACGGATCAGCAACAACCCTGCATACACAGGCAGTCAAAGTCTGGAAAGAAATAAACAAAATTATTCCAACATCAGCTATGCCAACGGTAACGCCACTATGGAACAACCTCAACTACCCACACTTAGCCAAATCCCCCTATCGCAAGACTGCACCAGGAAAGGTATTAAAACATTTGGACATGTCATACAAAATCATAATATAAAATACTATGAAACACTAGCTAATGAATTCAAATTATCCTCATTCTATAAATTCCGATACTATCAACCAAGACACTGCTTGAAAATGGAATACATCCAATGTATGCAAAACACTGTCAAAAGCAATGGTAGGCCCAAACCAGCAAACACTGACAACCAAATGGATAAAACATATACCATCGCTCGATGCAGAACAAATAGAAGATTTTTGGCCTACTGGAACAAGATAACTGGAACAAACATACAACAACCCTAATCTACTGTTTTATGCACATAAAGCTATTATTCTCAGATGGATGTCCCCAGAACCCCCACAAAGAAAACAATGGATCAACCTGGTAAATACAGACCTAGCATACTTCAAAATTCTTTATCAACACAAATACAATAAAATCTGGAACCCATGGATCAACTCAAACTCAACATCAAATGGATAAATGACCGGGATACCCTGGGTGACCCCCATCCCCTCTCCCCCTCTACCCCCCTTCCTCCCTCCTACCCACCACTCCCCACCCCCGACCTCCTTCCCCTAAATACTAAGCCACACTTAATATAATATACCAAACTAAAGCAAATGTCATAAATAAAACTCAATGAAACATGTATGTATATTGTTTTTCTTTTGAATTTCACTTTATTTAGATTCTACTAAAACACAAAGATGTACAACTGTTATAAATCTAACTACCTGATTACAATATGAAAAGTACAAAGTAACGTAAACAAATTGAACAATAATGTACATCTTACAAAATAAACCAAAGTTAGAAAGCTGCAGGTGCAGGTCAGGACAGGTAGCGTGTGTGGGTCTGTTAAATTCTAGCAGGGAGATTCAATAAAGGTTTTTATTGTTTAAAATGGTGCTTTTATTGAATAACCCTGTAGGTGTGGGGCACTGTGGGTGCAGGTAGGATCAGGTAGGGTTGCGAGTCTGTTTAATTTTTGAGTGCAGATAACAGTTTTTTGGTTGATTGGTGATTGCCCCAATCAGAAACTACTGAGCCCAACAAGGTTTTGATTGGGAAAAAATGGGCAACGTTGTGTGTTCTTTAAGTTTCTAAAAGAAATCTCCTAAATGTTTACAGTGAAGGACTTTCCCTATCTACCAACAAGGTCTAGGATAGAGCTAAAACACAGATTCACATGGTGAAGTTCTTACATAATTTAGTACCACTTAACCACCAATCAAATTACTTAAAAGGGCAATGAGATGTCTCGGAAAGGTTTTTTGAGCATTCCCTTACATTACATTTGGATTACTTCATTAGTACCAGGGATGAACCATAGTTCATCTCTATTCGCACTGGTCAATACATAGAGAACAAACTCTGCCGTGGATCAGTTTTAAAATTATTTTATAAATACAGTAAGTGCTGTATTCTACTTTTATTGTTTTGTTTAACCAATAGTTTGTCTTTTCTGCTACTCTACCAGTGGATTTGTAATACCGTAATATTGCTAGGATTACTGCAAGTAGCAACATAAACTTGTTGTTCTATTTTTAATCATTTCTTTTTCAAATCTGCATACTTTTTTAGTGCCAGTAATTAAAATACTACTTGGATATACAGTAATATACGGTAGTAAAAAAAAACAGTTTAAACACAAATTAATAATTTAAATTGGCCATAACCTAGTGGGTTTTGAGGTAAACTTTCCAGTTTGAGTAAACTTTTCCACTTGACAAAAATTGTGACTCAAAGAAAAATAAAGCAAATATAAAAGGTTTGGGATTTAAATGTATGTAAATTAGTGAGGAGGTCACTGATGTCAAGCAGTTAAAAATGTGTCCTGATTTGGGGATTTATATCGCTAAATTTTTTGACCTCTTTAGAATTATTGTAAACTGGCTCCATATTAAGCTCTGCTGCATTCTGGGACACATACCAAAAAACTGTTCAAAATCAATTGGGAGGTTAATGTTTCTACTACTTTGACATTTACTCTGCACAAAATGTCTATACAGCAAACCAAACAGATCAAAACTTCCTGTCCAATGAAACTTCATTTTTAAAGTAAACTTTATATACTGTACCATTGAATGGGTACAAGGGTATCAAGGAGATTCTCAAGGTGGTTTTAAATATAAGCCAAAAATGTTGGAGTCTAGAGCTAGTAAGATATTGTCTTGTTCACAAAGCACTGGTAAGGCCTCATTTGGAATATGTGAAGTTTTGGAATATTAACAGGGCATATTTGAAATGAGAAGGGCAACTAAATTAATAAGGGAAATGGAAGGGTTTGACTATGCAGAAAGATTAGACAAGTTAGGACTTTTTACCCTGGAGTTTCTGATATATTGTTCACCGATATATCATTTTAGAGGACACACAAGCATCCTTTAAAATTAGAAGAAAAGATGTTTCAGAAGATGTTTCAGCTTCAGGTAAGAATTAACAGCAGATGTGAAGGACATATTGTGGTAATGGGAAGTTCATTGGATAGTTTCAAGAGTGGGCTGGGTAAGTTTTTACATTTCCTAAAATATTGAAAATGACTGATGTTAATAAATGTATTTCTTGTTGATCCAGGAACTGGTTTTTTGAGTTTGCAATGACCGGGCTACAGTTACTTTGTTCTTTACACAAGTGTTAACACAACATTCTTTCCAGGATATCTCTTGTATTTGGTTATTTTAACTGTCCAGTTTACCCTAACTCCATTTGTGTCAGGCCAATCAGAAGACAAGCTCCACAAGAAGTGTGTGTGCTAATTTCCTGGTTCAGCATTGGGTTGGAGCTAGACCCAATGACAGTTTGCTGGTGTCCTCCAGTTTCAGTTAGACTTTTGCTATGATCATGACCCTGTTTAAAGAGAAAACATTTTGCAAATTCCTCTATTAATCCAGTTCACCCCTTCTGTCCATGGCCTCATGTGACCTTTTAGCAAGGGTCTAACTACCAGGGAATCCGACCCTGTGACCACAAAGGGGGCCCCATCACCTTATATCCCCTATGCAGGAAACTTACTGTAGATTCTTCAATCTATCTACAGTGTTAAAACAGAATTGTTTATCTGCCAACAGGATGGAGAATAAAAAAAAACATCCAAAGCATTAATCCTACAGAGCATAAAATGTGAGGTGATAACACTTCCCATAGTGGATTCTCTATGGTACACTCATACTATTTCCTATTATAATTGGCAAAAGTAAGAGAGCTGCTTCTCTGAGCTATGTAATGCAATGTAATGTAGCAAGGCGTAGCACACACACTGCTGACCTGTGCAGAGCTGCGCTCTTATTGACCCGACGCCCACGGAGATTATAGGAGCACATTAGTTCCCTGCTCAGCTCTTTCACCTCTCCCCACGAATGTTTCTCCCAGACGCACAAAATTTCATAGAAAAAGGCTTCCATCCAATCTGGGTTGCAGGCCTATTTCGTAACATTAATTCTCTCCCTCGCTGACTGCCACATCAATTCAGTATTTTATAAACTATTTCAGGGATCCGATTTATCAGGCCTGACAGAGCTTCACACTGAAATAAACAGCGTCGCCGAATCTGATCTCACTCGGTGCTTTCTATTTATCATTATTTAATTCAAGCCCTAAAATTCTCTGACATTATTAATAGTAAGATGAATCACGGGGGGGGGGGAGCAGAATCTGTGACCAACGAGGCTGAAATAATCCATTTTGGTGAAAGTGTCTACGTTGAATTGCATTCCCTGATGGGTAAGTCTCTCTGTCATTAGCCACTCCATATGCATGGCTGCTGAGGAACCAAACCATTTAGTCCCCAAATAGTAGGGGGAGATTTGCAATTCCCTATCGTACAGTTAACACACCAAAGCAAAGGTGACTAGACACATCCATAACGCCGCCGTCAGTTGAATTTAAATGTGCTAATTTAAACCTTTTGTACTTGATTAACTTTAAGGTGGCCGAGGTTGACATTTTGTTCTGTGCCGACAAGGAAATCGGATTGGTTCACTGTAAGGGCAAACTTACTTAGCATCAGTAATAAGAGATAATCGAGAACCTGGTAGGGACAAGAACGCCTAATAGCAGGATTTTGTAACCTCATTAGCTGCGTTTCGCATCTCATTTCCCTCCTTACAAGCAGAACAAACCATGGAACTACTTATCGTTACAGTGACGTAGCCCTGAAAGAGTAAATTGGCGGAATAGGGCTGGAATTGATAGGGTAAATGTTCCTGTGCTAAGCGTACATAAAAGGTAATAAAGTTATTCATTTCCCTCCATGCTTTAGATTATAAGGACCCCACAGAAGGAAAAACACAATTTACAATCCATCAAAAACAGTGCAGTGTCATCACCACCACCATACGCACACACACACACACACACACCTCAACTGGAAATTAGGGTCATTCTGCCTGATCAACCTATAGATGAGACAGCTTGACAGGAGCAATCGGCAGCACAGCAACATAAAATATAATTACAGAAGAACTGACTTGCACAAGTCTTAACGTCTTCCCCCAGCACAGTGAATCATCTTTATCACTCGGTTCTCAGCAAAACAGACAGAATGATCTGCTGCCATTGTGACAGATTTTTTTTATTGCTAATTAAAGGGATGGAGGGCCTACCTACAGGCACACAACACATGTTCTGATCAAGAACTGCACAGAAAGAGAAAATGTTGCTTATACCCTTGAAATGTAAAATTTTATGTTATCACCCCCAACCCGAAAACTGACATTGTTTGAAGGCTAACAGATGTAGGACTAACTGACAAAATGTTCTTCCTCCATTCTCTGCCACTCAAAAAGGTTCCGTCTGCACAATTTTTCTGAGCTTGTTACGAGCTTGCACGTGCCTAAAGGAGGCAGCTAGTTAAATAAATAGCATTCAATCATTGGCTGTGGTGTCTACTCTTCTTCCTTATGTATCTGCCATGTGTTAATCCCCATCACGATCAGATGCTCCCGTTAACAAACCTTTCCACTAATGTCTGCTCCATCTCTACAATGTAATCTAAATCGTCATCCAATAAAACTCCAATACGCAGAGATGAGCAAAGTGACCTTGCAAAGAATATAGATAAGCCAGGTAGCTGAAAGGACTTCCAGGAATTTCCACTATGGAAATGGATTTTGGGGTTTTCAGTTTAATTGAAGAAAGGGGGGTAAATAGTATAGTATAGTATAGTATTTGAGGTTGAATAGAGACATACGTCCATCCAGTCCAACCCATCTAGCAATATCCTCATTTCCTGCCTAACTGTTGATCCAGAGGAAGGCAAAAAAACCCCACCAAATTTATGAAGGGGGAAAAAATTCCTTCCTGACTCCAAGTGGCAATCGGAAATTTCCCTGGATCAACTCTACTTTATGTATCAATACCAGTAACTTGCAACATTCCTTGTTTGCAGAAACTCATCCAGCTTTTTTTTGAAACTGACCAATGAACCTGCCATTACAACGTCCACTGGAAGACAGTTCCATAGCCTTACCGTTCTCACAGTGAAAAACCCTTTCCGAGCTTGAAGCCTAAACCTTTTTTCTTCAAGTCTTAAGGGATGTCCTCGTGTCCTTTGACATGTTCTATTGGTGAACAATGCCCCAGATAGTTTATTGTATGGCCCGTTAATGTATTTATACACAGTAATCATATCCCCACGCAAGCGCCTTTTCTCCAGCGTACATAATTGTAACTTTTCCAGTCTCTCTTCATATTCAAGCTCCCCCAATCCCCTTATTAATTTAGTTGCCCTTCTCTGAACCCTTTCCATTTCAAACATGTCCTTTTTGTACACAGGATTCCAAAATTGCACTGCATATTCCAAATGAGGCCTTACCAATGCTTTGTAAAGAGGGAGAATTACATTTTCCTCCCTTGAATCCATACCTCGCTTTATACAAGACAATACCATGCTGGCTCTGGCTGTTGCCGCCTGGCACTGCTTGCTACCTTTAAGTTTCTTATCCACCAAAACTCCAAGATCCCTTTCCAACAGGGATTCACTTAACACAGAGCCATTTATAGTATAAGTAGCACAAGTATTTTTAAGTCCAAAATGCATCACCTTACATTTATCAACATTGAATTTCATCTGCCACTTAGCAGCCCAATGTGATAATCTATCTAGATCCCCTTGCAACGATTGCACATCCTCTGAAGTTTTTAATGGTCGACAAAGTTTTGTGTCGTCAGCAAACACAGAAACCTTGCTGACAATACCCACTTCCAAATCATTAATAAATAGATTAAATAGAAGCGGCCCCAACACAGAACCCTGTGGCACCCCACTTAGCACTTTAGTCCATAATGATGAAGCCCCATTAACAAGTACTCTCTGCATCCTATTCTTTAACCAATTTTCTATCCATGTACAAATGTGACTCCCCAGACCAACAGACCTTAGCTTATTCATTCTGGCTCCTGTTTGTTCTATTGAAGAACGGAAGGTAAGGCACAGCTCCTTTACCTCCCGTTCTTCAATAGAACTGGATTCACAAAACTTATAAAAACAAGTGGAGATACCCTTTAAATGTTCCGCAGCACTGAAGAAAATTGTCCCACTGTTGTTCACAGATCTAGGACTTTTATTTTGTAGTTCGGAACATATTTTATCAGACATGATATGCCAAGAAAGTTCATTTACATATCAGATATCAGGATAAAACCCCTCATTCTATTGCTTAACATGTAATCAATGGCTGCAGAATTCTAGCTACTTAGGCTGCTCCACTTTACTAACTGGCATAAAGTGCTATAATACTTGTGTTCTTAAACTACAGATGGCTCAGAATTCCCCATAGATAGCTAAGCGCCCTGAAGCAGGTCTGTCTGTGTGCTTTTAAAGGGCTAGAAATGAAATTACATTGACCCAAAGCCATGGACATTTTTGGATAAAATACAGAGGGTCCCACCTTCCCAGAGGGGTCCATTGAATAAAAAATTGTAGATGTACATTGTGTTTATTGGGATTCCTATTTGTAGTGGATGTGATTTGAATGCACATGACCGTGGCTAAATGCTATAATTGTGAGTATGGATCTGTGCAAGCATCTGGGTCACTATGTCTGTCTCTGGGTCACTGCACTTGTCTGAGTCTATGTTTTTTTAATGCTGCTCGTCCCTCCGGTCTGCCGTGTACTTGTACCTTTATATTAACATTGCTGGTGTTTCTGCAATGGCTGAACAGTGCAGTAAAAGGCATAATAACGATTATGCTGTGAATATGCGACCAGTATACATTTAATGGCATTGTGACATCCATTATAGATTCTGCTTTACAGAATCAATAACGCGTAAGAAATCTAAAAAGTGAAAAACAATAAATAAAAACTCATTTGTAACATGTGAACACTAAAGGTTTATATACACGCTCAATTTGCGAGATAACCACGACCCCCAACACTGAGCACTACACGCGACAAATGGCCATTTTGGCCAAGAATCGTCCGTGTGTATGTGTTCGGTCGAGGGTCATTTGGCAATCCGCCGGGTGGATCAACGAACAACCCCAGACCGAACGCATACACACGGACTATTCTCAGCCAAAACGGCCGTTTGACGCAGGTAGTGCTCAGTGTCGGGGGTCGTGGATGGTTAGCAAAATCGTACGTGTGTACGAACCTTAACACTGCAGTTACAGGGCAGTAATTCAGGAAGTTTACAGATGGGAGATTTCACATACAAAACAATCAGAAGAGGTTGAATACTGCATGTGCACCAATCAGCAAATCCCTGCAAACTTCTTAGGCCTGGGTACTGATATTTTTTTCATACCTTAATATAAGTAATGAAATGTAGATAAAATCTAGAGGAACATCATGCATAGAAATTTGGTCCTCAACAACAAGGGAAATTAAGAACACAACCATGTTGCCATTTTATTGGTACACAATATAGTATAAATACATATGATCACATGTTGCGTTGATTTATACAGGTCATACAACTCCAAGGTGATTTCTAATATCCTACATTGTTTCAGTGAGTCGTGTGACTGTGATGAAATAGTTAAGCACCAATAATTACTGATGATCAAAGTGCAATTTATATATCCAACTTTCCAGGACAGAGAGGCAGGACATTCATACCCCGCCCCAACTCTGACCCCCAGACCAACCAATCAAACTGCAAGACTGGCCAATCAGCACAACCAATCCGCTGACCACCCATTCCAGGACAAGGCTCTGCTGTTTGGGACAAGCTCATCAAAACAGGACTGTCTCTGTGAAACGCAGTTTTGGGGGGTTATGAAATATAATTTACAGAACATTTATGGCTTTGTGTGTATTAAATAAAACATACAAGCTTGTTGGTGACTGGGTATGGTTTGATAATATAGAAATAAGTAGCAATATAGACTAGGTACATTTGTAGGTGAGACAGGTTAACAGCTCGTGTTAAACTTTTTTTGTTAGATCAGATCTCAGTGCTAGTTATGTAGTGTTACTATGCTGCAGGGCTGTTCTGTCATGTTGCTTTAGTAACTTGTAATTATTAGTACTTATTTGCACCCATATTTGATGTCTGATTTAATCTCCTGCCTGCAAGTCTTGTTGGGGCTCTAGGAAATATTTTGATTTGGAGCCCTCCATTTACGGCAATAGGGCCCGATATAAAAAAAACAGTGGTTCTGACACATTGTTCATATAACTGCTCCTGCAGCCCTAACAGGGGCCCCTGAAGTTTTCTTGGCCCCAGCAGAAGCCTAGGTTGCCTTGTCGATAACTTTGCTCTGCCTAGATGCTAAGTAAATGAAGGTCGTTGTATAAAATAGTTTCCTATAGGTGCCCATACAGATGCGATTATGATCACATGAGTACCTGTGGATCCCATTGTGTGCCCACACATGAGGACCAGCGTATAGTACTATAGTAGAGGGAGCCAATACCGACTGACAGAAATTTAATCAGATACTTTTCATCTACCAACAGATGATATATATCTCTCGGGAGATTTGTCGGAATAAAAAAAGGGCCATAGCCCATATTTCGACCTAACGCTTGATCTTGTATGTAAAAATCCACAGCACTGGGTCATAGCTACAGACATTTCCAATTTTTTTCCCCAAATCCCACAGCGGGCAGTCTACCTGAATATATCGACCTGTGTGTATAACTATGGTCTGTATAAATGCACAGAAGGAGCCAATTCCTTCCTCTTTATGAATTCTCTACAGCAGACAGCAGAGTCATTACAACAATGCTACTCGTACAGTATTAAAGTTGCGGTGCTTGGCAACAGGCATATCTTTGTTTGTATAAAAAAAGAACTCATGTTCTCTGGATTAATCATAGTCCTCTGGGACTTCTTGGATAAAAACTGCTTTAAAATGATGCTGTTTCTTCGGCATGCAACTTAATTTAAAGGAGAACTATGGACTGAAAATGGAAACATAGTATAGTTTTCTTTTCATTCAGGCATGGGGATTATGTGCATAGTCAGAGAATTAAAGTTTAAAGTCTGAAATGAATGTGCCAATAGCTGCAATTCTCATCTGTGTCAATACTGAGTTTTCTGACTGCTTAAGCTAGGTACACGCTATACGATCCTTCCTCCTGACTGACTGTTTGAGGCGGCCAGGAGGAAGGACAGTCGGTCACAGCAAAAGCAGCCACGCATGACAGTTAGGCGCGACCGATTGTGTGGTCCATAGAGGACAGCGCAATCAGCTGTGATTTTCCAACCCGTCCGTAAGTCCGATTCAGACAAAGGAACGGTCGCACCCCATCCACAAGGAGCCATACAATAATTTGGCCTGACCGACCAAACACTGAAATGTCTGTTGGTCGGGCTGAATTATTGTATCGTGTGTACCTAGCTTAAGTCTTGATTACATAAAGGTTCCACACAGATCAGCCAGTAGTTACTTGACATCTTTGACGAGGAGAGGAAAGGAGCATGTGTAACTTTGTATAAATGTCCAGGACACACTCTAGAAGGAGTGAACAGCCAGAAAGCTGTAGAATTAAATAGATGACTTCTCCACAATAATGCAGAAAGGAGTGAAAAATACAGACGGTTTTGATGAGAGACATAGCGATGTTTTAGTTAGGAATTACAGGGTTTATTTTAAACAAAATGCTTCAACGTTCCTTGAACTTCTCTCTGTATCATGACTAGGATAGACATAGTAATAAGAGGCTGCACAGTAATCCAGGCTGATTTAAACATAAGAAAGTGATGTCACTTGCATTAGCCCAAAAACCATACCAAATGCCCTCTGCCTGGAAATAAAAAACTAATTATACAGTTCATTTTGTACATAAGTCTGGGTTTTCTGGACTATTTCCGTCTAAGCTCAATGAGGTGCAGAGATTTATAGTTTTGCAAGAACTGCACTTTCTTCTTGTTGTTTTTTTCCAGCTTGGGTAGCCAGCTTTTCCCTCCCCGTTATCTAACCTTGGTTTGGTCCATCTATTAAGGTCCATTCATCTAAAGCCCCCCCATAAATGGCATTAATAATTCAAAGACATTTTTTCAGCAATATCGATCGGTTTATTGAAATCTATATATATATAAGCTCAACGCGGTACAGAGATTTGTAGTTTTGCAACAACTACATTTTCTTGTTGTTGTTTTTTTTTAACTTGGGTAGCCAGCTTCCCTAATATGTCTGGACCCCCCTCCCCGTTATCTAACCATGGTTTGGTCCAACTATTAAAGTCCATTCATCTAAAGGCCCCCCAAATATGGCATCAATAATTCAAAGACAGTTTTTCAGCAATATCGATCGGTTTATTGAAATCTATATAGTTTTACTGGAGAAAGGGGGCTCAAGGTGGGGAGTTATAATCAGTTTGTTTCAAATTGGAAAACCATGGGCCCATGCATTAGCTTAACCGGCCTACCCTCTGTTCCTATACCTTGATCTGAACAGTGCATTGAAGTTTTGGGGAGACCTATCTACTCTTTCTACAATCGTACTAATGTCACTAATTACACTACAATGTGGCTTTGTGTAAACAATGGAATATTATGGGAAATGAGAATTCATTAACGTCCAACATCTTGGAAATAACGTCAACCCTGTAACTCTATCTGATATGGGTTCGTTGGTGCATATGGGTAAGTAACATTAAATGCAAGTGCAACCAAATACAACAAAACAAGGGAGGATCTGTGGGAAAGTGGAGATCCCTGGATGTGGAATGGTCCACATTAACCATGACATTTTGCTTTTCCCTGCAGAGAGATGTGTGAAAGTCTACTTATAATTCAAGTGAATAGCTCAAGCACCATAGAACTTAATCAGTCTTCAGGTAGCACACCCCTAATCTATATCTTTGGATGTACCCCCTCCCCCTCCTCTCCCCATCAGCCTCATCTGTCCATTCATTCTACAATGAACCTAACTGATGCAAAATATGCCAGGCAGCCTGTGCTGTTTCCATGGTAACCCACACTGTGCAAATGGCACCCTTCCCCCCCCCTACTTACTGCTGCTTTCGGGATGCTGTCTCTCTATGCTCCCTTCCTCCTGTTACTAACTGTACACAAGTCTCCTATCATGCCAAGGTACATCCACATTGCTATGTTCTGCTCTAAAACCACGGGGAGTACAAGTTCCATACATGTTGCTCGTCTTCCTAACTCCAGTCCACCAGCCTGCATGCTCTGTGGTCTGCCTGCATGTTCTGTGGGAGCCGGTCACATGTTTACAGTGAAAACAAGGAGCCCAGACATGTAACTTCATTCCCCCACAATGCTGCAGAGAGCTAAACCCACACCAGCCCGAGCTATGACCCTCCATGCATTAGCCGTACAGAGCAGAGCCTTGTTTGCCCCTGACCGCCCTAGCTGCTTATTCGTTATTATTCCATCCACATGCTTGGATAAGCGCACATTGCACCTGGCTTGCCTTTCTTTTTTTTTCGATCACAAACTCTGCTGCAGTAACACTGCACAATAAACACAGTTCCATTGAAAAAATACACACAGGACGGAAACACTGTATGGTTACACAATTCCTGTTACACAATTAAAACAAGTGCACAATTACCTGATTTATTGAGGACGGGTGAAATAGAATAGCACAATGAATAGAGAACATTTGCAAGGATGATCTCATCCATTTAGGATCAATAGATCTGAAAGAAGCAATAGGACTCTATAGAAAAACAGACACATTGGCTTTGCTTGTGTGTTTCCAATACCGGTGTCCTGAGCACAGAAACAAAGCCCAGTAAATCTATCTACAAGCAATGTCTGAGCCTTGTCCATAAGATTCCTTTCCATACACCATCAATTTCAATTTAATAAAGATGCAATCCAACTCAATTCCTACACACACACATACACACACTCTAATCACATGGAAGACACACATTTGTCGGTCTCTTACCTCCTTTTTCCATAGAAAACTCAAATCTCCAGGTTATGTTATAAAATCCAGTACTGGAGTATCCGGAAATTCCCCGTGTACAATATCCATGCAAAAATATAGAAAAAACTGGAGAGAAAAAAAATCTGTTGCTCTTGTTTTTTTTGTCCGGTATATATATTTATATATACATGTATATATACCATATATATCTATTTAGATATATATATGTATATGTACCTCTATATATATAAACATATATATATATACCTTTATTTCTATACCAGTAGTGATACAAAACACATAGACAATAAAAATTAAGCACTTGTTTTTTTAAAAAATGATTTTCCTCTGTGCTTAAAATAAAAAAAGACTGTAGGGGAAAAAAAAAACAGAGACCTGATGTCTGTTTGATTTGATTGGATAAAATCAGCCTCCCCTTCTTCTAGCTTGATGTTATGATTGGCTGCATATTTCCACGGGGCTGGTTTTTTTTTTGCTAATTTCCCTCCCAGTCACCTCCTCGTTTCCAATATATATATATATATATATATATATACACAGTATATATATCCTTCCTTTCGGTAAAGATTGCATCAGGAAATGGTTAATTCTCCACGTCTGGTTGGCTTTGCAGAGAAGACATAAAGAAATGCCAGTGGTATTAACTATTCCCTGTCCTAAGGTGCTCTTGGTTTACACACTGGGTTACAGAGATCTGCAGCTTTTAAACAGATTTTATTAGCATGCATTTGTCCATTGAGAATCCTGTGTTGTCCCCCCCCCTCCCCGGGTGTCCATCACAATATCATGTCTTTGCTTTTCATTAATTTTTTCTCCCCCTCTTTCACTCTTTGCCAGATGTCAGGACAATGACCGCAGTATCTGCTCGTCCAGGGATATTGATTTAAGGCTGGGTACACATGGACAAATGTTTTGTCCCGACTGACAATTCACCACAAGCAAGTGGTCGGCCAGGACAAATCACTGTCAGTCGTGGCCGACACTTTGCCCCACCGATCATGCAGCCATAGAGAAGCGTACGATCGCCTGAGATTTACCACATGTCCGTTCGTCCGGTTCAGACAAGCGACTGTCAATATGCCACATATTTTGCAGCCCAACTGTCTGATACACTGAAGTATCGGTAGATTGGCCTGAAAAATCTGCTTGTGTGTAGCCAGCTTAAGGGTTAGCAGCGGTCTAAAGAGTCTGCAACATAAAAGAGCCCACGTGAAAAATTATAAAAACCGATAAGAGACTTTTTCAATTAAAATGTTCTTTATGTCTGTAGGCACAATAGTGTCAGGGTGACAGATCACAGCTGGGATGTTTCTAACCCCCCGTCTAGGTGATTCGAACAGGTAAGAAAAAATAAATGAAATAAAAAATTACAAGAGAACATTGAACTCTAAATGCATCAAACCCCCAATGTCCTCTTTAGTTAACTGTAACCATCGCCTTGCAGGGGTTATTGAAGTTGTAGTTCAGCAGGAGCCTTTAGGGGGCTATGTTACAGATCCCTGTTTTGTTATACAATCCCTTTAATCACTAATCTGGAACTGCACCTCGAAGTAATGCAAAATGACTGCAGTGTTGTTAGTTTGTATGTACAACGTGTTCCTCTGGGCAGAGCCTTTCGCTCAGGATTATCTGCTAGTTCTTGGGGACTTTCTTTTCCATTATTCCTGGTGGCGCATCTACATTGTAAAAAAAGATCACAGAAAAGGGTTTTTGTTTACCAGTACAATAAAGGGACATCGTTAGAAGGAGAAATGTAATCAGTAAAAGGCTAAATGCTTTGTATGTTCCCATAAACAGTGAATTTGTCTCATGGAACACTTTTTCTATATGCATGTATGCTTTCATTCATTTATCAATAGAGGGGATACAAACAAGGGGAAACAACAAAATAACTACATAAATAGACAATAAACACATGTACACATACTAAAGGTGAGTACACACTGTAACAATCTGTCAAAGATGTAGATTCTGTCTGTCATCTTTGACAGATGAGAGTACACACAGTCATCGTACTCCGTATATAAAGTATATATAAAGTATATATAAAGTATAGGGACAATGTTCCTTCCAGACGGAACGTTCGTCTGCGACAGAAACTATAGTTTCAGCCGTACACACTTCACCGATAAAGGACCTTTGGGATTGGCCATTTATCAGGAATGTGTGTACCCAGCTTAAGCATGGATGGGTATTATAAAAGTGCATGTACTGTGTCCTAAAACATTAGGAATGAGAGCACAGATTCAAAGATTCCTCCATAACGCCTGATGAATATTGGTTACGGGCGACAATCAAGAATTTGCACAAGAAGGGAATGGTCTATAGTGTCAACTATAGAAAACAATTTGGAGGTCGTTTGTGACTTTTCATAGGGTTGTCTCCATAGACTGGCTAGCTCAAAATCCTGCTAAATTGCTTATTTTTACATCTGTTTTTTGCCAGATGCAGAAGGATAGAGGCTGCATGACGAAGAGCTGACATAATGTCCTATGGGCAACTTATTTTAGCACAGCTCTACACAATGCCCAAGCAAGACCAACACAAGGCATGCTTTGAGCTGCAGTGCATTGTGGGAGTGGTGTCAGCATGGCTGAAGAGTGTGCTGGCCAACATAGCTTGTCAAACATAGCATAGTTTACATGTTATTCTCAAACTTTACTTACAGTGGGAGGGAGATTTTATTCTACAGGTTGATATTTTATTATAGTTTCAGTCAAATTTAAATAAAATATAATAAATAAATAATTCACAGGGATGTAGAATAGTCAGACTGTCCCAACATTCCTTCATCTTCTGGGCCTGTGCACCAAACGGAAAGATAGGAGGGACATCAGGTATGTCCACCAATCAACTCTTAGAACCAGCAAATGTGGCTGCATATGGGCTAGGAATAGGTTCCCCCACCTCACTGCCAATTATAGATCTCTCTGGCATTTACTTAAAGGGTATAAATGTAATTATTTAATGATACCTTTATATAGTGCCGGTGCCAACTACTTCAAAACGTTTTCCTGATTTTAAATCTGAGCTGTAGATCATGAGAAATCATTATTTGAAATCACAGCAACAGCATCTACAGGGGACCTGTCACTCCAGAAGCGGAAATCACAATAAGTTACATACCTGAACTCTTTCCCTGCCTGCCAGCACACTTTCTGCAACATTTAAGAGAATCAGCAGAGAAATAAAGGCAGGTGGTGGGGTGGGGGGATGGTGAGATGTGTAAGCAGAGCAGTGGCTTTGGGGAGGCTGTGCAGAACTTCTAAGTGTTGCAGACACTACAAGAACGCAGTGAGTAAGGGAGGATGGGGGCAATTAAGAGCACTCACTAAACATTAATATATGTACACTGGGAAGTTTATTTTTTAATTGCCCATTACTGGAAACTATAATTCTTCCCAACTATCCCTGTACTGTTTTTTTTTTGATCTGTCCCCTATTTCTTTAGATATCCAGTCTGAAACATCTTACATTTTATCTGTCAATCAAGTGTTTTAGTATCATAAACTCTTCTGTTATGGATAGTTTTTCCGTAGCTGGAATGGTGCCAGTTGGTACGTGAACTGCATGGTGGGAAATTCCCTCTCCCTTTGCTGCCTCATAGGGATTACTGAGCATGCTTGGCCTCACAGAGAGTCAGATAGGGGGCTGAGGGACTGAGCTTGAGCAAAACAAGCACTGGATTGAAGTCATGCAGCAACACAAACACATCAGAGTAAATGCTGCTTAGAACGTATTCATTTATAGATTGAAATTAGGTCAAAAAGTCATTTTTACAGTGTACAATTTATTTAATGACAAAGCAAGCACAGATAAATGTGTGAGTACCCCCATTTTACTTTAAAACATTTGTTTTAGTATCTCTTTAATAAGAGATGCAAAAGTTTGCCTGGTTCATCTGCAGCCACCAATCAGATGATCAGATTTTATTGTAGTTATAGAAACATCTGATTGATGGCTGCTGTAGATTTAAACCTGCTGGTTGAGTTTTTTTGACAAAGAGCGAGGGTAATAGAGGATGGGAGCCAAAAAAGACAGAGAGAGCCTCAAAAGAGAGAGAGTTTCAGGTAAGCAGTACGAGGGGGGGGGGGGGGTCTGTACAGGAGAAGGTTCTGTGATGATTGAAGGGTATGTGTGGGAACATATGGGGACACTAGAGTGGGAATATAAGGAGATGCAGCAGATCAAAGGGATTTAGGGCCACACTGTGCCATACACGCAATCGCACGCAATCCCGGTGCAATTCCAGTGCGATTCCTGTGCGTTTGCAAATACGATTTTATAGTATTTGAAGTTAAATAAAGACATACGTCCATCCAGTCCAACCCATCTAGCAATATCCTCATTTCCTGCCTAACTGTTGATCCAGAGAAAGGCAAAAAAACCCACCAAATTTATGAAGGGGGAAAAAATTCCTTCCTGACTCCAAGTGGCAGTGGGAAATTTCCCTGGATCAACTCTACTTTATGTATTAATACCAGTAATGCTCAAAAATCGCGCAAGTGTGGCCTAGCCCTTTCCAGGATTTGATATTCTGTTTATTAGAGAACAAACCAATACATGCAGCAGAGTTTTGACTGAAGGGGAGAGCCATCTCAGCGGAATGTACAGGATGGAATTCAGACTGAAAAGAGTCCAATAGGTTATGAGCATGAAGGTAGTGATATGGGAGAAGACTAATCATTCTAGCAGTTTAGAGGCTATCGCTAAAAGAGAAAGACTGGGCGGTAGTTAGTTAGACAAGAGGGGTCTATCGAGGTCTTTTTAAGAATGGGTTAAACATATACATGCTTAAAGGTGGACAGGAAAATTCCAGATATAAGGGAAGCATTGAATATGTGGGTTAGTATAGGGGTAAGCACATGATACAGTAATGCAGAGGGCATGGGATCAAGGGGAGTAGAGGATATGTAGTGAGTGGACAGAAAACAAAACCCTATGGGGCTTATTAAGAGATGCTACATTTTGCCTGTGTTCTTAATCTACAACAACCAATCAAATGTTATTACATGTTTTCTAAATGTTTTAGACCAATAAAAATGTATCATCCGGTTGGTTGAAGCAAATGAACAGCTCTGGCCAAATGTTTGCACCTCTTATAAAAGAAGCCAAAAACATAATAACTTGTTCTATGTATTGATTGGGTTTTATGTATATATAGTGGTTGTATTATGTAATAGATATTTTTACAGCCGTAGGTAACTAAATTTGTAGAATTCAGCATGGTCACTCGCTTTTCAAGCATTGAGGGCTAGGCCCCAAAAAAAAAAAATCCCCGCGATTTCCCATGCGATTGCGCATCCGTTTCCGTTTTTGGATCGCATGCGTTCACCATTTTTGGTGCGTTAACGCATGCGTCGCCATAACGGAAAACGGCAAAATCGCATGCGCAAAACGCACTCAGAATGACGCTCACAACCGCGTGCGATACCGCTCACGATTGCATGCGCGATTTAGTGTGTTGTAGTGGGGCCTAGCCCTAATACTGTATATTGAAAGATTTTTTTGGATTGTATTGGTAACCAGAGGGCTTTGTTTAATTGAATCAGTGACATATCTATATACGGTAAACATAAGTATCTGTGAGTTACACTAATGCAAAGTGATCATCCAATCAACAGGCAAATTGAGAATATTTTCCCTAATTGACACTCACGCTCTGGCCTTTTTTCATGTGATTTAATGTTACCAGTGGAACAGAAGAAGTGTAGAATTACGGGATATTCTCTTTCAACTTCTAATTAAATTTCCATAGGAAAAAAAATCTCCATCATATACCATCAATATTAAATACTTTCTATTAATATGTTCGCCAGTAGCTATTAATTCTTATTTAAAATATGATCTGTAAAACTGCTCTCAGATTCCATTTATTCTATGTTTCATTTTCTTTCAAACGATCTGATCAAATCTTTGTTTAAGAAATTTTGCCTTCCTACAGACTCTTTTTAAAGGACAACTCTGACACAAAACACATTTACAGAGTTTGGAACCGGATGATTTAAAGGACAATTCCAGTATACTCACCTCCCCCTCACTCCGCCTCTTGCACCTGTTAATATTACCCAGGGTGAGGACCTAAACCGCTAAGTCCTCATTTCTGGGTACTTTACAGATCAGCTCTTTTACTTACCTGAAGGCTTCCTTGCTGCTCTGTCCTTCTGTTACTGTCAGTGACAGTCTACTATCTCGCCAATGGGAAGACTTTGCAAAGACTGATATACTTAGGAAGAGGTCAAGAACAGGGAGGGAACCTTCATGTGAGTATTGCAGCTGATTTTGTTAAAGGGTATGTCCATCCAAAAATAAACTTTTTATATGTTCTTTATATAATAGCACCAACCTCAAACGCCATGTTCATTTTTCTAAAAATCATTTGCCTTGCCCGATATTTAATGAGATATATATCAGGCTGCACTTCCACCTGATGAAGGAGACATAGTGTTCTCCGAAACGTAGTGTGTTTGTGTGATGCAATAAACAGAATTTTTTCTGAGAAACAGTGTGCACTTCCATCAACCCCTTTTTTGCTTGTGCTATAGCTTGGAGTCCTTAAGGTAGAGGACTGAGGGGAGCAGCACCTGGAATACAGTGGCACATTGCCTGAAGGAGTGCCTAGGCCCATACTTATGTTATACGCACCCATTATAACAGCAGCTGACAGATGTAGATCTGTAATGCAACAAAATTATCCTCTTCCATTTCCTCTGCCAATTGAAATGTCCCCTAAGCTAAGGGAGTAGCTTTCAGTCATTAGCTGTGATGTCATCTGTTACATCCATGACTGACAACTGCTAACTGGAAGAGCCAGGAACCAAAAAGAGAAGTACCAGAACATCCGGCAGCATTAGGCTAGTCTTACATCTCTCACATTTCTAACTATTGCAGTTTTGAGATTTGGGAGGATTTGCCTACAGACATTTTCATTTGAGGGGTGAACTTTCCCCTGCAGCAATGCCCTGCAGTTACCACCCCATCTGCTAGCTCAGTGACCTCAGACATGCTTAAAGGACAACTCCACCCTCATAAGAACATCTTTTAGAAAGAATGGCCTCTTTAAAATATGTTGATATATCATAGTTTGTCCTGTGAATTCATTACTGTATGCCTGCTATGCTTCTGGATGCTTCATGGAAACTGAGCAATATAGTGACCTGTACTGAGCCTGGGCATGCTCAGAAGAGGCAGACAGGGGAATAACATTCAGTCATTGGCTGTGATGTCAACTGTCAAATCCATAACTGACAGTTACTAACTGGAAAAACCAGGAAGCAGAAACAGGGGAAACAGGACATTGTGCAGGATTTCAGGTTAGACTTATACTGAGCTGGAGCTGTTTTGCAGAAGAATGGGCAAGGATTTCAGTCTCTAGATGTGCAAAGCTGGTAGAGACCCTAAAAGACTGACAGCTGTAATTGCAGCAAAAGGTGGTTCTACAAAGTATTGTCTCAGGGGGCTGAATAATTACGCACACCCCACTTTGCAATTATTGATTTGTTAAAAATGTTTGGAATCATGTATGATTTCCGTTCCACTTCTCACATGTACACCACTTTGTATTGGTCTTTCACGTGGAATTCCAATAAAATTCATTCATGTTTGTGGCAGTAATGTGACAAAATGTGGAAAACTTCAAGGGGGGCGAATACCAATTTTACCATAATAAATACCACTCCAAATGTAAGTATAGTAGGCTAACGTGGGGCATTTCTGGGTCTGGAAAGACAACTGTAATTCGAATGTACTGTTATGTTGTTATCCTTTGATATTTAAATAAGGGTTTACTATGCTTGTGAAGGTTCTCATTCATCCAGGTCATGGTATATCTGTTGTATTCAATTAGATCAACTGGACTTGAAATGTAGTTCTTGAAGAACTACATTTCAAGTCCAGTTGATCTAATTGAATACAACAGATATAAGGGTTTACTGTTCCTTTAAATGGCATGTCCATGCTTAAAGGACAACTCCACCCTCATAAGAACATCTTTTAGAAAGAATGGCCTCTTTAAAATATGTTGATATATCATAGTTTGTCCTATGAATTCATTACTGTATACCTGCTATGCTTCTGGAGGCCTCATGGAAACTGAGCAATTTAGAAACCTGTACTGAGCCTGGGCATGCTCAGAAGAGGCAGACAGAGGATTAACATTCAGTCATTGGCTGTGATGTCAACTGTCAAATCCATAACTGACAGTTACTAACTGGAAGAACCAGGAAGCAGAAACAGGTGAAACAGGACATTGTGTGGGATTTCAGGTTAGACTTATATATTTCACATTTCAAACTATTACCGTTTAGGGTTTTGGGGGGTGATTTTACCTGAATGTAAGTTTTCATTTTGGGGCTGGACTTGCCCTTTAAGGGCTAGGCTACACTGAATCTTTTTAGCATGATCCGATCGTGCTTTTTAAAGCGCACACTAGTGTGGCCCAGTTGATGTGGCCATACTAGGGCACTAGGGAGCGCTGTGCGTGCGATCCACATTTTTTTGTGCAATCACATACTTGAGGAGGCAGCAGGGGAAACTAAAGTCAATCATTAGTTGTGATGTCAGCAGTGACAGCCTTGATTGACTGCATGGAGGGAGGAGCCAGCTTACTCTGCCAGAATGGGGACAATAATAATCCTTAAATGTCTGCTTAGTAATGCAGGTAAAGTGCAGATCATAGCAGTTTAGGTTGGGCAGGTTACTGACAATTGACCAGTTTTTTGTTTTAACATGCCCTTAAAAGAATCCTGGGATTTACAAGTAGCACTGATCTCAGATCTCATTGAGCAATAACCAAGGATAAATCCACAAGCAGGAATCAGACTGTAATAAACTCCAACATCCACATTGTTTCTAAATCACTTAACGGGTTGTTCAGTCTATAATTTTAATATTCCACCGTAGACGGACACATTAGAAAATAAAACTCCTTTAGTTCACAGCAGTAGAATTCTTATTAATTAATGAACATTATTCTCAAAGTATTACCGCATTAACATGTCTAGTGACTATTGTAATGTGAATATTAACATCATAAAATGTGTAATATGGAGCTTCTTGCTAGGATGCTTTAATTAAATCCCCCTATTAGCCTTATTGCCTTTTAAAGGAAGCTGCTCAAAAATGATGTTTAGAATTCAAAAGAAAAACTTTAACGTCTGTTAAATTGGATCTTAAACCGGCTAAATGGCAGATCCTATTAGTGAACATTTGGTGATCGCAAACCTGCGCGTTTACATATAAAATGCCTGTGTATACAGGGCCTGTTATATTGAAATATATAAAATGCCTGTGTATACAGGGCCTGTTATATTGAATTATATAAAATGCCTGTGTATACAGGGCCTGTTATATTGAATTATATAAAATGCCTGTGTATACAGGGCCTGTTATATTGAAATGGTTCCTTTCTAGAACCCTTAGTTCATATTCTGTATAAGTGTTATTTTTCATATCTCTGTCAACTTTACAACTTGTCTTTTAAAGGGCATGTCCACCCAAAAACGGTGACTTGTTGCTTATTTCCGCAGCCCTGACTGCTTCCCCCCCCAGTTTATTACGTGCATTTTTAACCAGATATTTACCTGTATATACTCGAATATAAGTTGATCCGAGTATAAGCCAAGGTACCTATTTTTACCTGAAAAAATGAGTAAAACATGATTGAATCGAGTATAAGTCGAGGGTAGAAATTATGACCACTACTGCCTTCTTATTCTGTATTGTTTTGAGGCTTTAGTTGCCCTTTAAATAAAGCGTAATCCCACACAGTAACCCCCAATTCCTTGCCACTACAGATGTTTGGAAACTACAACTCTCAGCATGCTTTAGTTTAGCTGAGGGGAGGGGCAGTCATGATGTAATGCATCTGAAAATGTTATAATGCGTTCTTGTGTATATAATTATTTTTCAGCCTGTATCGTTTATATGCTTTTTCAGTCTTGGGCCCTCTTTTTTTTATTTATTCATTTTGCGATTCTGACTATAAATAATCTAAAAGGATCAGTGGTTCAGCCTGCATAGGTCAGTCCTACAGGGCCGTTGAAGGGGAAGTACAGTAGGTTTTGTGTTTATGGAATGAACTGCCTAAAAATGTTGTGTTGGCTGAACCTCTGAACAGTCAAAGGAGGCCTAGATGACTTCTTGGACAGGCAGACTATCCAGGGTTACAGCTGGTGACCACATTGTGTGGGCATAATTGACGTATCCTTGTTTAGGGTGGTGTACTGGGTACATGGACCAGACATACTTTTTATTTGGGGATTCTGGGTTTGGAATGGAAGGGTTGAACTTGATGGACTTTTATAATTTTTCAGTCCAAAATAAAAGGGGAGGACCAGACTCCTGTAATATAATTATTAAAGGGTATCTCCACCCTCTACATTTTTTTTATATATATAAAGTAGGGCATCCCTTCCCACCTCTAACCACTAAATTACATTGTTAAAAAAAGAACCCGAACTGTACTTACATCCCCTTGCTCCTGCGGCTCCCTGCTTGCCAGAAATAGCAACCGGACTGGACTGGCAGCAATAGAGAACACCGCGGGAGCCAAGGGCTGTAAATAGATTTTGTATTGTTTTTTTATTTAGCAATCTAATATTGCAGTTGGGGGTGGGAAGGGATGCCCTACATTAGCTCCCCTGAGAATGCCACTGTCCTCTCAGAGGACGAGGAGGCAGAAACCTTTCATATGGGAAGACCCCTCCTACTCTTCAGTTTCCTGGACTTTGGACCAGCACTACAGGAGAACCATAAGGAGCAGAGATGTAAGGTAAGGATTTTTTTAAACTACAAAGTGGGGCCAGTAATAGGTTACATTTTAGTTTGGGAGGTGAACATGCCCTTTAAGGGCCTTTGCCACAAACTATTATAAATGTGTCCGCGATTAAAAACTACAAATCCCCTTTGATTTATTTAATTGATTAAATGAATCTCGGGTCCCTTCCACTAACAATTCCATGTTTTAAGCATTCCTGTCTCTAATTAACTTGTGGGCAGTTGGGTTTGTCTTCGACAGGACTGCAAAGATTTTTCAGGTTTTCCCCATTCCATTGATCTATATGGGCCATAGAACTGCACTTTATTCATTTTATAGCAGGTGTGAGCTGGCTTTATTGAAAGTTTACAGGTCAGTGGCTGTTTGAACCAGATTTTCTTTCCCATTAATGTTTTCACTAAACCGTATGGCTTTGTCTTCCCAATAACGTATCCGTCAAGCTACGCCGCTTACAAGTACGGTCTCGATAGCAATAGATGGGTTAAACTGGTGAGGGCCATTTTATTTCCCCTGTTTAGTCTGTTAAGCCTGTCAGTTTTATAACTCACTGAATCACCCTCTACATTCTCCCTAGTGACTATCACAGCCGGACGGCTGCAGCTATATATCACGGCTCGTCTTTACCACGTTGAGGAAAATCTGGGGGGTTTTATAGCCGGTAACAGAATTCTGACCTATGGAGTGTCTCCTGTTGAGTAAATCAATCAATTGCGACTTTTCAAGGATCCTGGGAGAACAATGTGAGAGCGCGACTTGTAAACGGAGAAAAGGAAGTGTGGCTGTGAAGTTTGTAAGAGAAAAGGACATAGATCAAGGCTGGAAGCGTAACAGGACTGATCATCTCTAAGGGGAATAAAAATGGATTTCTACTTAGCCGCAAGAGTAAAGCTTCTTTTCAGAGGTTTTCCGGTTGGTTAAACTGCAACGGGGCCTATTTTTTCTTTTTTACACGGCTGGTGTCTAGTTGGCTGCCATAGTTGGAGGGATAATGTTTGTTTATAGGAAGATTGTGGAAAGAAGTTCTGAATAAATACCAACAGATCTCACATGGTGTTTCCTAGATATCATAACTAACAACCAAGGGAACAGCCGCATAGAGATATCTATGGTCTAACGAATGTTACAAAATGAGAATTCTGTAATGGGTCTGCATCGCTTTATTGGTGGCCATAGATGAAGCAATTTGATTGGTTGATACTGGGCATCGGATGATTATGGCACATGGTGCATGCCCATTTAATTGACCCAATTTAAATAATGGGAATGGGCGGAATCTTTGACTGATTGTCCAATAAAATCGATCCTACTATAGCCAACCTATGTCCTGCCTTCTGGGAATGGAGCTTCAAGCTAGCCATACACATGGATAATATTCAACAAATCATGTTGGACCTGACAATCTGTTGGGAATTTGTGTGGCACAAAAAATATTGATCACAATGCCAACAAACTAAGATCTACTGGGCCTGATGGAAAATTTCAGTCGCATGCTTATCTGCTCCCTTTAATATAGTAGAGATTAGTGATGGCCCATTTCGCAGATACGAACTGGGATCTGTGGTGGATTTACCTCGTTCGCGAACGGCGGATATCGCGGATTTTCCGTTTTTTCCGCCTTCTGAACTTTTCCAAACCGCGTTTTCGAAATTTTCGAAATTACGAGGATTTCTCGTATTTTGGAAAATACGAGAAATCCTTGTAAATTCAAAATTTCGCAAATTTTTCACATTTTTGGATGGAGCGACCAGTATTTTCGGGTCCGTATTTTCGAAGAATCCTCGTATTTTCCTCGTATTTTCAAAGAATCTTCGTCTTTTCGAAGAACGGATTTTGCCGAACTTTCATTTTAATAGGTTTTAATGGGTCCGTTCGCGGATTTTCTAATTTTCGAATTTTTTCGAAAATTTGCGGATCTTCGAGCGGACCGGATTTTGCGAAGTTCGAACATCTCTAGTAGAGATTGCCAATAAAATTGCCAAGTGTGTGGCCGCATGAATGAGTTTCCGATACAGAATTTAGGGCTAACAACCAATAGCTGCCTAAAGGGTAATGAACTTTTAGAGTGGATCCTGCCCATTGTAAGCAAAGGGAACCATTTCAGCTTGATGAATTGATTTTGGACAGATTAGTGTTAAATCTATGGGCAATGGTCTTAAGGCTTCGTACACACTTCCTATTCTTCCAGCTGAAGTGGTCGATGAATCTTCAATGACTGACCACTTTGGCCGACAATCATCTCTGTGAAGCAGCTCCCATCAGTATAGTCTGTGAGTCCTGCTGAATCAATGAATGACGTTGACATGAACTGCCATAAATGTATCATTATTTACCTTCTAAAGATATACTTGATATACAGTGCTGTAGTGTCACTTTAGCAAATAATCATACATACACACTGCCACATATAAGAGGGACTTCTGGGATATGAGTTGCCTTTCTTACTGCACTCTTACAGGCAGGATAGAACAATGGGACTTACCGGCCACTTCAGACTTACCCAATCCTACACACAAACTAAGTTAAGGGGACATGGTTTGTCTCCTACTATAGAAAGAAACTATGGTGCATTAATTGCCCTTATCTGAGTTTACTCAATCAGTTCTATGAAATTATCCTTCACTACTTGGCTTTTGACTTTTGTTATAGGCTTAACAAAATGAATGTGTCTCTTATTGTGTCTATATAGATTTTCCAGGTCCCCAATTGATAATATTTCTATCTTGTTTCCCTTGATATATTACATTGTTGGTTACTGTATTTTTAGCTTCATAACCGTATATAATCTGACCTATGTAAAGGCTTCTGTGAGTGTTGTTCTGACGTTGAATCTATTTTCTACCCACCTCGTGCCTTTAACACGCTATCTCACTAGTATTTGCTTCGATGAACCCAATGAAGAAAAAAAAAAAAAAACTCAAGATTTTTTTTTTTTTTTGCCTTTGTTTTAACTGTCACCCTTGTTGAAGCAGATACTGCCTTTGTATATCCTCTTGCTGGAGGCTATATTATTCCCCGGTGTTGAATATGAAACACATATTTAACATTCCTCTTGGAAATTAATGGGGCATCCTGATTTTTCCATAATGTCAAGTAATGGAGCGATTCTCAAAAAAAAAATTAAAAAAAAAAAATATATATATATATTTATATAAAAACCCAAAATATTCCTTTGTTGAAAACATTAACTCTTAATGTGCTGCAAAAAATAATAAAAATAACCTTGCTACCAGTTGTACTATTTGTATGTTTTAATAACAATGTTTAGGCCTTTCAAGGACTGGTATAGACTAATAGGAACATGCCTATAGCTATATCTTATTGCGGTTTAGAGATACTGCCCAAAGGGTTACAATCAAATCATTATAATGGAGTTATATTATTGGACTAGGCAGACAGATTCACACCTGCATCTAAATAGAAATGTTATAAATGTTTATTAGGTGGTAACATAAATGCACACTAAAAGAAGAATAATCCCTAGTTTAAGGGTTTTCTTTCTGTTTTTCAAAATAAACTTAACCCAAAATAATTATGTTTTAACACTTACCAAATGCAAGAGTTTTTATGTAGGCAACTTGGGCTGTGTTGCCTGTTGGAAAATTGGGTTTAGGTAAGGTTAAAAAGAAGGGTAAAAAGGTTGAACTTGATGGACGTATGTCTTTATTCAACCTCAATTACTATGTTACTATGATTTCCATTGAAGAACAAGTGACACTTTATAGAGCTGCACCTGCACTGTAGCAAGAGCCAGTCTTACAAACGGGCAAACAATTATTAACAGTTTAGGCATCAGTTTTTTTGAACGAAGCATAGACTTTACAGCAGGAATGCACTCAATTTCAGTGCTGCATAGTACCAAGAAAATCTGTCAGTGCTGCATAGTACCAAGAAAATCTGTCAGTGCTGCATAGTACCAAGAAAATAGCATTCTTTAAGGTTGATCTCTGATCAAGACAATTTTCCAAGACCTACACCACAGAAACTGATCATATAAACAATAAATCACTTTCTGTGTATTCCCTAATCAAAAGGTGTTCTTGTTTAAAATCAATAATTTCACTAAGCACTCTAAATTACTTAATTAAGATTTCTTTTTAGAATTTCTTCAAACAGGTATTATGGTTAAATTAATTATTTTTTATGATGTAGACAGGGCTATTAAATAAATTCAAATTATCCCTATAATTTTACTTTTCCCTTTTCTGTTTTACCAGCTATCCTTATAGAAGTTTACACAGGTATCTAACCCTACCAATAAGGCAGAGGTTTGATTAACAGACTGGAATACAAATTGGACCAAAAAACGTAAGTAACAAAAATAATAATTAGTAGAACATTAAAGGGCATGTTCACCCTTAAAACAACAAAAACCTGGTCACTGCTCAGTTACCTGCCCCCATTTCCAACTGATAAATTCAGCACTTTATTATATGCATTACTTACCAGATATTTAAGGGTAATTATTGTCCCCATTCTGGCATAGTAAAGCTTGCTCCTCCCTCCATGCAGTCAATCAAGGCTGTCACTGCTTCGATCACAGCCAATGATTGACTCCGGTTTCCCCTCCTCTGCACATACTCAAACTTATAAAAAGCTCATTGAGCAGAGGTAGGAGAAAGGAACCTTTGCCAGAACAGAAGAGAACTTATCATTAAATATCTGGTTACAAATGCATTAAAATAGACTGTTAAAAAAAAAAAATGGTGACTTATCAGTTTTCTGCCCGCAGCCCCTACTACTATTTTTAAAGGTTGGTGATGCCCTTTAATCTGTTTTCTAGTATGAATGATGGTCATCTGGTATGAAACAGACGGAAAAAAAATAGACAGACCAGACAATAACTATTTTATAAATCTATTAGATACTAAGAAGCCTTTTGTTGACCATTCTCTACACAATTCCTACTGTACTATATAATACTATATTCTCAATGAGGACAGCCATTTACTATATGTGATGCTTTACAAAGCAATGATCTCAACAATAGATAATTGAGTGTTGCAATAATTAAGGTTTATTTACCAAGAGGTACAACATTTTGCCGGTGTCCTTAATCTGCAGAAACCAATCGGATGCTTTCTAACTGAAGTAGACCAATAAAAATGTAACATGTGATTGGTTGAGAGATTAAGAGCACAGGGGCAATTGTGCTTATTCATCAAGCCCTATTAATGTTTTGATTGCATTGGTGAAGGGGTTAATAGAGTGTAAGCATCTAGATATTACAGTTATATTTTATAAGGCATGGGCCAGGGCTTTTAAGAGACTTAGTTAAGGCCTGCATTATTATGTTTATATTTATTCTTTTGAAAGGGGGGAGGGGGGACTGGTGATTAATCTGAGCTGTCAATGCTCACAGATGTGAAATTCACACCGCAGCAAATGTGAATTCAGCAGGAGCATCCTATGGACTGGAAGAGGCAAGGGATGGAGAGAGGGGAAGAAGAGAAAAGGTTGTAGACGGGTGAGGGGAGGAACCAAGTAGGATCAGAAATTAAGAGATGTAATGGTTTTGCATACAGGAATGGACAGTTAGAAATAGAACAAGTAAGAGGGGAGTTTATGGCAAGATACGGGATTGAATAAGGCAAATGGAGAGAAATGAGGGTGGGATTCTTTAAAGGGGAACTGAGATAAAACTAGAATTTAGCAATAAATGACACCCGGGGAGAGAGTTTCTAAAAGTGAGTTCAGAGGGTTATCATACATGGGATGTTGTATAACCCCATGGGCAGAACCCCGGTGATTGAACTGTCTGTGGTGCTGAATATTATTTTCATTCATTGTTACATTGCCTCCTTTGCGAATACAGATAATATCAGGATTAAATATACAAAGATGTGTTAACCCCAAATGCTGTTTAATGGGACCTCCAAAGCTCAATGGACCAACATCGCTCTTTGGGAATGGGTCATTGGGTTGATCGGGTTAAAAAAAACTCTGCCAATGCTTTATAATAGATGTAAGGAAGGGACCTGACCTACCTTGATAAAGGCTTGTCTGCTGATAGATGTATCATCAGACAACAGGCATCTGAATGGTTTGGGACAGAGGGGGTTCTGGGCCACAATCACCTAAGTTTGCATTTCCTAACAATAGCAGCTCCCATGTTCAATAGATTTTCCCATAATGTCAAAAGTGGTCAGGGGCATTTTTCCCACCAGACAACTGCATGTTACCCGTTAATTTGTGGGCCATTGTATTATCTCGAGTCCTTCGGCAGATCGGACACAGGTGCACAATGTTCTTATTTACAGTGTTGGGAGGTGTGCAAACTGATCACTAATGTCTGATTCAGACTCAAGCACTTCTGGGTGTCGGGTGTGAAACCATAACACGTGTTTCTTTTTTTACTGCTTTTGGATCTGAACTGGTTTTCTTAACCCAATTTAGGCAGAGACCTGCACTTAGCTCATTCAATGTTGTTAAAACACTCATTGAAGTTCTAGCATTTGGGCAAGGACCTTCCCAGGGGTGCCCCTACCGTGAAGCAAACTGAAACATTTGCTCAGGGCGCAGCCATGCAGACAACTTAAAAGGCAGCAGTTAAAAAAAAATATCCTGCTTCCTACAATACCGAATTTCAGCACCAGTCTACCAATCAGTGTTAAGTCAGCCCTCCAGTTCACCAGTCAGTGTTAGTTAGCCCACCATACCCACCTCCACAAGCCACATCTATGTTCCCTTATGAAGCCACGTCCGATTCATGTGCCGAACCCGTCTGCCGATAGGTGGACATTTAAAAGTTGTTTCAGGTGTCAGGAACACCCCTGGACCTTCCATAGAAACCTGGACATTACCCAGAAGTTTCTCCTATTATTTGCATACGAGACGGGAGCCCTAACCTGAACTCTCCCTAACTTACTTGAATTTTTTGTGACATCCGTTGTAAAGCACCGAGGCCCTGGGTTGGAGTAACCCAGACTGGGATAGAAATTTAGGGTTGGTATACATGGGCGTTCCCCAAAATAAACTCTGGTACTCTGTGCGAATTAATGTGCCGATATTTCTGGCTTCAGTCACAACATTCCAGAATAGTTAAACTTGTGATTAAATATCTGGTTACAAATGCATGCAATAACTGACAAGTCACCTGTTTTTTTAAAGACGGGACATGCCCTTTAACTTTTGTATAAAACTAATGCAACATTCCAGCACCTTGAAAGGTAATGGGAATTGGTCTGTTTCAGGTTGCAGGATATCATGGGTTATAGTTAGTTATATAGTTAGTAGGTGAAGGGATATGTTTGTGTGCTGCAGTTGATTTGGGGCATATGTAGGAAGGGCGTAGGGATATCCATACGTAAAATTCTCAGGCCAATAAAACTGTATCTGGTTCGCTGACTTGCAGCCAATAGGAAGCTCAATAGATAAATAAATAAATAGAATTACATTTTTCACGCATTTGGGTTCTTACTATTTTTTTTTTCCTTTTCTTTTTTTAATATTCCAGTACGAATAAAAATAAAACCATTTAACCACTCTTCCTACTATTTCCTATTCAGAGGGTTGAATAATTCAAGATTAATGTAGTAGAGCATTAATAATTTTCAGACCAGCGTACCGCAAAAATGAAAAAAGAAAGAGGGGGGAAAAAAAGAAAAACAATAATAATAATAAAAAAAAAACCAGAGCCAAAAAAAAAATAAAAATACAGATTACACAGAGTAGACTGCAAGATAAAATATTCCAAGTTATTAAACAAGGGTGGGTGGCGGAGCCTTGGCTGGGCCTTGTAATAAAAGGCGATGTTTGTGCACTTATTTCCAAATGCATAATTTAGAGTTTGTTGGAAGGTGAGGTCAGACAGCGAGAAGTAAAAAAAAGAAATAAATAGGCAATCTGATAAAGTCTCCCCTTCACTACCCTGCTATTAGATCCATTAGTACTTTATTTAATGATCTAATCCTCCTATCTGTAGTTTAAAAGATATTTTGGAATTTTTATTTAATTTTAGACAATGACATTTGTAAAATTCAAGCTGCTTAAGAATTAGAAATATTAAATACAATTGGAAATATTTATGATCGATATTTTTATGTTACTGCTATAGGTGTTGTCTTTGCATTGCAAACTTCCTGCCAAAGATTAATATGCAGAGGAAGTGACTTCCTGTAAGTGCATTTGGGGATTTAAATTGCTTTAAAGAGCATCTACAACTGAAAAAAATGTTGTTAAAAAATTGCCCATTACTGCAAACTATAATTCTTTCTAACGATCACTGTGCCCTTTTTAGTTCATCTGCCCCCTACTTCTTTTGATATTACATTTCAGCTGTCAATCAAGTGTCTTATCATAAACTCTTCAGTTGTGTGCAGTTTTGCTGTAACTGGAAGGGGGACAGTTCGTATGTGTAAATGCATGATGGGAAATTCCCTCTTCCAGTGCTGCCTCATAGTGATTACTAAGCATGCTTCCCCCCATTAAAAAGTCTGGTCAAATGGAAGGAGTTGTTGGTTAAGGTAGGGAGGACTATTATTAGACATCTTGGCTTTGAAGGTGGCCATACACAGCATGTGTGCCGACAGATCACACATGCTTTTACATTGTTATATGATATGTAGTGAGTGACATCGCTAAAAACCAAATTGAATCATGGTTGGTTCCTTAGGTATATCGGGCCACATTTATTGCAACAGATATTATTGGTAAAATGGGTAGATAGTCTAATAATATTGTAGCGTGTATGGAGTGTAAATTTTATGGGAAAATTAGCTGGTGTGCCTTACAGTGAAAGGGAGTAACATTATACCTGCTGGCGCAGTAATTGGCAATTGCTGATTTCTGATTGGTTTAGCGTGCTGTCATAGGTGGTGACAATTTTTAAAAATGGTAGAATGAAAACTGACAGTACATGCTATTAACTGGTGGTGAGATGACAGGAAGCATGCTGGCAGAGGAAATGTGTGAATATCTTTAATGATGGTACCATATTACCAGGAGAATATGATCAGTTTATTGATTAATCTTTCATTGGGAACATAGGGTCAAAATTGACCAGCAGTTGGAAATATCAGACCGGGAATTAACCTGTAATAATGCTTTTCACTGAAGTAAGACAGGCAGAGCGAGAGCTTGCAGTAAAACTTCTTAGCTCTTTAGTGACAGCAAAAGGGAGGCTGGAACACGCGCTTCTACCTCCAAATTAATTTTATATTTTTGGTTCAGTGGTTCTTTAAAGGGCATGTTCACCATTAAAATAAAACACTGATCTCTTGTCATTTGTTTGTCCCTAGCCCGAACTGCTGTTGTAAGCACTTTGTATTTTTGTTATAGGCATTTCTAACCAAATATTAAATGACACGTGTTTTCTTTTTCTTACTGGTTTTGGATCTGAACTGTTTTTTAAAGTATTGCCCATGTTTTCTCCCTTTCTGCTCAATGAGCTTTTAGGAAATTGAACATGTGCAGAGGAGGCAGCAGGGAAAAGAGCTGTCAATCATTTGCTGTGATGTCAGCAGTCACATGCTTGATTGACTGTATCAAGGTAGGAGTCAGAAGGGAGCAAATAATTATTGTTAAATATTTGTTTAATGGTCCATATTATAATGTGCTGAATATATTAGTTCAGGGATAGGCAACCAGTAGATCTCCAGATGTTTGAAAACTACAACTCCCAGCATTCCAAATGATTCACCCAGTTAGAGAAGGGTTTTTCCAATTAACCACTTTGCTTCTCAATGTGTGTATGTATGTATATGTATGTATAAATATGCCAAGGGATGACAATGAAATTGTAAATAACTGCAGAGTTTTCTGTAATGTTATTAAATTCAAAGTTATATAAAGAATTACTTAGTGATATATTATTTTAATCGTCAGTTTCTGGGCAACAGGTCAGGAAAAAAATAGTTTTAGGCCAGAGACCTGAATAAATCCAGGTTACTGTTCCATTTTCTACACCTGCTTATCAATCATGTTGTGGTAACTGAAAGGCATCAATAAGCAGTAGCACAGACCAATGACTGTTTAGAGTTCCGAGTCACTATTCCGTGCTGTGTGGATACACTGAAGACATTCTGGAGCTGTTTAGTTCTAGGCTCTGATTTAGAATCTTTGGAATAAAACAATGGCTGACTTTAGAGTTTACCCTCTTCTCCCATGACTCTCTTCTTTCTGTGCTTCGTGTTCCTTGTACGGTGTCTCACATTAGCACCTCAGCATTTCTCTTTTTTCATAAACGTCCTGTCATTTGGGTTTCTCTTTTCTATCGAAAGGATCTATAGTTCTCCTGACCTTTCTTGCTCTCTACGGTGCTGTGTGTCTGATTGCCTCGCTAATGAAACAGTGGGTACAGGAAGACAGACTTATGTAATACCATGGGGAAAACAATAGACACTAACAGTATCTCAGCAACATGAGAGATCCTAATTCTAAATATAAAGGACCTAAAGCCACAGTAAATTGCTTTATTTACAGATCTTTATATATATATATATATATATATATATATATATATAATATAATCCCTTCTTGATCTATTTCTGCTGGCTAAGTTTACCGTTTATTTAAATACTTTTTATATGCTCCAATTTTTAAAGCTTTTTTTTTTATTTAAGGGCATGTCCATCCCCTAAATGTAAATTTATATCAGAATTGAACCAGATGTTCCTGTTCCTGGTCTTGCTGTCTCCTGTTTCTTAAAGGTAGCAGCAGTCATTCATGGCTGGGACAGATGATGTCATGGCCAATGACTGACTGTTCTTCTCTTAAATGTAACAACATCAGGCTGAAGAACACGTCTTCCCATTGGTCAGGTCCCAGACTCGAAAAGCAGGTGGGGCAAACTAGAATAATTATATGAACTTTCAAGTACAGATTGAGAGTAAGGACCATATTTAAAATTTGCGATACCACAGGATTTCATTATTACACAGCCGAGGCCGTAAATGTATGGCCGCGATCGCACATTTACGCAAATCGCAAATTATACATGACATGGCATACATACGGCAAGCAGTAGCAAATGTACGATTGCTCTATTGCAGAATACCATGCAGTAATAAACTACAGCTATGGTATTCTATGGCGAGCATAAATCTACAATTGCAGTCGTAGATTTATTATCGCGACAGCGATCACTAAAGGCACGGTATCGCTAAAAAGCAATACCTTTACCTTTATAACTATAGCCCTTAGCGAAGGTAAACCCAGGATCTCCTCCTGGTCCTTGCCTCCTCTGAAGGTATAGATTTTTTATTCTAAAGGGTGGACATGCCCTTTAATAGAAGAGGGTTGGGTTGGCCCTTTAAAGGCTATGTCCACCCTAAAATAAAAAATTTAGTATGTGATACCCCCTGGGCTCCCAGCCCCAACCGCATAAATTTTTTTTTTAGAAAGCCCCCCAAACTCTACTTACCTTCCCTTCTTTCCTGCGCCGCGCTCCCGGCCCTCTGCTTGTGAGGAAATGCAAGCAGAGGGGCGGGACCGGCAGCCGCGTCTGTGATTGGCTGAGCGGCAGCCAATCACGGACGCGGCTGCTGGCAGCTCACTTCCGCGTAGGAAAGCGGAGAGGTAAGTAAAACATTGGGGAGCTTTTTAAAAATACAAAGTATGCGGTTGGGGCTGGGGGACATAGGGGAAGGGATAGCAGAAGGGGTTTAACGCTAGGGGGAGGGATAGCAGAACGGGAGGGAGAGGGAGGGGGAGGGAGGGGGGAGAAGGGCTGCAGCACGCATGGCAGGAATCTCCGGGAGGCCAGGTAGCAGGCAGTGTCCTATATGGACCTGCTAGCCTCCTGGTGGTCAGTTTTTGGAACTTTGGGGGGGGACTACAGGAGAACCAGATGGAGTTGGGATGTGAGGTAAGGATTAAACTACACTACATGGTGGGGCCAGTAGTTGGGGGGATTATAGTTTTGGGGGTGGACATGCCCTTTAAGTCTCAAGCACATGATAATAATAAACGTAATCAACCAACAATCTAGCATATGTGCCGCTGACATTTTTCTGCCATAGGTTTCTTAACGATATTCAGAAGGTTTAACCTTTGTTCTCCCACACTCCGTGGGACCTCCCGGTCCTATCTCCCTGCTCAAAGAAGTCTGTATGGGGACTGATAGTTAAAGTGCAATTGGAATGGTCATCTAATAATCATTCCATAAGACATTTATCTAGTGTACCTACTTCATCTTTCAAACTTGATTAATCCAAATAAGCGCAAAATTTTGACACTTTGCCTCAAAACATGAAACAAAGTGTGAAAATCTCCTGGTGCTAAAAGGGTTAAATTTAAACATTGGAATCCCTGGAACTTCTTCAGCTTCACAAACCTCATTGTCACAGTAAGCAATTAAGAGCTTGCCTTATCAGGATTAGAGCCAATTGTAATTAATCTTGCTGCATGTCATCAGGGCTTGCCAGCCAATCCATCCACTGCGAGCTTTAAAGTTACGCCCCTTGTAAATACTGTATGAAGCCATGCTCCAAATGAGTACAAGCCCTGAATACCTAATCTAGTGGCAATAGTTCATCTGCCATTTGTGTGTACAGCTAAAAACTTGCAGACAAGGAATTTCTATGAACAAAATCTATGCTACGTTGTCTGGCTACCTGCGTTTTGCCGTAATTAAAATGCCAATTGCTTTGTATGTAATTTGGAATTTAATCTAATGACCGGTTGTTTTTTTTAGCTATCATTGTTGTATGCTGTAATCCACCCATATATTCATGTTTCATATAAAACAATCCTGTGTAAATCTGTATTACATGAGTGCATAACAAAGCTTCATGTCGCATTTTTTCAGACGTAAGTGCAGTTTGTATTGTTTAGTTGAGGACAGACACAGACAAGCAAGTTTTCATTTAAATGAAAATAACTTTGAACAAGGTAAAATTGCCAGGAATGAAGTGGCTTGAAATGTTTCTTTTAATCAGGCTGCTGTAGGTATTGTCCTTATTGATGTCATCACAATCTTAGTAATTATTCATGCTATTGTTGATGTCCTGAGGGATAATGTGATGTAAGCGATCATTTAAAACAGGTATGACTAATAAATCTATGATGTCATTGCTGCCTTTATTAAAGATGACATTTGTAATGGGGTTTAATGAATAGGGAAGTTGGCAGTGGGGAGGACACACTGTGTGTAGTGATAGATCACAAATCTATTGATTTTCTTTTTTTTCCATTTAAAGGGCATGTTCACCCCCCAAAGGATATTCCTGATATATGTACAGCACCCCTACCCCCAAGCCTGAAACCATAATACCATAATTCACTGGCGTTACTCTTGGCTTCACAATAACAGATTCCCCCAGTTGATGTTTAGTCAAGTCCAATTGGTGATGTATTGTTTTATCACTTATATTATCAATAGATCAGATTGTAATGATATACACTTCTGTAATCCATTGATCAATCCTTTATTATAACTGGAAAAGTGAACTATTCCTTTAATGTATTGATTGAAGACCGGGAGGTTAAGGAGCTATGTCTTACCTTCCATTCTTCAATCAATTCCCCAGGAGTGACGGACGAAGAAAGAAGAAACTTACCTTACACTGGATCCTCCACAGCAGCAGTGGAAATTCTTGACTCCTTCCTTCAGAGTAACTATAGCGCAAATTATCGCGCATGTGCACTATAGTTACTCTGAACCAGAGTACCACTTTTTGAATGAACTATTCCTTTAAAACATTTGCATTGTATTAGATTGGGTGTAGTTTATTCTAGGCTGTTTCTAGGATAAGCTTAATTCTATTTCTAAAAGCGAAACAAGGCATCATGCTGAATAACTCATTCTATCTGCACTTCACATCGGTGTGAGTATTAAAGTTTCAGGCTTTGGGGTGGTTTTGCTATTCTACATGTACCAGAAATTTAATTTTGGGGGTGGACATGACATTTAAAGAAGAACTTTGAAGTACAAAATAAGGTGAACTATCGTTGCCTCTGTGCCTGACTGGGCAAAAAAAATGTCCATCTTGTCCAATCAGGCCCGATCTGCAGATAGGAGGAATTTGATCTTTGTCAGGTTCAATCAAAGTGATCGAACAATTTAATTATGTCTGGGGAACAGTATTTGTATGAATGTCTGTGCCAGTGGAACACGCTGAAGGTTTCCTAACGACTAAAGCTTCTTTTTCAAATGAGTAGGTGATTTGGTAATAATAATTAATACAATTTTTCAGTACCAGCAAGGACTAGAGATGCAGGAACCTGTCAGAGTTCATTCTACCTGTGGGTTCGCAAAATTTTAACATTTGAAATCAAAATTTGAAACTGGAAGCTTGAACCTAAAACCAGGTTCTGGTCATGTTGAAACTTCGATAAATCACTATCAAGGACCTTTGTAAGAATCATCAGAAGGAAAAGAACAATAATTCATATAACAGATGTTATGGGCTAAAGAGAACCTAAATTTTCTCATCATTAAGGGGCATGTCTACCCCACAGACAATTTTTCCCCTCAAAACCAGTACCCCCTCCCCCTACAAAACGCTCGCCTGGCTCCTCAGCATTCCTGAAAAAAGATATTCATCATGAAGACTGCTGGCTCCTCTTCTTCTATCCGTTGCTCTTCTGGGCGTTAGCTATCTATCACAGCTGTGATTATGACATCATGGCCAATGACTTACAACAGCTACATGCACCACCATCTTTATGGCTGTGCCAGCCCACAAAGAGCTAGTAAAAATGACAGGAGGTGGGTATAATCCAAAGAGGGACCAGCAAACCTCATGGTGAATATCTTCTTTTAGGAATGCTGGGGAGCCAGGTAAGTATTGCGATACTAGGGTTTTGTGGGGTCTTCGTTTTAGGGGGAAATAATTGTCTTGGGGTGGACATGCCCTTTAAGACAGAAGCCTTAGAAGTTACTTAAAAAACTTTTTGCAGGCAGTTGCTGCTGTGTTGGCGACACCAAATATTGATTGTTGTTTCTAGTTATTGTCTACCGTAATTGTTTGACTAATCTGCTGCAAAATATGATTTTTATGGCAATGACACAAAATTGAAGATTATTTGTATTATTTTCTCATTTTATGAAGAGCTTATTTAATGGGCGGAATTGTATTATAAAATTTAACACACAAATTGGCAAATAATGTAAAATCTGAGCTATCAATTTATTTTAATTACATTTAATCATGCAGCACAAACAAGAAATATTGTAATTAAAATGATAAAGCAGCAAAATGGGCTTTACTTACATTTATGTAGTTATTACCTGCACATTTTTTATGTATGAGGAGTGATCATGAATATAAAAGGCACAAGTCATAGGTTAAATCTGTTACATCACCTATAAAAGGTGATCAATTTGCCTTCCAGGGCTAGACATAGTATCACATACCATTCAACCATTCCATATTCACCTGGATAGACCTATTTGTAAGGATACCAGAACACCAGGCTTTGTCCCACAGGGTGTGGATGGGTGTTTTACTGGGCAGATCAGAGTGTGGCTGTGCAGTCCATTGGTGTAGGTGGGCAATAGGCTCCACCCATGTCCTCGTACAATTTCCCAGTGTATTGGGAGGTATTTTATCTTAGTATAAAAGACGCAAAGCAATAAATTAGGATCTTCCATATTAGGGTAATCTTACCATGGTTGGAAGACTTATTTTTATGATAATAAACATGTTATGAAAACACCTTTGCACTGTATGAACTAGCACAGATACAATGATATTATCTAGGGCCCTGGAATTTTCATTGGTCATCTTTTTTCTTTGTTTGTATTATGTTTTGGTCAAAATCAGTAGTACTTCACTATAAGATTTATACTGGGAGATTCAATAAAAGTTTGGTTGGGGCAAAATTAGCACCATTTTAAACGATAAGAACTTTTATTGAATAACCCTGTTTATCGTTAAAAATTGTGCTAACTTTGCCCCATTTTTAATGATAAGAACTCTTATTGAATAACCCTGATAGTGCTATAATGCATTTCGGTTCTGGTCTTTTAAACAGCTGATCGCACATATGTTTCCTTCATAAGTCCAATAAGCTGTTTAAAAACAGCTGATCTCAGAGGTTGTGGCGGGCTCTCTAACTGTCCAGGGCCGGCCGCCCCATAGTTACACCACTGATGTAGGGACCATAAAGAGAACATAGGGCCCTGTTTTAGGTAGGACCCATACAAGCACAGCACAGCTAATAAATTAAACAAAATACAGTTCACTGCAGTGATGTAACTAGAAATCATTGGGCTCCACAGCAAAACTATGATGGGACCCCCATCTGTGCTTCCATCTACAGTGGTTTTCTGGGAAGGGGCTGTATCTATCATAGGAAAAATAAGAAGATGGGGCCCCCCTGCGGTTGCAGGGTCTGTTTCCCTGATATTTACGCCCCTGGTTTATTGCATCCACATAAAAAAAAAAAGGGGAAAGCATTTTTACTTTTTACCCATTCCCCATGTATAGGGGCTGTTATTTCCCTAGTGAAACCCACATTATATGCCAATGGAAAGGGATGGCATCAGTTGAATAGTGCAAGGGTGTGTACTAGAGTAGCTGATAGAGAACGCTCCTGGTAAAGATTACAACTGCAGTTTCATTAAAGACAAGAATAGTCTAGATGTGTGGGCAGAGTATGCGTTGTTCTGGAGTAATAAAATGTCTCTTTGTTCATCATATTCACAATCGACATCAATGATCATGACCAAAGGCACCGACTTGGATGGGATTTTAATAGCGCCATAGGAATGTGTTATAAATAGTGAGACTTCTACTCTCTGATTGGCTGTCATATTGGAGGGGAGAGAAGATTATTATTGTAACACCTAAAGAGGTGTTGGAAATGATACAAGATTAAAGGACAAGGTCCAAAAAGGTTTTCTAGTCATTTTGTCTCTAAGAGCAGTAAAAATGACATAAAAACCTTTTTTCAAAATTATATTATAACCATTGAGGGAAAAGAAAAGGTTTGAACATAGTGTACTTTTACCCATTCCTCCTTCTTACCACTATTTATCCGTATGAGTAGAGAATGGTTTCACATTGGTTATAGTAATATTTCATGGATTAGTCCATTAGACAACATTTCAATCCAGTAACCTTGCTTAGTTAGACATTTAGGCCATACACGTGAAAAGAGAGCATACTGTCACGCATTAACATCCAATTGTGCTGCAATCCGCGCAGTAATCTGAAATCAGATCACATTGCATGTAATTTGGCCACCTACACTGACATGTATTGCTCTGTGATTCACACGTGCTTACAGATCGCAAGCGCATGTGGGAAAACACGTCAGTGTGGCCTAGTCCTTTGGGGCTGTCCATCCTCAAGAACAAAAATCTAAACTTGCCCCCCCAACCAAGACTGTTATAGTTACTTACCTCCCCTCAGTCCATGAAGCCCATAATCCTTACCAATCACCTCTGTGCTTTTCCTCCACAGTCCTCGCCTCCTCTGTAAGCTCAGAGAGCCTTTACTGAGTAGGCACACAAGACAGAATGCAGAGTCAGTCATTGGCCATAATGTCACCAATCCAGGAGATTGTGAGATGCTGGCTTTCTAGCAAAGGGGAAAGGGCTTCAGGGACTTCGGAAGTAAGTAACTATATAAATTTCTAGGTTGGGGATGGGAGGCAAGTATAGATTTTTGTTATGGGAGTGTACGCGCTCTTTAAGACGTAGTAAATTATAGTAAAGTTACTGATTAGCTTTGTAGGTTAAGGTTATTATCCTGGAAACATGAATAACTATTTCACACAAATTAAAGAGTAACAATTTTTCAACCAACCAAAAGTGTGAAGGTTTTATAAACCAACAATTGTCAATGAATCAACTCACCATGACCATCATCTGTAGACAGTGACGGGGCTGGTTGCGCATATCTTTACTCTTTACTTTATACGTGAGATCAGCTAATCATGGATCCTTGGAAAGGAGGTGTATCAGGGACCCAGCCTACAATATTGTGGGGGGTGGAGGGTCTTAGGCCCATGCAGTTATGCACCTGACTGTAGAACTTTTAAGGGCATGTCCACCCCCAAAATGAACTTTGGGGTTAAGGTAGGTAACCCCTACCCACCCCCAACTGCTGCCATAATTCTTACATAATTCTGTGATTGGCTGAGAGGCAGCCAATCACAGACACTGCTGACTTCACTGGAAACACCATGGGAGATAAGGCTCTGTAAGTACGGATCAGGTTTTTTAAAAAAATATTGCAGTGGTTGTGGGCGGGCAGCGTTACTTATCTTACCGCCAAAGGATTTCACACTAGATGGAACAATGGCTGAGGATGGTGGGAGGGGGGCTGCGCATGCCTCAGACCTTGATGAGAACGAGGTAAGGACAGGGTGGCTCACAGACAGCTTGGAGTCTTCAGTTTCCTAGACTTTGAAAAAGCATAGCTGGAGAACCATAAGGAGCAGCGATGTAAGGTAAGAGTGGGTCCAGTAGTGGGTTAAATTATATTTTTGGGGGTGGACATGCCCTTTAACTTACATTCGATTACCTGGATTTTACAATATATTGAGCAGATTTGATGTTCAGTTGCTAAAAGTGATCTAATATCTATATAAAAGATCTAATATCTATTAATAACATGGTTTAACCTCCCAACATTTCCAGCTCAAATGACTGACCCAGGCAGGAACATCAGTGAAACATCGTCAACTAATGTAGACATCCCACCCTGCCATTTGAGGCTTCCCAGCAGAGTGAGGGGCACAACGTTTGTGACATCACTTAGGGCGTGGGCAGAGGAAGCCTTGGGGTCGTGGTGGCCAAAAGGGGGCATGGTGGAGGAGGAGATTAGAGACTCCTCTTCATTGCGGGAGTCTGGGGTGGTATCGCAGGAGTGTGGGAGACCACCCCAGAGTGCAGGAGGGGTGGGATACCTGACTAATGTGTGGTCAGCATTAAATCTGGTGCAAAGGGCCACAAATTATTTTGACCAACAGGTCACTTTTTTCAAAATAACGACTATTCCAGCAGATGTGGTAATGGCAACTTTACTAAATATCTTTAAAAGTGGGCTAGATAAGTTTCTAAAATGAAAACATATTGAGGAAGTACTGATATAATAAATCATATACTATAGTTTCTGGTTGGTGACAGGAGTACTATTAACATTGAGAATTACTGATTAATACCATATACTGTAGTTCTGGTTGGTACAGGGATACTATATAATATTGAGAATTACTGGTTTTAAACATATATTGTAGTTCTGGTTGGTACAGGGACACTATGTAATATGAAAATTACTGGTATTAATACATATACTGTTGTCTGGTTGGTACAGGGATACTATATAATATTGAGAATTACTGGTTTTAATACATATATTGTAGTTCTGGTTGGTACAGGGACACTATGTAATATTGAAAATTACTGGTATTAATACATATACTGTATTCTGGTTGGTACAGTGATACTATATAATATTGAGAATTATGTATTAATACATGTACTGCAGATCTGGTTGTACAGGATACTATATGATATTGAGATTACTGGTATTAATAAATATACTGTAGTACTGGTTGGTACAGGGATACTATATAAATTGAGAATTACTGGTATATAAGCATATTCTTAGTTTCGGTTGGCACAGAGATAATATATAATATTGAGAATTACTAATATAATACATATACTGTAGTTCTGTTTGGTACAGGATACTATATTAATATGAGGTTATACTGGTTATGAATACAATATGTACTTTTGGTTGGTACAGGGATACTATATAATATTGAGAATTACTGGTATTAATACATATAATGTACTTTTGGTTGGTACAGGATACTATATAATATTGAGAATTACTGGTATTAATACATATACTGTACTTTTGGTTGGTACAGGGATACTATATAATATTGAGAATATCGGTATTAATACATATACTGTAGTTCTGGTTGGTACAGGGATACTATATAATATTGAGAATTACTGGTATTAAAACATTTACTGTAGTTCTGGTTGGTACAGGGATACTATAGATATTGAGAAACTGGTATTAAACACATATACTGTAGTTCTGGTTGGTACAGGGATACTATATAATATTGAGAATACTGGTATTAACACATATACTGTAGTTCTGGTTGGTACAGGGACACTATAAATATTGAAATTACTGGTAAACATATACTGTAGTTCTGGTTGGTACAGGGATACTATATAAATTGAGAATTACTGGTATTAAAACATATACTGTAGTTCTGGTTGGTACAGGGACTATATTAATATGAGAATTACTGGCATTAATACTATACACTGTAGTTCTGGTTGGTACAGGGATACTATAAATATGAGAGTTATGGTATTAATACATACACTGCAGTTATGGTTGGTACAGGGATACTATATAATATTAAGAGTTACTGGTATTAATACATATACTATAGTTCTGGTTGGTACATGGATACTATATAATATTGAGAGTTACTGGTATTAATACATACACTGTAGTTATGGTTGGTACAGGGAACTATATAATATTAAGAGTTACTGGTATTAATACAATATACTAAGTTCTGGTTGGTACATGGATATATATAAACGTGAGAATTACTGGTATTAATACATATACTGTAGTTCGGTTGGTGCAAGGATACTATATAATATTGGAATTAGGTATTAATACATACACTGTAGTTCTGGTTGGTGCAAGGATACTATATAATATTGAGAATTACTGGTATTAATACATACACTGTAGTTCTGGTTGGTACAGGGATACTAAATAATATTGGAGTTACTGGTATTAATACATACACTGTAGTTATGGTTGGTACAGGGATACTATATAATATTGAGAATTACTGGTATTAATACATATACTATAGTTCTTGTTTGTACCGCTAATACTTATATATTGAGAATTACTGGATTACTAATATACTGAGAATTACTGGTATTAATACCTATATTGTAGTTCTGGTTGGTACAGGGACACTATATATATTGAAAATTACTGGGATTAATACATATACTGTAGTTCTGGTTGGTACAGGGACTATAAATATTGAGAATTACTGGTATTAATACATATACTGCAGATCTGGTTGGTACAGGGATACTATATGATATTGAGAATTACTGGTATTAATACCTATACTGCAGATCTGGTTGATCCAGGAATCCAAATTGCCATTTGGAGTCAGGAAGGAACTTTTTAGTTGTTTTTTTTTTTTGCCTTCCTTTGCATCAACGTTAGGTAGGGTTAAAAAGGACAGTGAAAAGGTTGGACTTGATGGACGCATGTATTCAACCTCTATGTTACATGTTAGAGACTTATACACTAAGGGTGCAAACGTTTGCTTCTTACTGGGTTACTGGAGAGTACCTACCGTATATACTCAAGTATAAGTCAGAGTGTTTCAGGCTGTAAAAACAGCCTGAAAACTGAACCTCGACTATACTCGGGTCAGTCACTACCTTGAAATCCGGCTGCCGCATCCACTGACTGTTGCATCTACTGGGTCACTACTTGACACCTGATCACTTCCTGGCGTGAGTAGTGATGTCAGTGGGTGCACCAATCAGTGTGCATGCAGCAGCAGATTCCTTCTTTCAAGCTAGTGATGGCGGCTGAGGTGGTAGTACTCGCAGGCTGAGGTCTCTGATTCCTGGTATTTGGCCCTGACTTACCTGCAACTGGGCTCGGTTCTCTACCATACCAAGAACAGTGAGCTTCCCACAGCACTTGGAAAAAGTGGTAAGGCTGCATGAAAAGGATGGGAAGAGGTAGTGTCAGGGTGAACAATTGAACCAGTGCTATGTGAGAAGATGGCTGCAGGGAAATAGGGTTTTATTTGTGGGGTGGGGGGGGAGAGTAAGGGGGGCATTTGGGTCAGGGACAGGATAGTTGCAAATAAAGCATGCGGAAGTTGTAGTTTCCAAACATCTGGAGTGTGCAAGGAATTAGGGATTATGTTTTTAAGGGCAACTACTAATCTGAAAAAAATACTGAATCAGGAGGATGGTACTATTGCTAAATAGATTGCCTTTGATTCTGTATTGTTTGAGGCTTTAGTTGCCTTTAAATGGACAGCAGAATTCCAATACTGTAGTCCCATACAGTAATAGCCATACTGGATTTATGGGAATGCTGCTGTCCATATAAAGGGCAACTAAAGCCTCAAAACTACAGATTTAGAAGGCGTAGGGGTCATATTTTCTACCCTCAACTTATACTCGAGTCAATCAGTTTTCACTCATTTTTTTTAGTTAAAATAGGTATCTCAACTTATACTCCGATCTTTCGTACACCCAGATTAATAGCACAGGAAACCTTTGCATGGTATACTGCATGTTTTATTGTGGTGAACACAGTACATGTCTGACATGACATTTGCATTTTGTTTGTCCTTGAAATATTGTAGTCATTTTTCGCATATGGGCTCAGCAAAGGGGCAATAGGATGTGGACTGCATAGATAACTGACAGACCAGTCAATAGTGGCAAATCCCACCCTACCCCGTGCTATGCAAGATTAGCGTTGGTTGAACCATTTCCAAATTATTTTCTAAATAGCGCGGCGTAGCCTATGAACTAATAGCTTAGTTAAGATAAGCGCAAACATTTTGCGAAACCTTTACACCATCACATTGTGCCAGTCAGTTAAGACGTAACTTTTTAGTACTACATCGTCGTGTTAATATTTCAAGCTTCCCGAGGTTTCAATTGTTAATATCAAAGAATCTTATACCTAGTTACATTAATCGTAAGGGCAAAGCAGGTCTCAGTTTCTGAGACTTTTATTCATTTATTGAATGTTCTGAGTAGCTTGATTATATCCACGGATCCCTATAGGCACTTAACGTTACTGAAACTATCAGTGCATGCGGCTTAATTCCATTTCTCAAGATTACATAATACAATATCTTCCTGATTAAACAGAATCAGAAAGCTCTCAGCATTTTGCTGATGCCAATGACAGTTAATACACACAATAGAAATGTCTAATACTTTCCCTAAGGCTGAGGCCGCACTGGCCAGACGTTAACGGGCCTTGCTGTCTGCTTGCGCTGCAATCTGCCCAATGTTTCACATGCAATTCGCAAAACAAATCTTGATTGGTTCGCTCTGTAATGGATTGCAGCGCTGAGCATGTAATTTAGTCACCTGCATGACGTGCACTGCTCTGCATTCTCACGTGCAAAAGAATTGCAAAACGCGGTTGTAAGCGTGTTTGAAACACGCTATTGTGGTCTAGCCATAATATGAATAAATAAATGCAAGCAATATTGGGGTGCATAGGAGTGGAGGCCCCTGAGCTAGTAATAAATGTAAGTCCCTTATATTTAGTTCCATCAGTGCTTGTGTCTGCATTCCATGTGTCATATGTGGGCTCAGCTTTTCCCATTCATCTTGCCTCCCGGTCGTGGTGGGGGTGTTGGCCTTTTACTTTCCTCTCCTGTTGATTTACTAACATTACCTCCCACACTGACCTTTCATTCACATCTTTTGAGGCTCATTCATTTCAGCTCTCGCACCCCTTGTCCCACGAGTAGCTGTGGTGTACAGACCGCCGTCTACGTCTCCATCTGCACTCCTCTCCGACTTTAAAACTTGCCTTACTCTTTCCTTTCTGCTGACTTTCCTGTTCTGATTCTGGGGGACTTCAACTGTCACATTGATGATCCTCCCTCTCCTGGCCCTCTCACTTCCTACAATTACTTGAGCAACGACTAATGCTAGTACTCACAAGGATGGCCACTTCCTGAACCTAGGGTTCATAATTACCTCTGTCTCATCTTTTCAATCTAACCCCTTCCCACTTTCTGATCATCATATTATACTTTTCAGGCTCAACATCTTTCTCTCTGTCCCTCCATCTGTGTGTCTCGTCCGTAATACTAGATCCATAGATCTCCTTCACTCGCCTTGCACCCTGTTCTTTAGTCTCTCCTCCCTTTTGAACGTTGATGACCCTGACTCGCTTGCTATCCTATAATTCTATCCTGACTAACACAATAGACTCTTTGCCCCCTTGCATCCCACAGTCGAGGAACCTCTAATCCTCATCTGTGGCCCAACCCCACTTCCCGTTTTATTCGTAGGTGCGCGCGTGCTGCTGAACGTGCGTGGAGAAAGTCCCGTACAAAGGCTGACTTTCTCATTACAAGTTATGCTGCAAAGCTCGGCTCTGGGCTACTGGCAAAAACGAATATATACCGGAAACTCATAAATAACAGAAAATAACGTCGCCTCCATCTTCAACTCCCTTCTGCCCCTCTCCCGCTGACCCTCTCCTTTCTCCGCACTCTCCCCAGGATTTTGCACAATACTTTCATCATAAAGTGGAGTCCACCGTGTGCAGATTTCTAGTATTCGGGATAACCTCAGATTATGTTTCCCTTTCTCCTCAGCTATTGTTGGATCTTTCTTCCTGTGACCCATTCAGAAGTCTCTCGCCTGCTTCTATCATGTTGCTCACGACCTGTCCTCTTGATCCCATGCCCTCTGTATTACTGAAGCAATGTAATCATGTGCTTAACCCTATACTCCCCAACATTCAATGCCCTTAGATCTGGAATTGGAAACCCTTCCATCTTTAAGCATGCCCATGTTAAGCCCATACTAAAGCCCTCGCTGGACCCCTCTTGGTTAGCCAATTACCAACCAGTCTATCTCTCTCTAAACTGCTAGAACAATTAGTCTTCTCCGTATCATACCTTATTGCTCATAACCTATTGGATCCTTTGCAATCTGGATTCCATCATGGCATTCCACAGGGACGGCTCTGTGTAAGGTTGTGAATGATCTGCAGGTGCAAAGGCCAATGGTCACTTTTCTACTTATCCCCTTGAACTCTCTCTCTGCTTTCGACACAGTCGATCATTCCTCCAATGCAGTACTTTACTCTTTGGGCATTCGGAATGAAGTGGCATCTGGTTTTCTATCTTCGAAGAACTTACTCTGATATCTTATGCTAACACACTCTTCTCCGGTTCCTCTTGGTGTTGGGGTCCCGCAGGTGTCTGTTCTTAGACCCTTATTTCTCCCTCTACACCATTTCCTTGGGAGATGTTATTACCTCTTTTGGCTTCAAATATATTATATGCAGACGATACACAAATCACTTGTCCACCCCTATGCTAACTTGACATCCAATCACGTGTCTCCGACTGCCTCCTTGCATTCCTCTGGATGTCTCAACGCTACCTCAAATGAATCTTTCAAACAGAACTGATCATTTTCCACCTAAACCTGCTCCTGTCCCATCTTTCTTGATCTCTGTTGACAATACCCCCATTTCCCCTATCCAATGCACGCTGCCTAGGGGTAATTATTGACTCTCTCTCCTTTTCTAACCAGATTACTATTGTTGCGAAAACCTACCGCTTTATTTCGCAATATAGCCAAAATCCGCAGGTTCCTTTCTCTCCGACCATGCTTGCTATGCATGCTAGCTGCGTGGACTATTGCAACTACTACTTTCTGGTCTTCCTGCTTCCCATCTCTTACCCCTTCAGTCCATACTAAACTCTGCCACACGTATTATTTCGCTCTTAATAAACCAGATCCCAATTCCTCTGTACCGGACAACAACCTGGTTCCCCGTTAAACAGCGCATTGTATTAAAAATCCTTTCTTCTAACCTTTAAATCCCTTTGCTTGCTGCCCTCCTTATATTCTCTCTAGTCTCCCCATATGTTCTGCCCGTACCCTCTGCTCATCGCAAGACCAGCTCCTGTACAGACCCCCCACTCGTGCTGCCTCCTTCGTGTTGAAATTTTCTCTCTTGTAGTCCCGTCCTCTGGAATTCTATCCCTCTCTCTCTACGCAAGAAACCTCAATTAGTAGGTTTAAATGTAACCTTACATCCTATCTGGTAACCAGACAGTATATGGTATCTATATATCTATATATGATAAATCTACCCTTACATCCTACCTTTCTGGTAACCAGCACAGTATATGGTTCTTATATCTATATATGTATAATCTACCCTATTGGTAATTCCATGTTCACCGTAAGTTCTGGTTGGTACAGTGATACTATATAATATTGAGAATTACTGGTATTAATACATGTACTGCAGATCTGGTTGGTACAGGGATACTATATGATATTGAGAATTACTGGTATTAATAAATATACTGTAGTACTGGTTGGTACAGGGATACTATATAATATTGAGAATTACTGGTATTAATGCATATTCTGTAGTTCTGGTTGGCACAGAGATAATATATAATATTGAGAATTACTAATATTAATACATATACTGTAGTTCTGTTTGGTACAGGGATACTATATAATATTGAGAATTACTGGTATGAATACATATACTGTACTTTTGGTTGGTACAGGGATACTATATAATATTGAGAATTACTGGTATTAATACATATACTGTACTTTTGGTTGGTACAGGGATACTATATAATATTGAGAATTACTGGTATTAATACATATACTGTACTTTTGGTTGGTACAGGGATACTATATAATATGATGGTCCTGCAACAATAATAAAAGAGCCACGTGAAAAATTATAAAAAACCGATAAGGACTTTTTCAATTAAAATGTTCTTTATGTCTGTAGGCACAATAGTGTCAGGGTGACAGATCACAGCTGGGATGTTTCTAACCCCCCGTCTAGTGTGTTCGAACAGGTAAGAAAAAAATAAATAATAAAAATTACAAGAGAACATTGAACTCTAAATGCATCAAACCCCCAATGTCCCTTTAGTTAACTGTAACCATCGCTTGCAGGGGTTATGAAGTTGTAGTTCAGCAGGGCCTTTAGGGGTATGTTACAGATCCCTGTTTGTTATACAATCCCTTTAATCACTAATCTGGAACTGCACCTCGAAGTAATGCCAAATGACTGCAGTGTTGTTAGTTTGTATGTGACAACGTGTTTCCTCTGGGCAGAGCCTTTCGCTCGGATATCTGCTAGTTCTTGGGGACTTTCTTTTCCATTATTCCTGGTGGCGCATCTACATTGTAAAAAACAAGATCACAGAGAAAAGGGTTTTTTGTTACCAGTACCATAAAGGGACCAGTTAGAAGGAGAAATGTAATCAGTAAAAGGCTAAAAGCTTTGTATGTTTCCCATAACAGTGAATTTGTCTCATGGAACACTTTTTCTATATGCATGTATGTTTCATTCATTTATCAATAGAGGGGATACAAACAAGGGGAAACAACAAAAAACTACATAATAGACATCATAAAAAGTACACATACAAAGGTGAGTACACACTGTACAAATCTGTCAAAGATGTAGATTCTGTCTTCGTTCATCTTTGACAGATGAGAGTACACACAGTCATCGTACTCCGTTTATAAAATAAGTATATATAAAGTATAATATAAAGTTATGGGACAATGTTCCTTCCAGACGGAACGTTCGTCTGCGACAGAAACTATAGTTTCAGCGTACACACTTCACCGATAAAGGACCTTTGGGATGGCCCATTTATCGGAATGTGTGTGTACCCAGCTTAAGCATGGATGGGTATATAAAAGTGCATGTACTGTGTCCTAAAACATTAGGATGAGAGCACAGATTCAAGTTCCTCCATAAGCCTGATGAATATTGGTTACGGCGACAATCAAGAATTTGCACAAGAAGGAATGGTCTATAGTGTCAATATAGAAAACAATTTGGAGGTCGTTTGTGACTTTTCATAGGGTTGTCTCCATAGACTGGCTAGCTCAAAATCCTGCTAAATTGCTTATTTTTACATCTGTTTTTTGCCAGATGCAGAAGGATAGAGGCTGCATGACGAAGAAGCTGACATAATGTCCTATGGGAACTTATTTTAGCACAGCTCTACACAATGCCCAAGCAAGACCAACACAAGGCATGCTTTGAGCTGCAGTGCATTGTGGGAGTGGTGTCAGCATGGCTGAAGAGTGTGCTGGCCAACATAGCTTGTCAAACAAGCATAGTTTACATGTTATTCTCAAACTTTACTTACGGGGAGGGAGATTTTATTCTACAGGTTGATATTTTATATAGTGTCAGTCAATTTAAATAAAATATAATAATAAATAATTCACAGGGATGTAGAATAGTCAGACTGTCCCAACATTCCTTCATCTTCTGGGCCTGTGCACCAAACGGAAAGATAGGAGGGACATCAGGTATGTCCACCATCAACCTTAGAACCAGCAAATGTGGCTGCATAGGGGCTGGAATAGGTTCCCCCACCTCACTGCCAATTATAGATCTCTCTGGCATTTACTTAAAGGGTATAAATGTAATTATTAATGATACCTTTATATAGTGCCGGTGCAACTACTTCAAAACGTTTTCCTGATTTAAATCTGAGCTGGTAGATCATGAGAAATCATTATTGAAATCACAGCAACAGCATCTACAGGGGACCTGTCACTCCAGAAGCGAAATCACAATAAGTTACATACCTGAACTCTTTCCCGCCTGCCAGCACACTTTCTGCAACATTAAGAGAATCAGCAGAGAATAAAGGCAGGTGGTGGGGTGGGGGGATGGTGAGATGTGTAAGCAGAGCAGGTGGCTTTGGGGAGGCTGTGCAGAACTTCTAAGTGTTGCAGACCTACAAGAACGCAGTGAGTAAGGGAGGATGGGGGCAATTAAGAGCACTCACTAAACATAATATATGTACACTGGAAGTTTATTTTATTGCCCATTACTGGAAACTATAATTCTTCCCAACTATCCCTGTACGTGTTTTTTTTTGATCTGTCCCCTATTTCTTTAGATATCCAGTCTGAAACATCTTACATTTTATCTGTCATCAAGTGTTTTAGTATCATAAACTCTTCTGTTATGGAGTTTTTCCGTAGCTGGAAGGTGCCAGTTGGTACGTGAACTGATCATGGTGGGAAATTCCCTCTCCCTTTGCTGCCTCATAGGGATTACTGAGCATGCTTGGCCTCACAGAGAGTCAGATAGGGGGCTGAGGGACTGAGCTTGAGCAAAACAAGCACTGGATTGAAGTCATGCAGCAACACAAACACATCAGAGTAAATGCTGCTTAGAACGTATTCATTTATAGATTGAAATTAGGTCAAAAGTCATTTTTTACAGTTACAATTTATTAATGACAAAGCAGACACAGATAAATGTGTGAGTACCCCCATTTTACTTTAAAACATTTGTTTTAGTATCTCTTTAATAAGAGATGCAAAGTTTGCTGGTTCATCTGCAGCCACAATCAGATTGATCAGATTTATTGTAGTTTAGAAACATCTGATTGATGGCTGCTGTAGATTTAACCTGCTGTGGAGTTTTTTTGACAAAGAGGCGGGGTAATAGAGGATGGGAGCCAAAAAAGACAGAGAGAGCCTCAAAAGAGAGAGAGTTTCAGGTAAGCGTACAGGAGGGGGGGGGGGGTCTGACAGGAGAAGGTTCTGTGATGATTGAAGGGTATGTGTGGGAACATATGGGAACTAGAGTGGGAATATAAGAGATGCAGCAGATCAAAGGGTTTAGGGCCACACTGTGCCATACACGCAATCGCACGCAATCCCGGTGCAATTCCAGTGCGATCCTGTGCGTTTGCAAATACGATTTTATAGTATTTGAAGTTAAATAAAGACATACGTCCATCCAGTTCAACCCATCTAGCAATATCCTCATTTCCTGCCTAACTGTTGATCCAGAGAAAGGCAAAAAAAAACACCAAATTTATGAAGGGGGAAAAAATTCCTTCTGACTCCAAGTGGCAGTGGGAAATTTCCCTGGATCAACTCTACTTATGTATAATTACCAGTAATGCTCAAAAATCGCGCAAGTGTGGCCTAGCCCTTTCCAGGATTTGATATTCTGTTTATTAGAGAACAAACCAATACATGCAGCAGAGTTTTGACTGAAGGGGAAGCCATCTCAGCGGAATGTACAGGATGGAATTCGACTGAAAAGTCCAATAGGTTATGAGCATGAAGGTAGTGATATGGAGAAGACAAATCATTCTAGCAGTTTAGAGGCTATCGCTAAAGAGAAAGACTGGGTGGTAGTTTAGTTAGACAAGAGGGGTCTATCGAGGTCTTTTTAAGAATGGGTTAAACATATACATGCTTAAAGGTGGACAGGAAAATTCCAGATATAAGGGAAGCATTGAATATGTGGGTTAGTATGGGGTAAGCACATGATACAGTAATGCAGAGGGCATGGGATCAAGGGAGTAAGGATATGTAGTGAGTGGACAGAAAACAAAACCCTATGGGGCTTATTAAGAGATGCTACATTTTGCCTGTGTTCTTAATCTACAACAACCAATCAAATGTTATTACAGTTTTTCTAAATGTTTTAGACCAATAAAATGTATCATCCGGTTGGTTGAAGCAAATGAACAGCTCTGGCCAAATGTTTGCACCTTATAAAAAAGCCAAAACATAATAACTTGTTCTATGTATTGATTGGGTTTTATGTATATATAGTGGTTATGTATTATGAATAGATATTTTTTACAGCCGTAGGTAACTAAATTTGTAGAATTCAGCATGGTCACTCGCTTTTCAAGCATTGAGGGCTAGGCCCCAAAAAAAAAAAATCCCCGCGATTTCCCATGCGATTGCGCATCCGTTTCCGTTTTTGGATCGCATGCGTTCACCATTTTTGGTGCGTTAACGCATGCGTCGCCATAACGGAAAACGGCAAAATCGCATGCGCAAAACGCATGCGCAAACAAAAAAACGCACAAGAATGACGCTCACAACCGCGTGCGATACCGCTCACGATGGCATGCGCGAGTTTAGTGTGTGTGTAGTGGGGCTTAGCCCTAATACTGTATATTGAAAGATTTTTTGGATGTATTGGTAACCAGAGGGCTTTGTTTAATTGAATCAGTGACATATCTTACGGTAAACATAAGTATCTGTGAGTTACACTAATGCAAAGTGATCATCCAATCAACAGGCAATATGAGAATATTTCCCTAATTGACACTCACGCTCTGGCCTTTTTCAGTGATTTAATGTTACCAGTGACAGAAGAAGTGTAGAATTACGGGATATTCTCTTTCAACTTCTAATAAATTTCCATAGGAAAAAAAATCTCCATCATATACCATCAATATTAAATACTTTCTATTAATATGTTCGCCAGTAGCTATTAATTCTTATTTAAATATGATCTGTAAAACTGCTCTCAGATTCCATTTATTCTATGTTTCATTTTCTTTCAAACGATCTGATCAAATCTGTTTAAGAAATTTTGCCTTCCTACAGACTCTTTTAAAGGACAACTCTGACACAAAACACATTTACAGAGTTTGGAACCGGATGATTTAAAGGACAATTCCAGTATACTCACCTCCCCTCACTCCGCCTCTTGCAACCTGTTAATATTACCCAGGGTGAGGACCTAAACCGCTAAGTCCTCATTTCTGGTACTTTACAGATCAGCTCTTTTACTTACCTAAGGCTTCCTTGCTGCTCTGTCCTTCGTACTGTCAGTGACAGTCTACTATCTCGCCAATGGGAAGACTTTGCAAAGACTGTATATTAGGAAGGGTCAAGAAAGGAGGGAACCTTCATGTGAGTATTGCAGCTGATTTTGTTAAAGGGTATGTCCATCCAAAAATAAACTTTTTATATGTTCTTTAATATAGCACCAACCCAAACGCCATGTTCATTTTCTAAAAATCTTTGCCTTGCCCGATATTTAATGAGATAATATCAGGCTGCACTTCCACCTGATGAAGGAGACATAGTGTTCTCCGAAACGTAGTGTGTTTGTGTGATGCAATAAACAGATTTTTTCTGAGAAACAGTGTGCACTTCCATCAACCCCTTTTTTGCTTTGCTATAGCTTGGAGTCCTTAAGGTAGAGGACTGAGGGGAGCAGCACCTGGAATACAGTGGCACATTGCCTGAAGGAGTGCCTAGGCCCATACTTATGTTATACGCACCCATTATAACAGCAGCTGACAGATGTAGATCTGTAATGCAACAAATTATCCTCTTCCATTTCCTCTGCCAATTGAAATGTCCCCTAAGCTAAGGGAGTAGCTTTCAGTCATTAGCGTGATGTCATCTGTTACATCCATGACTGACAACTGCTAACTGGAAGAGCCAGGAACCAAAAAGAGAAAGTACCAGAACATCCGGCAGCATTAGGCTAGTCTTACATCTCTCAGATTTCTAACTATTGCAGTTTTGAGGTTTGGGAGGATTTGCCTACAGACATTTTCATTTGAGGGGTGAACTTTCCCCTGCAGCAATGCCCTGCAGTTACCACCCATCTGCTAGCTCAGTGACCTCCAGACATGCTTAAAGGACAACTCCACCCTCATAAGAACATCTTTTAGAAAGAATGGCTCTTTAAAATATGTTGATATTCATAGTTTGTCCTGTGAATTCATTACTGTATGCCTGCTATGCTTCTGGATGCTTCATGGAAACTGAGCAATATAGTGACCTGTACTGAGCCTGGGCATGCTCAGAAGAGGCAGACAGGGGAATAACATCAGTCATTGGCTGTGATGTCAACTGTCAAATCCATAACTGACAGTTACTATTGGAAGAACCAGGAAGCAGAAACAGGGGAAACAGGACATTGTGCAGGATTTCAGGTTAGACATATATTTCACATTTCAAACTATTATCGTTTAGGGTTTTGGGGGTGATTTACCAGTATGTAAGTTTTCATTTTGGGCCTGGACTTGCCCTAAAAATGATTCACCCAGTTAGAGAAGGGTTTTTTCCAATTAACCACTTGCTTCTCAATGTGTGTATGTATGTATATGTATGTATAATATGCCAAGGGATGACAATGAAATTGTAAATAACTGCAGAGTTTTTGTAATGTTATTAAATCAAAGTTATAAAGAATTACTTAGTGATATATATTTTAATCGTCAGTTTCTGGGCAACAGGTCAGGAAAAAATAGTTTTAGGCCAGAGACCTGAATAAATCCAGGTTACTGTTCCATTTTCTACACTGCTTATCAATCATGTTGTGGTAACTGAAAGGCATCAATAAGCAGTAGCACAGACCAGACTGTTTAGAGTTCCGAGTCACTATTCCGTGCTGTGTGGATACACTGAAGACATTCTGGAGCTGTTTAGTTCTAGGCTCTGATTTAGAATCTTTGGAATAAAACAATGGTGACTTTAGAGTTTACCCTCTCTCCCATGACTCTCTTTTCTGTGCTTCGTGTTCCTTGTACGTTGTCTCACATTAGCACCTCAGCATTCTCTTTTTTCATAAACGTCTGTCATTTGGGTTTCTCTTTTCTATCGAAAGGATCTATAGTTCTCCTGACCTTTCTTGCTCTCTACGGTGCTGGTGTGTCTGATTGCCTCGCTAATGAAACAGTGGGTACAGGAAGACAGACTTATGTAATACCATGGGAAAACAATAGACACTAACAGTATCTCAGCAACATGAGAGATCCTAATTCTAAATATAAAAGGACCTAAAGCCACAGTAAATTGCTTTATTTACAGATCTTTATATATATATATATAATATATATATATATAATATATATATATATATATATCCCTTCTGATCTATTTCTGCTGGCAAGTTTACCGTTTATTTAAATACTTTATATGCTCCAATTTTTAAAGCTTTTTTTTATTTAAGGGCATGTCCATCCCCTAAATGTAAATTTATATCAGAATTGAACAGATGTTCCTGTTCCTGGTCTGCTGTCTCCTGTTTTAAAGGTAGCAGCAGTCATTCATGGGGGACAGATGATGTCATGGCCAATGACTGACTGTCTTTCTTTAATGTAACAACATCAGGCTGAAGAACACATCTTCCCATTGGTCAGGTCCAGACCGAAAAGCAGGTGGGGCAAACTAGAATAATATATGAACTTTCAAGTACAGATTGAGAGTAGGACCATTTTAAAATTTGCGATACCACAGGATTTCATTATTACACAGCCGAGGCCGTAAATGTATGGCCGCGATCGCACATTTAGCAAATCGCAAATCATAAATGACATGGCATACATACGGCAAGCAGTAGCAAATGTACGATTGCTCTATTGCAGAATACCATGCAGTAATAAACTACAGCTATGGTATTCTATGGCGAGCATAAATCTACAATTGCAGTCGTAGATTTATTATCGCGACAGCGATCACTAAAGGCACGGTATCGCTAAAAAGCAATACCTTTACCTTTATAACTATAGCCCTTAGCGAAGGTAAACCCAGGATCTCTCCTGGTCCTTGCCTCCTCTGAAGGTATAGATTTTTATTATAAGGGTGGACATGCCCTTTAATAGAAGAGGGTTGGGTTGGCCCTTTAAAGGCTATGTCCACCCTAAAAAAAAATTTAGTATGTGATACCCCCTGGGCTCCCAGCCCCAACCGCATAAATTTTTTTTTTAGAAAGCCCCCCAAACTCTACTTACTTCCCTTCTTTCCTGCGCCGCGCTCCCGGCCCTTGCTTGTGAGGAAATGCAAGCAGAGGGCGGGACCGGCAGCCGCGTCTGTGATTGGCTGAGCGGCAGCCAATCACGACGCGGCTGCTGGCAGCTCACTTCCGCGTAGGAAAGCGGAGAGGTAAGTAAAACATTGGGGAGCTTTTTAAAAATACAAAGTATGCGGTTGGGGCTGGGGGATAGGGGAAGGGATAGCGAAGGGGTTTAACGCTAGGGGGAGGGATAGCAGAACGGGAGGGAGGAGGGAGGGGGAGGGAGGGGGGAGAAGGCTGCAGCACGCATGGCAGGAATCTCCGGGAGGCCAGGTAGCAGGCAGTGTCCTATATGGACCTGCTAGCCTCCTGGTGGTCAGTTTTTGGAACTTTGGGGGGGGACTACAGGAGAACCAGTGGAGTTGGGATGTGAGGTAAGGATTAAACTAACTACATGGTGGGGCCAGTAGTGGGGGGATTATAGTTTTGGGGGTGGACATGCCCTTTAACCAAGCACATGATAATAATAAACGTAATCAACCAACAATCTAGCATATGTGCCGCTGACATTTTTCGCCATAGGTTTCTTAACGATATTCAGAAGGTTTAACCTTTGTTCTCCCACACTCCGTGGGACCTCCCGGTCCTATCTCCCTGCTCAAAGAAGTCTGTATGGGACTGATAGTTAAAGTGCATTGGAATGGTCATCTAATAATCATTCCATAAGACATTTATCTAGTGTACCTACTTCATCTTTCAAACTTGATTAATCCAAATAAGCGCAAAATTTTGACACTTTGCCTCAAAACATGAAACAAAGTGTGAAAATCTCCTGGTGCTAAAGGGTAAATTTAAACATTGGAATCCTGGAACTTCTTCAGCTTCACAAACCTCATTGTCACAGTAAGCAATTAAGAGCTTGCCTTATCAGGATTAGAGCCAATTGTAATTATCTTGCTGCATGTCATCAGGGCTTGCCAGCCAATCCATCCACTGCGAGCTTTAAAGTTACGCCCCTTGTAAATACTGTATGAAGCCATGCTCCAAATGAGTACAAGCCCTGAATACCTAATCTAGTGGCAATAGTTCATCTGCCATTTGTGTGTACAGCTAAAAACTTGCAGACAAGGAATTTCTATGAACAAAATCTATGCTACGTTGTCTGGCTACCTGCGTTTTGCCGTAATTAAAATGCCAATTGCTTTGTAGTAATTTGGAATTTAATCTAATGACCGGTTGTTTTTTAGCTATGATTGTTGTATGCTGTAATCCACCCATATATTCATGTTTCATATAAAACAATCCTGGTAAATCTGTATACATGAGCATAACAAAGCTTCATGTCGCATTTTTTCAGGCGTAAGTGCGTTTGTATTGTTTAGTTGAGGACAGACACGACAAGCAAGTTTTCATTTAAATGAAAATAACTTTGAACAAGGTAAAATTGCCAGGAATGAGTGGCTTGAAATGTTTCTTTTAATCAGGCTGCTGTAGGTATTGTCCTTATGATGTCATCACAATCTTAGTATTATTCATGTATGTTGATGTCCTGAGGGATAATGTGATGTAAGCGATCATTTAAAACAGGTATGACTAATAAATCCATGATGTCATTGCTGCCTTTATTAAAGATGACATTTGTAATGGGGTTTAAGAATAGGGAAGTTGGCAGTGGGGAGGACACACTGTGTGTAGTGATAGATCACAAATCTATTGATTTTCTTTTTTTCCATTTAAAGGGCATGTTCACCCCCCAAAGGATATTCCTGATATATGTACAGCACCCCTACCCCCAAGCCTGAAACCATAATACCATAATTCACTGGCGTTACTCTTGGCTTCACAATAACAGATTCCCCCAGTTGATGTTTAGTCAAGTCCAATTGGTGATGTATTGTTTTATCACTTATAATCAATAGATCAGATTGTAATGATAACACTTCTGTAATCCATTGATCAATCCTTTATTATAACTGGAAAGTGAAACTATTCCTTTAATGTATTGATTGAAGACCGGGAGGTTAAGGAGCTATGTCTTACCTTCCATTCTCAATCAATTCCCCAGGAGTGACGGACGAAGAAGAAGAAGAAACTTACCTTACACTGGATCCTCCACAGCAGCAGTGAAATTTGACTCCTTCCTTCAGAGTAACTATAGCGCAAATTATCGCGCATGTGCACTATAGTTACTCTGAACCAGAGTACCACTTTTTGAATGAACTATTCCTTTAAAACATTTGCATTGTATTAGATTGGGTGTAGTTTATTCTAGGCTGTTTCTAGGATAAGCTTAATTCTATTTCTAAAAGCGAAACAAGGCATCATGCTGAATAACTCATTCTATCTGCACTTCACACATCGGTGTGAGTATTAAAGTTTCAGGCTTTGGGGTGGTTTTGCTATTCTACATGTACCAGAAATTTAATTTTGGGGGTGGACATGACATTTAAAGAAGAACTTTGAAGTACAAAATAAGGTGAACTATCGTTGCCTCTGTGCCTGACTGGGCAAAAAAAATGTCCATCTTGTCCAATCAGGCCCGACTGCAGATAGGAGGAATTTGACTTTGTCAGGTCAATCAAAGTGATCGAACATTTAATTATGTGGGGGGACAGTATTTGTATGAATGTCTGTGCCAGTGGAACACGCTGAAGGTTTCCTAACGACTAAAGCTTCTTTTTCAAATGAGTAGGTGATTTGGTAATAAATTAAATACATTTTTCAGTACCAGAAGGACTAGAGATGCAGGAACCTGTCAGAGTTCATTCTACCTGTGGGTTCGCAAAATTTTAACATTTGAAATCAAAATTTGAAACTGGAAGCTTGAACCTAAAACCAGGTTCTGGTCATGTTGAAACTTCGATAAATCACTATCAAGGACCTTTGTAAGAATCATCAGAAGGAAAAGAACAATAATTATAACAAAGATGTTATGGGCTAAAGAGAACCTAAATTTTCTCATCATTAAGGGGCATGTCTACCCCACAGACAATTTTCCCCTCAAAACCAGTACCCCTCCCCTACAAAACGCTCGCCTGGCTCCTCAGCATTCCTGAAAAAAGATATTCATCATGAAGACTGCTGGCTCCTCTTCTTCTATCCGTTGTCTTCTGGGCGTTAGCTATCTATCACAGCTGTGATTATGACATCATGGCCAATGACTTACAACAGCTACATGCCACACCATCTTTATGGCTGTGCCAGCCCACAAAGACTAGTAAAAATGACAGGAGGTGGGTATACCAAAGAGGACCAGCAAACCTCATGGTGAATATCTTCTTTTAGGAATGCTGGGAGCCAGGTAAGTATTGCGATACTAGGGTTTTGTGGGGTCTTCGTTTTAGGGGGAAATAATTGTCTTGGGGTGGACATGCCCTTAAGACAGAAGCCTTAGAAGTTACTTAAAAAACTTTTGCAGGCAGTTGCTGTGTGTGGCTACACCAAATATTGATTGTTGTTTCTAGTTATTGTCTACCGTAATTTGACTAATCTGCTGCAAAATATGATTTTTATGGCAATGACACAAAATTGAAGATTATTTGTATTATTTTCTCATTTATGAAGAGCTTATTAATGGGCGGAATTGATTATAAAATTTAACACAAAATTGGCAAATAATGTAAAATCTGAGCTATCAATTTATTTTAATTACATTTAATCATGCAGCACAAACAAGAAAATTGTAATTAAAATGATAAAGCAGCAAAATGGGCTTTACTTACATTTATGTAGTTATTACTGCACATTTTTTATGTATGAGGAGTGATCATAATATAAAAGGCACAAGTCATAGGTTAAATCTGTTACATCACCTATAAAAGGTGATCAATTTGCCTTCCAGGGCTAGACATAGTATCACATACCATTCAACCATTCCATATTCACCTGATAGCCTATTTGTAAGGATACCAGAACACCAGGCTTTGTCCCACAGGGTGTGGATGGGTGTTTTACTGGGCAGATCAGAGTGTGGCTGTGCAGTCCATTGGTGTAGGTGGGCAATAGGCTCCACCCATGTCCTCGTACAATTTCCCAGTGTATTGGGAGGTATTTTATCTTAGTATAAAAGACGCAAAGCAATAAATTAGGATCTTCCATATAGTAGGTAATCTTACCATGGTTGGAAGACTTATTTTATGATAATAAACATGTTATGAAAACACCTTTGCACTGTATGACTAGCACAGATACAATGATATTATCTAGGGCCCTGGAATTTTCATTGGTCATCTTTTTTCTTTGTTTGTATTATGTTTTGGTCAAAATCAGTAGTACTTCACTATAAGATTATACTGGGAGATTCAATAAAAGTTTGGTTGGGGCAAAATTAGCACCATTTTAAACGATAAGAACTTTTATTGAATAACCCTGTTTATCGTTAAAAATTGTGCTAACTTTGCCCCATTTTTAATGATAAGAACTCTTATTGAATAACCCTGATAGTGCTATAATGCATTTCGGTTCTGGTCTTTTAAACAGCTGATCGCCACTATGGTTCCTTCATAAGTCCAATAAGCTGTTTAAAAACAGCTGATCTAGAGGTTGTGGCGGGCTCTCTAACTGTCCAGGGCCGGCCGCCCCATAGTTACACCACTGATGTAGGGACCATAAAGAGAACATAGGGCCCTGTTTTAGGTAGGACCCATACAAGCACAGCACAGCTAATAAATTAAACCAAATACAGTTCACTGCAGTGATGTAACTAGAAATCATTGGGTCCACAGCAAAACTATGATGGGACCCCCATCTGTGCTTCCATCTACAGTGGTTTTCTGGGAAGGGGCTGTATCTATCATAGGAAAAATAAGAAGATGGGGCCCCCCTGCGGTTGCAGGGTCTGTTTCCCTGATATTTACGCCCCTGGTTTATTGCATCCACATAAAAAAAAAAAAAGGGGAAAGCATTTTTACTTTTTCCATTCCCCATGTATAGGGGCTGTATTTCCCTAGTGAAACCACCATATATGCCAATGGAAAGGGATGGCATCAGTTGAATAGTGCAAGGGTGTGTACTAGAGTAGCTGATAGAGAACGCTCCTGGTAAAGATTACAACTGCAGTTTCATTAAAGACAAGAATAGTCTAGATGTGTGGGCAGAGTTGCGTTGTTCTGGAGTAATAAAATGTCTCTTTGTTCATCATATTCACAATCGACATCAATGATCATGACCAAAGGCACGACTTGGATGGGATTTTAATAGCGCCATAGGAATGTGTTATAAATAGTGAGACTTCTACTCTCTGGTGGCTGTCATATTGGAGGGGAGAGAAGATATTATTGTAACACCTAAAGAGGTGTTGGAAATGATACAAGATTAAAGGACAAGGTCCAAAAAGGTTTTCTAGTCATTTTGTCTCTAAGAGCAGTAAAAATGACATAAAAACCTTTTTTCAAAATTATATATAACAACATTGAGGGAAAAGAAAAGGTTTGAACATAGTGTACTTTTACCCATTCCTCCTTCTTACCACTATTTATCGTTGAGTAGAGAATGGTTTCAACTGGTTATAGAATATTCATGGATTAGTCCATTAGACAACATTTCAATCCAGTAACCTTGTTAGTTAGACATTTAGGCCATACACGTGAAAAGAGAGCATACTGTCACGCATTAACATCAATTGTGCTGCAATCCGCGCAGTAATCTGAAATCAGATCACATTGCATGTAATTTGGCCACTACACTGACATGTATTGCTCTGTGATTCACACGTGCTTACAGATCGCAAGCGCATGTGGGAAAACACGTCAGTGTGGCCTAGTCCTTTGGGGCTGTCCATCCTCAAGAACAAAAATCTAAACTTGCCCCCCCAACCAGACTGTTATAGTTAATTACCTCCCCTCAGTCCATGAAGCCCATAATCCTTACCAATCACCTCGTGTTTTCCTCCACAGTCCGCCTCCTCTGTAAGCTCAGAGAGCCTTTACTGAGTAGGCACACAAGACAGAATGCAGAGTCATCATTGGCCATAATGTCACCAATCCAGGAGATTGTGAGATGCTGGTTTCTAACAAAGGGGAAAGGGCTTCAGGGACTCGGAAGTAAGTAACTATATAAATTTCTAGGTTGGGGATGGGAGGCAAGTATAGATTTTTGTTATGGGAGTGTACGCGCTCTTTAAGACGTAGAAATTATAGTAAAGTTACTGATTAGCTTTGTAGGTTAAGGTTATTATCCTGGAAACATGAATAACTATTTCACACAAATTAAAGAGTAACAATTTTTCAACCAACCAAAAGTGTGAGGTTTTATAAACCAACAATTGTCAATGAATCAACTCACCAGACCATCATCTGTAGACAGTGAAGGGGCTGGTTGCGCATATCTTTACTCTTTACTTTATACGTGAGATCAGCTAATCATGGATCCTTGGAAAGGAGGGTGTATCAGGGACCCAGCCTACAATATTGTGGGGGGTGGAGGGTCTTAGGCCCATGCAGTTATGACCTGACTGTAGAACTTTTAAGGGCATGTCCACCCCCAAAATGAACTTTGGGGTTAAGGTAGGTAACCCCTACCCACCCCCAACTGCTGCCAAATTCTTACATAACTGTGATTGGCTGAGAGGCAGCCAATCACAGACACTGCTGACTTCACTGGAAACACCATGGGAGATAAGGCTCTGTAAGTACGGATCAGGTTTTTAAAAAAATATGCTGAGTGGTTGTGGGGCGGGCAGCGTTACTTATCTTACCGCCAAAGGATTTCACACTAGATGGAACAATGGCTGAGGATGGTGGGAGGGGGGCTGCGCATGCCTCAGACCTTGATGAGAACGAGGTAAGGACAGGGTGGCTCACAGACAGCTTGGAGTCTTCGTTTCCTAGACTTTGAAAAAGCATAGCTGGAGAACCATAAGGAGCAGCGATGTAAGGTAAAGATGGGTCCAGTAGTGGGTTAAATTATATTTTTGGGGGTGGACATGCCCTAACTTACATTCGATTACCTGGATTTTACAATATATTGAGCAGATTTGATGTTCAGTTGCTAAAAGTGATCTAATATCTATATAAAAGATCTAATATCTATTAATAAGATGGTTTAACCTCCCAACATTTCCAGCTCAAATGACTGACCCAGGCAGGAACATCAGTGAAACATCGTCAACTAATGGTAGACATCCCACCCTGCCATTTGGGTTCCCAGCAGAGTGAGGGGCACAACGTTTGTGACATCACTTAGGGCGTGGGCAGAGGAAGCCTTGGGGTCGTGGTGGCCAAAGGGGGCATGGTGGAGGAGGAGATTAGAGACTCTTCATTGCGGGAGTCTGGGGGTGTATCGCAGGAGTGTGGGAGACCACCCCAGAGTGGAGGAGGGGGGGGATACCTGACTAATGTGTGGTCAGCATTAAATCTGGTGCAAAGGGCCACAAATTATTTTGACCAACAGGTCACTTTTTCAAAATAACGACTATTCCAGCAGATGTGGTAATGGCAACTTTACTAAATATCTTAAAAGTGGGCTAGATAAGTTTCTAAAATGAAACATATTGAGAATATACTGATATTAATACATATACTGTAGTTCTGGTTGGTACAGGGATACTATATAATATTGAGAATTACTGGTTTTAATACATATATTGTAGTTCTGGTGGTACAGGGACACTATGTAATATTGAAAATTACTGGTATTAATACATATACTGTAGTTCTGGTTGGTACAGTGATACTATATAATATTGAGAATTACTGGTTTTAATACATATATTGTAGTTCTGGTTGGTACAGGGACACTATGTAATATTGAAAATTACTGGTTTAATACAATACTGTAGTTCTGGTTGGTACAGTGATACTATATAATATTGAGAATACTGGTATTAATACATGTACTGCAGATCTGGTTGGTACAGGGATACATATGATATTGAGAATTACTGGTATTAATAAATATACGTTAGTACTGGTTGGTACAGGGATACTATATAATATTGAGAATTACTGGTATTAATGCATATTCTGTAGTTCTGGTTGGCACAGAGATAATATTATATTGAGAATTACTAATATTAATACATATACTGTAGTTCTGTTTGGTACAGGGATACTATATATATTGAGAATTACTGGTATGAATACATATACTGTACTTTTGGTTGGTACAGGGATACTATATAATATTGAGAATTACTGGTATTAATACATATACTGTACTTTTGGTTGGTACAGGGATACTATATAATATTGAGATTACTGGTATTAATAACATATACTGTACTTTTGGTTGGTACAGGGATACTATATAATATTGAGAATTACTGGTATTAATACATATACTGTAGTTCTGGTTGGTACAGGGATACTATATAATATTGAGAATTACTGGTATTAATACATATACTGTAGTTCTTGTTGGTACAGGGATACATATGATATTGAGAATTACTGGTATTAACACATATACTGTAGTTCTGGTTGGTACAGGGATACTATATGATATTGAGAATTACTGGTATTAAACATATACTGTAGTTCTGGTTGGTACAGGGACACTATATAATATTGAAAATTACTGGTATTATACATATACTGTAGTTCTGGTTGGTACAGGGATACTATATAATATTGAGAATTACTGGTATTAACACATATACTGTAGTTCTGGTTGGTACAGGGATACTATATAATATTGAGAATTACTGGCATTAATACATACACTGTAGTTCTGGTTGGTACAGGGATACTATATAATATTGAGAGTTACTGGTATTAATACATACACTGCAGTTATGGTTGGTACAGGGATATATATAATATTAGATGTTACTGGTATTAATCCATCTTAATACATATACTATAGTTCTGGTTGGTACATGGATACTATATAACATTGAGAATTACTGGTATTAATACATATACTGTAGTTCTGGTTGGTACAGGGATACTATATAATATTGAGAATTACTGGTATTAACACATATACTGTAGTTCTGTTTGGTACAGGGACACTATATAATATTGAAAATTACTGGTATTAATACATATACTGTAGTTCTGGTTGGTACAGGGATACTATATGATATTGAGAATTACTGGTATTAACACATATACTGTAGTTCTGGTTGGTACAGGGACACTATATAATATTGAAAATTACTGGTATTAATAAATATACTGTAGTTCTGGTTGGTACAGGGATACTATATAATATTGAGAATTACTGGTATTAACACATATACTGTAGTTCTGGTTGGTACAGGGATACTATATAATATTGAGAATTACTGGCATTAATACATACACTGTAGTTCTGGTTGGTACAGGGATACTATATAATATTGAGAGTTACTGGTATTAATACATACACTGTAGTTATGGTTGGTACAGGGATACTATATAATATTAAGAGTTACTGGTATTAATACATATACTATAGTTCTGGTTGGTACATGGATACTATATAAC